>OX183140.1:28301296-28538754 GCA_945261195.1 Cryptosula pallasiana | reverse complement strand
GTGTATTGATGTTAAACATTATACAGAGAGGACAACTCCTAAGTTATATGTACATGTATCATCAAATTGCGCAGCTTGTCTCATCTAAATGTTATGTTCTGTCACTATAGTAACTGCCTAAAAACTTTGAAAGTTTTGTTGAGAGGGTAACTCCTAAAATAAACCAGTTTCCGTCCTGACAAGGGAAGTTAGTCTTGTAAAAACAACTGAATGCGTTCATAATCATACAAACCATGAGCTGCTTACTTGGAAAGCTGCCAATTTACTTTGCATCATGTAATTTCATTAATAGCTGCGCTTTCAATCAGATACCGAGAGGATAACTGCTCAAAAAGTGCATTTTCATCATAACTTTTGAACCGTAAGTCGAAATTGAACAATTTTTTTTTCGTTGAATCGTGCATCTGTATGGCTTTTAATTTCTCTACAGAGAAAATAATTTTTTCTAGTTGTTATTATTATTATTATTTTTCTTTTACCGAACTTTCTGCTTCTAAAGCTAGAGATTCGCTGATCAGAACTCTCAAAAAATTAGTTGGTTACGTAGGGACACATCTGAGCTTTTATGAAAGTATTTTTCTCGAATTAAGAAAGTCACGGTGTCACAGCTATTCCACTTTCCGCAAGCCTCTTCAACAGCCATTTTTGTTCCATAAATGCTAAATAGCTCTGTCACTTTTCATCAAAACTACATGATTTTTACATGGGGGTGTGCAGCTATGGTAAATGTACACAGGCATGAAAAGTTTTCAATAGTAACTTTACAAGTTTTTCAAGGAGAGGCAATTTTTAATGATTTTCAGAAAATTTGAACTTTTTTGCTGGAAGAAATTCCAATCTAAACTGTTGAAATTCAAGTAGATATGGCATGTTTTCCCACAGGAGGGGCCTATTACGACGTTATGTCATGACACGACGTTGTTGAGTGAACTGCTGTTTGATCAACGACGTCGTGCAGTTAGCTGCGTCATGACACATTGTCATAGTCTGCTCTAATGAATAAAGGCATTAGCAATGAGTAACTTACTTGGAATGTTGCCAAGTGCATGTGTACTTTGACAGACCATTCGGGGAGTTGCCTGCTATCTCGGAGAAGAAAACTCCTAACAGAGCCCTCATACTGCTTTTTAACTTCTGAACCGTTTGTGGGAAGTCACTCAAATTTATTGTCAATCAAAATTATGTGTGCATGTTTTACAGCAAGTAATGCAACATATCGTGGTTTCACAGCACCACACGTTCTTCCATTAGAACTCAAAGCAATACCAGTTTTTATTGGTTCTTAGGTCGATCATAGCCGATCTTGGAAGACACTTCAATTCAGTCACATCGACTAACATTCCGAAAAAATAATGAACAGTAGTAATATATGAGCAGAACTGTGTTGTTTCTGTGTGTTGATGTTAAACATTATACAGAGAGGACAACTCTTAAGTTATATTTACATATATCATCAAAATGCGCAGGTTGTCTCATCTAAATGTTGTGTTCTGTCACTATAGTAATTGCCTAGAAACTTTGAAAGTTCAGTTAAGAGGGTAACTCCTAAAATAAAACAGTTTCCGTCTTGATCAGGGATATTAGACAAATGAAAACAACTGGATGCGTTCATAATCATTCAAACCATGAGCTGCTTACTTGGAAAGCTGCCAGATTACTTTACATCATGTAAATTCATTGATAGCTACGTTTTCAATCAGATACCGAGAGGATAACTCCTCAAAATGTGCATTTTGCTCCGTAACTTTTGAACCGTAAGTCGAATTTGAACAATTTTTTTTTCGTTGAACCGTGCATCTGTATGGCTTTTATTTTCTCTACAGAGAAAACATTTTAGTCTAGTTATTATTATTGTTATTATTTTTCTTTCGCCGAACTTTCTGCTTTTAAAACTAGAGATTCGCTGATCAGAACTCTCGAAAAATTAGTTGGTTACGTAGGGACACATCTGAGCTTTTATGAAAGTATTTTTCTCGAGTTAAAAAAGTCACTGTGTCACAGCTATTCCACTTTCCGCAAGCCTCTTCAACAGCCATTTTTGTTCAATAAATGCTAAATAGCTCTGTCACTTTTCATCAAAACTGCATGATTTTTACATCAGGGTGTACAGCTATGGTCGATGTACACAGGCATTAAAAGTTTTCATTAGTAAGTTTACAAGTTTTTCAAGGAGAGGCAATTTTTAATGATTTTCAGAAAATTTGAACTTTTTTGCTGGAAGAAATTCCAATCTAAACTGTTGAAATACAAGTAGATATGGCATGTTTTCCCACAGGAGGGGCCTATTACGACGTTATGTCATGACACGACGTTGTTGAGTGAACTGCAGTTTGATCAACGACTTTGCGCAGTTAGCTGTGTCAGGACACAACGTCATAGTCTGCTCGAACGAATAGAAGCATTAGCATTGAGTAACTTACTTGGAATGTTGCCAAGTGCATGTGTACTTTGACAGACCATTCGGGGATTCGCCTGCCACCTTGGAGAAGACAACTCCTAACAGAGCCGTCATATTGCTTTTTAACTTCTCAACCGTTTGTGGGAAGTCACTCAAACTTATTTTCAATCAAAATTATGTGTGCATGTTTTACAGCAAATAATGCAACATAACGTGGTTTCACACCACAACACATTCTTCCATTAGAACTCAAAGCAATACCAGTTTTTATTGGTTCTTAGGTTGATCATAACCGATTTTGGAAGACACTTAAATTCAGTCACATCGACTAACATTCCGAAAAAATAATGAACAGTGGTAATATATGAGCAGAACTGTGTTGTTTGTGTGTATTGATGTTAACCATTAAACAGAGAGGACAACTCCTAAGTTATATGTACATATATCATCAAATTGCGCAGCTTGTCTCATCTAAATGTTATGTTCTGTCACTATAGTAATTGCCTGAAAACTTTAAAGCTTTGTTGAGAGGGTAACTCCTAAAATAAACCAGTTTCCGTCTTGACAAGGGAAGTTAGTCGTATAAAAACAACTTGATGCAATCATAAGTACTCAAGCCATGAGCTGCTTACTTGGGAAGCTGCCAAATTACTTTGCATCATGTAATTTCATTAATAGCTGCGTTTTCAATCAGATACCGAGAGGATAACTCCGCAAAAAACGCATTTTGCTCCATAACTTTTGAACCGTAAGTCGAACTTGAACAATTTTTTTTTTGTTAAATCGTGCATCTGTATGGCTTTTATTTTCTCTACAGAGAAAACATTTTAGTCTAGTTATCATTTTTCTTTCGCCGCATTCTAACCACTGGATTTCAGTCTCTGTCTGCTTCTATAACTACAGATTCGCTGATTATCACTCTCTAAAAATTAGTTGGTTACGTAGGGGCAAATCTGGAGATTACCGAAATATTTTTTTTCAAGTTAAAAAAAATACCACGTCACAGCTATTCCACTTTTCGCACGCCTCTTCAACAGCCATTTTCGTTCAATAAATGCTGAATAACTCTGTCACTTTTCATCAAAACTGCATGATATTTATATGAAGGTGTGCAGCTATGGCAGTTGTACACAGGCATCGAAAGTTTTCAATACCAAGTTTACAAGGTTTTCAAGGAGAGGCAATTTTTAGTGATTTTCAGAAAATTTGAACTCTTTTAGTGGAAGAAATTCCAGTCTAAACTGTTGAAATACAAGTAGATATGGCAGGTTTTCTCACAGCAGAAGCTTATTACGACGTTAAGTCATGACACGACGTCCTTAAGCGAGCTGCAGTTGGATCAAGGACGTTATGAAGTGAGCTGCGTCATGACACAACGTCATAGTCTGCTCAAACGAAGAGAGGCATTAGCATTGAGTAACTTACTTGGAATGTTGCCAAGTGCATGTGTACTTTGACAGATCATTCAGACAGTTGCCTGCCATCTCGGAGAAGAAAACTCCTAATAGAACCCTCATATTGCTTTTTAACTTTTGAACCGTTTGTCGCAAGTCACTAAAACTTTTTTTAATCAAAGCCATGTGTGCATGTTTTACAGCCAATAATGCCGCATACAATGGTTTCACACCACTACACGCTCTCCCATGAAAACTCAAAGCAATACCAGTTTTTATTGGTTCTTACGTTGTTCATAACCGATCTTGGAAGACACATTGATTCAGTCACATTGACTAACATTCCGAAAAAAAAATGAACAGTAGTAATATATGAGCAGAACTGGGTTGCTTATGTTTTTGGATGTTAAACATTATACAGAGAGGACAACTTTTAAGTTATATGTGCATTTATCGTCAATATGCACAGCTTGTCTGATCTAAATGTTATATTCTGTCACTAAAGTAATTGCCTAAAAACTTTGAAAGATTTGTTGAGAGGGTAACTCCTAAAATAAACCAGTTTCCGTCTTGACAAGGGAAGTTAGTCGTATAAAAACAACTTGATGCAATCGTAAGTACTCAAGCCATGAGCTGCTTACTTGGAAAGCTGCCAAATTACTTTGCATCATGTAATTTCATTAATAGCTGCGTTTTCAATCAGATACCGAGAGGATAACTCCGCAAAAAATGCATTTTTCTCCATAACTTTTGAACTGTAAGTCGAATTTGAACATTTTTTTTTTCGTTGAACCATGCATCTGTATGGCTTTCATTTTTTCTGCAGAGAAAACATTTTAGTTAAGTTATAATTGCAATAATGCTCATACTACTAACTGTTTATTATATCTCAATGCGACTAGTAGACAACTCCCACTTTAGTCAGCTGTGTAACAACAACTCCTAAACCGTCTCTAAATGGGCGGGATTTATGGCAGGTGAGAAAGGGAAGAGATAATATATAGCAGCTGTTACATGATATTACAACATGGTTGTTTCTTCTTTCTCATTTCTTTCTGGCCAAGAGCAATGTTATGGTAACTGTCAGCTATGTCGGCAAGGTTGGTGTCTGCACCATATATAGCTTTGCTCATTTCCAATGATTTGATGTGATATACCAGTGCTGTTGAGTGCTCACTACGGTTGTTACATACATTAACAATGTTATTGTAGCGGTTAGCTATATCAGGGTGGTTGGTGTCTGCACCATATATAGCTTTCCTCATCTTCGTTGATTTGATGTAATATTCCAGTGCTGATGAGTACTCACCACGGTTGTCATATACAAAAGCAATGTTATTGTAACTGGTAGCTATAGCAGGGTGGTTGGTGTCTGCACCATATATACTTCCCTCATCTCCATTGATTTGATGTAATTTTCCAGTGCTGATGAGTACTCACCACGGTTGTAATATACACTAGCAATGTTATTGTAACTGTCAGCTATATCAGGGTAGTTGGTGTCTGCACCATATATAGCTTTCATCATCTTCATTGATTTGATGTGATACTCCAGTGCTGATGAGTACTCACCACGCTTGTTATATACACAAGCAATGTTATTGTAACTGGCAGCTATATCAGGGTGGTTAGTGTCTGCACCATATATAGCTTTCCTCATATCCATTGATGTGATGAAATATTCCAGTGCTGATGAGTACTCACCACGGCTGTTACATACACTAGCAATGTTATTGTAACTGGTAGCTATATCAGGGTGGTTAGTGTCTGCACCATATATAGCTTTCCTCATCTTCATCGATTTGATCTGATATTCCAGTGCTAATGAGTACTCACCACGGTTGTAATATACACCAGCAATGTTATTGTAACTGGTAGCTATATTAAGGTGGTTAGTGTCTGCACCATATATAGCTTTCCTCATCTTCATTGATTTGATGTAATAGTCCAGAGCTATCGAGTAATGACCACGATTGTTATATACATCAGCAATGTTGTTGAAACTGGTAGCTATATCAGGGTGGTTGGTGTCTGCACCATATATAGCTTTCATCATTTTCATTGATTTGATGTGATATTCCAGTGCTGATGAGTACTCACCACTGTTGCCATATACACTAGCAATGTTATTGTAACTGGCAGCTATATCATGGTGGTTGGTGTCTGCACCATATATAGCTTTCATCATATACATTGATTTGATGTGATATTCCAAAGCAGAATTATACTGACCAAGTCCATAGCAGTCACAACCAATACAACAATAATCACCAGCTATATCAGGATGTACCGTTTCACCAAACATGCCTATATCCATGTCTAGTGCCAGTTTGTGATATTTCTTAGCCTCCTCATATTCACCCATATCATAGTAAACATCACCAATGTCCCTGTAGGTTACTGAGATATCTTGGTGGTTTCTATCTGCTGGGTACATGGAATGAGTTGAACTGTTCTTGAATGTGTGGGTGGATTGTTCTAAAAGTTTTTTTGCCTGCAACAACAGTTAAGTGAGACAATTCTGTACATACTTGTGTTATGTACAGTCAATTGGATACAGTTTTAATTTCAACCAAAATAAATAAACAAAGAATTATGAAAGAGAAAATGCAACAATAGCCTTAGAACCTGATAGACCATTAAGTACGCAATAACCTGAGTTTACTGGCTGTAAACTGCAGTCAATATCGAAATGCTAAACAAAAACGTGGCAACTAGGGCCCAATAAAATGTTTAACTCTCTGGGTAGATAAAAGTGTATAAATAGAGGCCAATTCATGGACATTACCACTGGGTAACCAACCAATCAGCTCAGAGACTAAAAACAAACAACTTTCACTCACTAAACAACAAGACCACCCAGATAACAGCATGTCCAATAATGCAATCAGTTTTTAAACTAAAAACAGTTCATTAATTGCATCAAATGAAATAAAGGCTCTTACAATAATATTGTAGTGGATTTTGGGGGCTGAAAACCCACTAGCTGAGGTCGGTAGCTTGCTGCCACCAGTTGTTATATTTCACCTGTTACAACAGCAGGGTCGGTATGCTACCGAGACAGAGTATCAACTCTACAACCAGAACGGAGCCCTCGGCTCAGACGCATTACTTCAGTGCTTCGAATAAGTAGGCATTTATTCCTCCAGGTGAGTTAGTAAAAGGTGAAACTCTAAACAGTAACTGAGGGTAAATAACAAATGTTCTGCCTTTTATAGGCATCTCACAGGAAGTGACAGGAAGTGATCTTTGTCACAACCAATCACAAGATAATAATAACTAATCAACCAATATACAGTCCTATAATAATAGACAGCGAATCACATGGCTAAGATAAATAGTGTGCCATCAAATGTAGGAGGGGTTATCAGGTAACTGTCCAATCAACGGCTTATCTACTTCCTGTCCCGCCTTTGCAGCCTTTGTATCCACTCCTCTTCTGGTTTAGGGGTAGTTTTGTCCTGGATTCGTCTTCCTGAGTCTTTTAAGATACTTTGTGGTTCTCAGGCTATGATGATTCATTTCCTGCAGACCCGGCGAGGTCGGCATTGCCCTATACAGGGTAGGTATAGTCCTATACAGGGTCGGCACTGTGTTTAGATGCAGGGTCGGTCAATTCGGTATTGATTGATACGACCGTTTCTGTCTAGCTATTAGTATAGGGTGCTAGGCTTGATAATAAAAAGATGCGCAATAGTGTATGCTATGAAAATCCACAACAATATTCCGTTAACAATGTTAAGCTAGGGTTGCCATTGATGAGTGACAGACTGCGTTAAACACCCACAATGCTTCAGTAAAATAACCTTCGGTAGAGTTAGCTTGTAATCACAGCAATGACAGAAATGAACAACAAAAACTTACACCAGTGTAGTCTTTTGGTACGCAAGTTGTACATTAGTGAACGCACAGAAAAAATACAAAAGAAAAGTGATGGAAGGAGTAATGCAGTAGTTATGTTTCCATAGCAACCATCACAGCGCATTCTCTCTTACTCACCACACACTGTCTTATCTCAACCCTCGCAGTCATTGCTATTATTCTCCCACTCACCTTTCTTCTCACTCTGTCCATCTCACCCACAAGTTGGTGTTCTGTATACATAGACATGCACATAGACATCTACATCCATCACTTATAAAACACACAAGACTCTCACCTCATTCAAGAGCTTTCTTGTAGTCTTGTAATCACCCATATTCTTTCTGCAGCAAGCGGAGAGAAGCTTCCAGAAGCCAACTTGACCATCTCCACTGTCTATAAGCCAGCTGAAGTAGTCTGCTGCAGCTCTGTAACACTTGGTATGGTACAGAATGTAACAGCACAACTCCATGTACTTTGTTACTTGATCGGAATCGTTGGTCGTTGCACGAATTTTCTTTAAAAAATCTGAAGGTTTTGCTGCTGCTATTGGAGTTTCAATAAATTCACTCAATTTCTCACTGGCTAGTTCGTACTGCCCAGCAAAGTGACAGATTTCTACTTTGAGCATGTGATCGGTTTTGTTGAAGTCGATGAGTTGCATCACCGACTGCATTGTATTGTACAGCGAGGAGTTGTCTGTACCTGATAATGCCCTTTCTGCATAAGACTTCACCGAACGTTTGATCGGAACAAGTAGACAGCTTAAGATCACAAACATAGAGCTTGGTACTTGGTACATTTCCTTTATGAATCCCTTCTGTTGTGGAGTGAGTGAAACGTATTCCGTTTGAGATCTCTGATGGAGATAGGCTCTAGTTCTCATGTATATCGAAAGAGCCAGTACAATCCTTATATATGTGAATGTTTCTTCAGACATCTTCTCACTCGAGTGCATCTCAGAATATATCTGCCAAGGATAGCGCAGGTTCCAGCCCATAAACATCTTGATATTGTTGGCTAACAAAGTAGGATATCTGAAGATGTCATCCTTCACTTTGATGTTCATGTTGTCAGCTGGTTGATATTTAACGAATGAAGGTGGAAATGTAAACTTGTTGACATCTTCGACAAATGACTGCATCCTTTTCTCTTTGACAGCATTGCTGACTTGGGCCACCTTTAGTTCATAGGACATCCTCCTCTCAATGAACTGTTTGTGCAGAAGGGAGTCGTCTCCCTCGTTGGTGTAGATAACAACTGCAGAAGAAAGCATGTCTGATTTGTCTCCAGCCATTCCAGTAAATGGGGCCTCTGCTTCTCTCTTGTACAGTTTCATCAAGTTATCAACAGTAAATGTTAGTGATTGACCTTTTTCAAGGCCGTTTCCAGTTGGAATGTTGCCAGCGTTTTTGCTGATGCCATCTATTCTAAAGCCAACAGTTTGAAGGTCAGCAATAACTGGTGCAGATCCTTTCTCCACTTTCAGTTCACTGATATTAAAGCATTTGAGAGGTGTCTCCCCCAGATTGTCTACCCTGAAGTAGCTCTCCATGGCCAACATCTCAAAATAGTCATTGTCATCCTGCTCTGTAATGATTGCATACTCTACGTCAGAATACGGAGTTGCTTCCCCCTTTGCAACAGACCCTAGACCAACTACTGCAAAGCCACACGGAGGTTCCTTTTTGATACGCTTGAGTAGGTCAACACTGGACTTGATGATGTCACGGGTGACACTCACAAAGTCATCGCTGATTTTTCTGCTCAGTTCAAACAGTTTATCACAGAACTCCTGTGCCTTGGCAATGTTTTGATCGCCGTAAATGCTTTCCGCATCCAGTGACAAACCCAGCGTGTCCAGAGGTGTAAATCTAGACCGGATATTTTCCCTGTATTTTGTCAGCCGCTGCCTGTGCTTATTGGTTAGCCGTTGATGTTCTTCATAGCCTATTGGATGGTTACCTTTGTACCAACTGACTTCTACATCATACACCAATCTACGTCTCTCTGGTGAAGAGTTGACAGCAACGCAATAGTTAGCTAGTCCATGTGCCTGCAACAATAATTATAGAACCCCTAACTCACCACAGATTATAGGTATTTGGCATGTCTGTGAATATTACATCACAGAGTTGGACAGAAATATTACTCAAGAGACATTTGTTTGAAGAAATTACTAGCTCACAATAATAGCTCTATTCAATAATTAAACACATGACAAATCTTCTACAGTTGGTTCTTTGAGTGAGTTTTTATATTTTAAGTAAGGTTGCCATTACGCAGGATTGGTAACTGCTGGATGCTACACTAGGGATTACATCGCATTCGCCACTGTTATTACATAATAGACAAAACAACAAGGTTATTTGTTATAATTTTATATATTTCTTTGGAAAAAACAAAGATAATTCTAAGATCATATTAGGTGTGTCTGCCGGCAGGATTGATCCACGCTATAAATTAAACAGATAACATTTCATGCAATTTATTCAGGACAAGTGACTATATTTCAGGTCACTAAATACCAAATGTATCACAAAATACTATTCCCATGGGAATATTTCGTTGGTTTAAGAGGCACACTAATTGGACACAAGCACTACCAACCTAAAAAATAAAATGAACACACAACCAAGTGGGCGACATCTGGTTCATTCCGTGTTATTTTATTTTATGTTATTTTATTATTTTATGAGAATGATAAATAATAATATAAATTGATTATTAATAATAAATGTTTTGATTATCTTGAAAAATAAATATATTACAAGTACATTGATCATCATAACTAAAAGCCGAACCATTTCATTAAAACAATAAAGATAATTGTTACTGTTATCATCAATCAAAAAATGAATTGCTTCAAAATAAAAGTCACCAACCGGATAAGTGAAAAGTTGAGTGTTATAACTATCTGCTACTTCCTGTAACACCATATTATTAACAGCAATTCATAATCGTTGCCATTGGTGAAATGCTCACAAATAGAAAGAACTATACTCACTATTAACTTTTATTTAATCTGATAAAATGTAAAAGACAGGGTCAATGCGTTTGATACCCATTGATGTGGACCCAAATATAAATAGCAGCTGTCCGTCGAACCAGCCGGCAAATACACCTATTACTGGCGGTAATAATTAAAGTCTGATTTAGTTGTGATTTTACTGCAAGACGAATTGGAAAATATTAATTAATAAATATGAGATGTTCTATTGAGCTCTGCGTATCTGATATCGACAAAGAGTGATGTTTTATGTACTTTTTATTTCCGACATCAATGTAATGGTCATTTCGAAATTTATCTTGCTTACTGCTACATCAATCAACACCCATTTTTCATTTTACTAAACTTTGCTACTTCATTCACGCTGAAAGTTTTATTTTTTAAACTGAACATTATTGTTAGTGCACACAATGCATCTAAATAAACACATAGGAAGTAACTTCACAGTATAATTCTTTTATCCAACTAAAATCCTGGGAAACTTGGGACCATCAAAAGGGCCTGGGGATGTTGTAGAGATCTGTAACAGGGCCTGGGGATGTTGTAGAGATCTGTAACAGGGCCTGGGGATGTTGTAGAGATCTGTAACAGTGCCTGGGGCTATTGTAGAGATATGTAACAGGGCCTGGGGATGTTGTAGAGATATGTAACAGGGCCTGGGGATGTTGTAGAGATATGTAACAGGGCCTGGGGATGTTGTAGAGATCTGTAACAGGACCTGGGGATGTTGTAGAGATATGTAACAGAGTCGGGGGCTGGGGAATCAGAGCTGAAAGAGAGTAAGGGCAGACAAACGGAAGAAAGTAGTGACGAAAAGATATAAGGCCTAGTAAATTCTGTTAGCTGTATCTCTTCGCTTGTATCACACTGCTGCCACTAATGATACAAATTTGCATATTGACTTTATCGAGACACAAAACTGATTTAACTCCTGACTGAAGTGGGGAGACTGTAGTCACTCATAACTCGAGTGAATGGATTTCAGAGTAACTCCGGATCGGAGCTGTAAAAATTGTAACTAGTTCTTGGCGAAGAATTCTATAAGCTACAGTGAGTTGCTAAAATAATCCTGCCCATTGTGAATCGGCACAAAACCAAATCAACAATACCTAAGCTTGCGTCCTTTCAATCAACTCCTTTCTCTGTTCTTGTAACCGACTGGCTATTACTTGTCTTTTGGATGTGGCAGGCTCTAGACATCTCATATCCAATAGTAGCAGTCACTCTAAGTCAACCCATACACCTATCAACCCACACATACCAGTGTAGCTCAGCGGCAGAGCACACAACTCCCCACTCAATAGTCACAGGTTGGAGCCCTCATCAGGCAACACTTGTTAACCCAAACAATGTGACTGTTTGGCCCAACTTAAACAAACCTATCACATAGATCGCTCCAATGAGTGACATTCCTGGCTCATGCGGAGAGGGGTTGGTGCTCACCCAAACATCATACATCAGAGAGCTAAGCTCCACACTCATCAAAGTGACACCAAGGAATCCTTGCATCAGAATGATTTTGTGAACATAGGGGTCCACTTAACTCTATTCTCAGATCTGACCAGGGAGAGCATGCTTAAGACACTTAGTATTTCACTCAAGGTAACTGTGATGGTAGTTGATTCCCATATCCTTGATAGAAGTGCAAACAGTTCAAGCACTAGACCACAAATGCTCTTACATAGTCATCAGGTGGGACAAGAAGGTGAGGTTGAAAAGGCACTCCAAGTGTAAATATGTTAGTAAAACATTGATCATACAATAATTGCTATGTTTTAGGACTTATCTCCCCAAATATTGCAGATAATTCCAGTATCTTAGGTGGGAAGACTAGCACTGTGAAGGAAGGTGCAAGTAGTTTGGGAAAATGGGTGGTAGTGACTGGGAACAACTAGGAATGCTGTTTCACGGTATTAAATGGTTGTTTGTAGAATGATTACTTAGTGTGTGGGGACAAGCAGGAGGGAGGGAACACAGGCATGGGTAGTGCCCAGGTTGTGGAAGCATGGGGGGAAGGAGCTCAGGGAGAGGTGGTTAAAGGTTAAAGGTAATGTCATCTATATTTATTATCTCCTATTCAAATATTGAAACATATTTTATTTACAATGGTCCGGCAATCACCCAGTTTATTTGGAATTGTTTACACATGCTGATTGTGGAATACAGTAGCATTGTGGAAACATAACTTACAGATGAGATCATCAACATCTTACTACTACTAGCACAGTCACTGGGTGAGAGTTAGTTTACTGTTTCTTTCAAAAATATCTAGCAAATGAAACAAAGGTAACTCCTAATCTGTGACCATAAAAGTAGGTAAAACTGTAATGGAATTGCACAGTGTTGCCATCATCTACAGCCGGCACTACACATATGTTATTCAACCTATGCTTACTCAAGACCACCTATATATCCACTACTACCGGAGTACGCTTGAACGCCTTCAGCAGTGCGGCTGCACTACAGCTTAGCTCAAGCCAGCAAGAAGAACATTTCCCGCCTCTAGAAATTATTTTTATCATGGTATGTGTCGCATGCTGTTTTGTTTACATACTCTCCACCAATCACATTATTATACGCCTCCTTGATTTTATACCTTACTTATATAGACTTGCTCTTAGCCCAGCAGGGCAGTTAGTGTTTAGTTAGAGTTAGTGTTTAGTCGTGCTCAGACATTTTTTGTGAGATACTGTCTAGCAAGTAGTGCATGCTTAGCTAGTGGGATACTAGCCAGCTATAGCCAAGACTGCTGAGGATTTGTTCAGGACTACAGAGAAGAGGTTCCCAGAAGTGCATCAGAAGAAGACGCTTTGAACTCTCGTAGGAACGCCCAGCTAAGAGACTATACCACCAGACGCCTACCTTCAGTATTCGGACACCAGTATTTAGAGACATTACAATCACTTCTTATAGTTATACCTAGTAGCAACTTTGTGCGTGTTGAGTAAAGTGGAGTAATAAAGTCATCGCTTGCACTTTCAATCTGTTAGAATCTGTTCAGCCTGTTGCCAAATATCGTTGTGTCTGCTAACCAGCAGCATCCTGTCTCCTCTACATCAGAGAGACACCCCAGCCTTAGCACTCTGTAGCTACAGCTACCACTGAAACACAGAGTCGGCCATTGTAACTAAGCATATTGTAGTACCTGTGACCGTATTTCTCTCTTAACACGGGGAAAACCGTTACAGAACTATGCGAAAGGTGAAAAGTGATGAATAATAATTTTTACCCGCCGGAGTGAGCTCAGTTATCGCTAGATTTCATAATAACTTTTTTTAAGTAGTGGCAAAGGCAGGCATGTCCAACAGACTCCAGAAAATTGTACCCACATCCACCAAACATATAGAATCTCAGAAATTACAATGACTGCCCATCTACAAAGATCATGTAATACCCCATAAGATACCACATGGAATACCCCATTTGATACCCCATGTGATACCCTATGTGATACTCCATGACGATACAAGATGTCTGAGTCCTGCGATGCCCTTGGAGATCAGCCTTTAGAGTAAAACCAATTACAAGGTGCAGATTTCCTGTACAACTATGTGCTATAGAGACAACCAGACAAGAACTACTGTATCCACATATCACGTTAGTACAATATCATACACCACAATCTCAGGAGCTAAGGCTGTTACATAAAAGGCCTATATCGTTGCAAAAACTGGTAGAGGAAAGTGTGTCCAAACACCAGATTATTTCATACAGAGTTGCTCCCTCTTGTTACTCATAATTGTGAAGTACACTTGAGAAACAGTTTTTTTAATTTATAAAAAAACAAGATTACTAATAAAAATGTGAAACAAATTATAACAAGAAATAACAAACTGTAGCTTTTAAAAATTGTTAACGAGCTTCTTCATATAATACAATGCCAGTTCTTTCATCACATTTGTGTCCAACAATTGTTTCAAAATGCTTCGAAAACTTATTAATCACTAAATTTCCATGCGTCAAAGTTTTGGAGGATTTTTCGTTGTTCAAATCTTTGAAATATGGATGTCTACTAGAACTTTAAAATTTTAAATATTTTGAGCATTCGATTGCTCCAATTCTCTGGGTAGAACTTTTCAGCTCGTTGATGATTTAAAACTCCAAACTTTTCACCGTGGAATAACATAAATTTAAAACTTCGCAGTTATTGTAATAGCAAATGGTTACCAGTAACAAAACCCATAAGAAATAAATTTTCATTTATGTTTAACTTGAGCATCACAAGTGTCCTAAAAAAATTAAAGTTCGTGGTCATCATGATAATACACAATAAAAATAATCGATGGGGGCGATAAAAAATAATTAATAAATCATTGCTATTTATTTACATCAGATCTTGACAAATAAATACTATTTATAAGCTGCAGTTGGCTATGGAAAGCCATCCATACACTGGCTGCTAAGTCATAGGAAACTATCTTGCTATGTTTATCAACAATTTTAGATCATATGATTTGGAATGCAAACAATCTGGTGACAGCACACCCTTTTGAAACCAATATATGCGCCAATTGTACTATGTAGGCTAACCAGCTTGGCAGCAATTATTCCCACAAAAGTTATTTGCTTACAAAGATTTTTCTAAAGTTTCTGTGAGTGATAATAAAAAGCAAAAGTAATTTTATCAATGGAAGCTTCTTAACTTTTGCATAAACATTTATTTCTTATCACACACGAGTCTACAGTCTTGGGTACTTTTAGTTGCAACGGAAATTTCTTTCTCATGCGTTCAAGAGAGCATCTTTTAATATTCTTGCCAAGCACATGTCGAGAAATGGGCAGTGCCCACCCACCCATAATGCATTAGAAGGAAACTCACCAGTAAATAACTGATAAGACTACAAAGCTAATCTTTACCAATAGGTAAGACAATGAACAATTCAACTTTGCCAATGTAAAACCAAACCAGATATTTAACAATGAGACCACTACTAATATTTTGCCTAAACCCCTCTGGATCCCCCTTGTTATCCACCCCTGTGGTACTCTCCCCCTTTTTACACCCTGAAATGTATTCATTAATGTAATCTAACATAGATCGAAGGCTATCTATCAACGGACATTACAATTGACTAGTCTGTCTGGCCGGGTGCATCTGGTAGTTGGGTGGTAGAAGAGTTGGTGGTTGGTTGAGGCCGTGTCTAGGTCGAGTTCACATGGAGGTCAAGTCTAGGTTGAGTCCAGGTTGAGGTCAAGTCTAGGTCAAAGGTGAGTTAAGGTCGAGTTGTCTCAAATCACTGTCATTTATACTGATACCAAAATTTTAGCGCTAGGTTGTTTGCCAATAAATTCTTAGCTAATTAGAGCACCTTCCAGACCGTATAAAGTCAAAGTTAGTCAAAGATAAAGTTGAATGTTCTCTACAATATAAAAGCGCACAGACCACCCACATACATTTAAACCTGCCAACCCTTCAGTTCATTCACTGACACTTCACACACGGACCCAATATTTACTTTGACTCAATTATCAGAACATCCCCCCCCCTTGTAATGGTGACTCTCTAATTGAAGTTTACCTGTAAAAGGTGTTTTCTTCTATAGAAAGTATGTGCAAAATGAAACACATGCCAACACCATTTGGATACTTTACATGTTTAACAAAGTTTTGGCAGTTTTCAGGTTATTGTCTGAAGATGAAAGATAGTCTATAAAATCTCTCAGCTTACAATAAATTGTAAACATAAACAAATTACCTTAAGGAAATCTTTCCAGTCTCTAGATTGCTCTCCTTTAACCAAGTACTTACGAGCTAGTTTTTCTGCATAGTCAGCCATTTCTCTTGATCTCTACATCCACTAACAAACTGTTACAACCTACAATAATGTATGCTTTTGTTATCTAACAAAATATTACAACTATATTAAATACCAGCCAGCGCACCAGCTGTAACAACAATGGAGAAATAATATGTATAATCAAACATATTGTTGCTCTTTTCCCCAATTAATTTTTCCTCGAGCTCTTTCCATGCTTGCCTCCTGTTGTGATTGCTTTCTTCCGTGGTTACCTCTTCCCGTGGTTGCCTCCTCCTGTGGCTCCCCCAGTGGTTGCCTACTGCAGTAGCTGCTGCTCACCGTGGACACCTTCAGCAGTCTGCTCCACCGGCAGTTGCGTAATCTCGCGATGGCCTCCTGTGGTCGCCGTTCCCCTTCCCCCCGGGTCCCCAACATAGAAAAACTACATTGAGAGAAAACACACTAGGTGAGGCAAGGGAGAGTCGTAGGTAGAGCAAGATGAATGGTGAGATTTAGAACAGATATGTAGAGCAGGGCAGGTGAGGTGGGAGAGTGGTAGGTAGAGCAAGGTAAAGGGGGAAATTTAGAACAGATACCTAGAGCAGGGCAGGTGAGGTGGGAGAGAGTGGTAGGTAGAGCAAGGTAAAGGGTGAGACTTAAAACAGATACACAGGTAGACCAGAGCAGGGGAATCGGAAGAGAGTGGTAGGTAGAGCAAGGTAAAGGGTGAGATTTAGAACAGATACGTAGAGCAGGGCAGGTGAGGTGGGAGAGTGGTAGGTAGAGCAAGGTAAAGGGGGAGATTTAGAACAGATACCTAGAGCAGGGCAGGTGAGGCGGGAGAGTGGTAGGTAGAGCAAGGTAAAGGGTGAGATTTAGAACAGATACGCAGAGCAGAGCAGGTGAGGTGGGAGAGTGGTAGGTAGAGCAAGATGAAGGGGGAGATTTAGAACAGATACCTAGAGCAGGGCAGGTGAGGTGGGAGAGAGTGGTAGGTAGAGCAAGGTAGAGGGTGAGATTTAGAACAGATACGCAGAGCAGAGCAGGGTAGGTGAGGTAGGGGAGAGTGGTAGGTAGAGCAAGGTAAAGGGTGAGATTTAGAACAGATACGCAGAGCAGGTGAGGTGGGAGAGTGGTAGGTAGAGCAAGGTGAAGGGTGAGATTTATAACAGATACGAAGAGCAGGACAGGTAAGTTAGGAAAGAATGGTAGGTAGAGCAAGGTAAAGGGTGAGATTTAGAACAGATACGTAGGTAGAGCAGAGCAGGTGAGGTGGAGAGAGCGGTATGTAGAGCAATATGAAGGGTGAGATTTAGAACATATACGTAGAGCAGGGCAGGTGAGGTGGGAGAGAGTGGTAGGTAGAGCAAGGTAAAGGGTGAGATATAGAACAGATACGTACAGCAGGGCAGGTGAGGTGGGAGAAAGTGGTGGGAAGAGCAAAGCAAAGGTAGAGTGTCCGCCTCTATTTATTTACAGGAAGTTGTAATGCACATACATCGTCAATTTGTATAAACATCTGGTACTTGTGACAAGACTGTTTAACGTATACTACTTCTTGTATATAAACTCACTTACCTGTAAGTATGTATTATGAGGTAGCGCTGTGTCTGTATGTAGTGATTTGAATGAATGCTGACTTGTTCTATAACATATATATTAGACTTATGATATATGTATTACTATAGCAATATAGCAGACACCCTTACACAGCAAAAGCTCGCCCACGACTAGTGGTTGTAGTCACGAGTAAGTGAACATGAAATGATCAAGGATTGTAATAGTTTGCTGTATATCATCAGCTCACGGATTAACAATTGAAAAAGAAAGCTTACAACGTAAAGGGTGATTCAAACTGAGTCACATTTAGTGATCACTAAGCAATTTTCCTTAGTGATTGCCAAAGCTCCTAGAAAAATTGACCAAGTTTTTACTCTAATCTATTCATCAGCAAGTGCTGTCAAACTTACTTCTACAAAACCTGGCCAACCACTTATCCTATGTTCATTGATAGATTAAAGCACTACGGATGACAATACACCATTGGAAATGAGGAAGCAGCATTTGTGAGCTGTCATTGGCTGATCAAGGTATCGGCTAAGTATTTTTTGATCTGAATCAAAACCTGGCAATAACCTCAAATAAAATGCTAGAAATTGCTTAACGACATGTTAGGAAACATAAACTGCAAAATCCCACCACCGCTGAGCTAAACGTTTAGCAATCGCTATATGTACAGTTAAGGGCTAGTCTGTGCAAACACACCTTTGATAGCTACTCTGGAGTTGTCTGTTCCTGTGACTGATGCGATAGGTAATTAATCTGTCCAGTGTCAGCAACCATCTAAGCCAACCTGGTTATTGTGTTGCCAGCAAGTCAGCAAACTCGGACTGCAACAGCTGTGCCAGCAGTAGAGCCTAACAAAGACAATAACAGGTGTCTTTAGCTAAAAATTTATTACCAATGATATATAATACGTAATGGAAAACCAACCACAACATTTAAAATCTAACATCTCCCTATCAAATATCATTTGGGTGTTCCACTGTTCCACCCTGTGTGCTAGTGGTTATTGGAGTTGTCCCAGCTCCTCTTTCTGTCTCAAAAGTCACACCCCTTGTCCATCACTGTTTGAGCTAGCCTCAGTTCCTTTATTAGGGCTGCCGTCAGCCATTGTCTACTTGCTAAAAGCTAGATAACACAAAAGCCACTAGCCAACCAATGCCTGAATGCATGCATGCTCCATAGTGACATGAGGGGACAACTGCCCAGTAACAATGCCACACACAACTTAAACTTGCACAGCTACTCTCACTGCTATTATCTGATGTTCTTTGCTAACTAACCATCGGATCCTCCGTAATATCATACAATATTAGCATGAGAGGCACAAAGAGGGCTGTTTGTTGTCTAACATTGTGTATAAGAATGAGGCAAATAGTAGGAAACAGAACACGCAGGCCCAATTTCCAATCCTAAGAGTGATTTCTGGTCAATGTACTCTGCTAATTAGCTGACTCACCCCTGCTTGCTAGTGTTTACCTCAGGCGTTCTTATATAATAAGCGCTATACAGAATAGTAATAGAAAAACAATTTAAAGCTTTTCCACCAAAAAAAAACAGCAACCTTTGTTGTGTAGTTAAGGACTCTGTATACGCCGTGAATAGAACCTATTCTGAACCCAGCAAGTTCAAAGCATGCATGGCCACTATTAAAGACAAAGAAGGTGGACAGTTTAACGTTTACCTCCCAACAACTTTATAAACAAGAAAGCATGAACAACCTTCCTTGAAGCATCAGTCGGATGCAACAGCTCAAAGCAGAGGCACTGGTAAAGCATTCACAAATTATTGTAGCTTATTCCATGTAGCTATTCATCTCCAAGTGTCAGTGAAACTTTTCTGAGATGAAAACTCATTTACCAGTGGAATGTCACTAGATAGAATTAAGACTATCTGTCATTGTATATAGTTCATAGACATTGAATGCCAGCAGTGTTGACAATAAGAGTCAATAAATGAGACATGCGTTTATATTAAAAAGAACTTCCACCACCTGCACAGATTTGACAACTTCCTGTAATCAGCCTCCAAGCTGTTACAGAATAGCCAACTTATATCTCATCTCTCCCCCAATCTACTGTGCACACAGGTTGCCGCAGCATGAACAGTTTATATGTACATATATAAGTAACGTCACAAAAGTATGC
The DNA here is from genome assembly GCA_945261195.1 of Cryptosula pallasiana. NCBI lineage: Eukaryota > Metazoa > Bryozoa > Gymnolaemata > Cheilostomatida > Cryptosulidae > Cryptosula > Cryptosula pallasiana. The sequence goes on along the minus strand of OX183140.1, from coordinate 28,518,644 downwards.
AGGGAACACTGCACTGTTCTAGGGCATCCATGGTAGCCGACTGATCTGATTCAAATCCCTGTCTATGTTGTTTTTTTAAATCACGAAAAAAAGATTACGTCCTACTTGAAAGTTGTCATCTTTGCAGCACCTTTGTAAGGTTTACGGCTCAACTGCTTTGTGGTAGAGTTTAGCAGCCGACAAGGGGAGAAAGGGTTGTGGAGAACTGGTTGGTAAACAATACTCTACTTTAATCACCACACTGCAGCAACTGCCAACTACAAGTGAGGGGAGGGCTTTCTACAAATGTTTGGCACCTGAGTGAAGTAATCAAAGTATGGTCAGCCACTTCCAGCCCAAGCTTCTATAAGGACAACTCGACTGGAGCCAAGTTTTACATAAGTTTTTATAAATCAGCATCGGCTGAAAAATTGTTTGTGCATGTGTTCAATATGCTCCAAAAAATGAATTTTTTTTGCAGCAATAGCTGTATAAGTATCTTTGGTTGTACTAAGTTTTGTAGCAAAGACTTGTGCAACATTTTTGAGCGTTACTTGAGCCAAAAATAAGCAGGGATTTATCTGTTCTTGGGAAAATAAATCTACCAGTACAAGAAATTGAGATGTTTGCCAATCTTTGTACTAAAAATCATGCTCCCAAAACTACAACAATAGATGATTTCATGCCAGTGACATAAATAACTGATATGGCATTTACTATATATTTGGCAGACACCCAAAATCCTGATATCATTTACTCTGTTGTTTATTTTACCTTATTAGTTATTGTTATATTTTTTCATAAACAAGTTTAAAGCTAACTGAATAAAGATCTTATGATGGTTTGCTACTTTGGTGTGAAGTATGAATAGTTTCAAATATGCTCATTTTTAAAAGATTATTCTGTTTCACTCACACCTGTAAGAAAAAGAGGATATTTGAGAAAATTTCTATGCTAATTTTATAATTTAAACTATTTAAATTTATGATCTAATCTTTGAATGGCAATAATGATAAACTATTGGTTATTAATGATTATTTTATTGATCAGTAATTAATCTATTGAAATGCCATATGAAAGTTAACTGGTACAATGAAAAATTAAAATTATTTATCATCCAAGTGGGAATAAAAGCACTAAGTTTCAGCCCTCATTACTTGACTTCACAGGGCACTTATCTGTTTAAATTCCACACAAAACTAAGAAAAAGTTTCATATTTTCTGATGATGGTTGTTCAAAGCTGTAGCTTTTCAATTGGTTGAGTAATGAGTTGTTGAAAATGAGCTTTACTTCCAGAAGTTATAGAATGGTCACTCGAGCATTTGGCTCCAGAGGGTCACATGATCAAGGCAGTTGGCCACACTTTGATTACTTTACTTAGGAGGAGAGGGGTTTTGAAGTGTAAATAACAGCATGGAAGGATATTGGGGTAGATTTTGGTGCATTCCAGCAATAAACTGCTTGTTTGCTTGCAAAACGCCAACTAGAAGTGAGTTAGAATTGTACCCGCAGCCCTTGTAAAAGTGCTGTGCCTGTAGAATGACTTGTTGTACTAGTGGTACAGCTTGCAGGGCAGGTCTTGACCTCTGACTGATCCGGTGTGGTGATACTGGGCTGGTACAAGATGGCCGCCGTAGCAGAAGATGGCCGCCGTAGCAGAAGATCTCCGAAACTATTTAGGAGCTTACACTAATCATGAAGCCGGAAGTACCCTTCCTTGGATCGCCTGATATATCAACCACAGGCTAGCTATAGCCTTGGGACCCTATATAGTCTATGATTGGACAATGGAGATAGGACTCCACCCTTTAACAACTTGGCACCAATTATTTTTAACCTTGTTCTATTGCATGATTTGTTAACTATTTAAATACCTACTGACATTGGTCTCATAACTTCCTGCGCATGCATATATATGCAAATATAATATGTAAAATGCTTCCTGCAAGCCTGGCCATATAATGGCTGGAGCTCTTGTATTTTTTTGCGTTCATTCGTTGTTTCCTTGGTTCATTCGTTAATTCATTCGTTAATTTGTTGATTCGTTCGTTCATTCGTTAATTCGTTCATTAATTTGTTCATTCGTTCATTAATGTAGTTCAAACCACACTAACAGAAATCCACCCTAGGACATTGGTACTGATGAATAAAGCCACTGTTCAAACAACACTCTGTGTAGTTTTTCTGAGCCAAGGGCTCTGTGCTTGCCAACTGATCCAGCAGTTACTGACCATTAGTTGTCTCAGTCATAACGGCATAGTGTACCCTCTGGAGAGGGGTATAATACTTGAGATTGGTGGAATTTCGCGCCAACCAGGCGGAAGTCTCTTACAATATTTAGTGGGGCTTAATCACAAGAAAAACTATAAACTAACATAAAACAAACTGTGTCAAAAATACGTGAGAAAAACCGCTCAGTTAGAATATGGAGCACCGAAACAGCAGAAATTAAAATATGACAATGAACAATAACAATTGTTGGTTACACTGATAACTAGTTGGCTCAAATTCATGCAAAAAATAAACAGCAAAAAAATTTTTCCCTCGCTGCTTTTTATTGAGTTTACATTTGGGATATACAATGCCAATCTATCGTATAGACTCTACCATGTCAGTTTATAAACTCTCTATTTGAATCTAATGAGTCCAAAGCCAGTTAGTCAAAGCAGAGCGAGCAAGCGAACAGAACACTATATAAAGTTACAAGCATTTAGCACAATATACAGTTAAACTCATTAATAAAAACATCAATTGTTGTTTCTAATTAACTAAACCAAAGCCAAGAATCAGTCATCTATGGTGGCTCAGTACGTTTTGTGTTTTATAACGCCTGAATGCTTTCCAAACCGTGAGAGCGCTTTTGAAGACTGAGTTGTTGTAAACCATCTGAATGCTTTGTAAAATTATTCATATGACTTGACAGTCCAAACCGATTTGCTAGTCCACTGTATTGGCAATAATTCTCGAGTCCATTAACGAATAAAGTTTTTTTTACTAAATACTGAAGAGTTAAGTTTCATTGACATGCATGAAAAAAAATGTATCATCATAAAAAATACATAAAGCCTTTTTATGTTGGTCAGAAAATTAATTTGTTTTGTGTTTATCGGTCTAGGCCTATGTTGAATAATTTGCATAGAGAGCAAGGCTGCAAAGAAAATAAGGGCGATCCTTTTCGGTTCAAAGCCATGAGCTTTGCAAACTTTTTGAACCTTTTAAAACAGCTCATGCTATTCTATTATTCTGCTCCAAAATAGTTCATACAATTTGTAAAGCGTTCATACGGTTTGCGATCTTCTAGACTATCTGAATCATTTCTAAACTGCTCGGATTGTTTGTGAAATATACCAGCTGTTGAACAGGAAACATAGTTTCGTTGCGTGAAATCCAGCAACTCCTAAGCCGCCAATATAATATAATCATCAAGTTTGTTTATAGATAGTTTCTTAGGCTCTCTACTACATTCACCCAATTGTCGGCAATGTAAAAGGCGCTTTGAAAACCCCATAGACTATTTCAAAATCATTTATACACTTTGAAAACAAAAGCGTTGAATGTTATGAGCCACCATATTGAATAATAGGCCATGGATCAATCATTACAAACCTTTTATATGAATAAACGGATCCCTTAATGCAGGGGTTTGTTTTGAAGGAGTCCAGAACAAGATACAAATCTGATACCTACAATAGTACAACATGATTTCAGTTTTTGTCCTTTTAGACTGGCTATTATCTCTTTCTCCCTCCCCCTCCCAAGCCAAACCAACTGCACAGTATATTACTAAATACAAAGTTTCATCATAAACCTCAAACAACCACATACAAATAATTTGCAGTAAGTCTGCTACACAAGCTTAACCAAACAATTGAGTTGAAAACCTAACAAGACTGTGTGATAAATGGTTTATACCACTGCTGACTACTGATTTGATTGTAACAACACTAAAACTGGGTTGTGTACCGCCTTGCCTACATTAATCAGGTATGTGAAGTGACCCCACAGGTGCCTGCACCTGCAGTTACTTATTTGGTACAAATTCATAGCAACAGGTCACTTCTCAAAACATCTAGATAAGTTTCTCCTTCAAAATAAAATGCAAGAAGTATCAACCCGTTACCCTCCTGTACGCCACTTGTATGTTGGCTAAAGTTTGGTTGTTATGTGATGGGTGATTGTAGACAAACACAACAGATATTGTCAGATTGTATGACCACAGGCTAACAGTTTATAGACAAGGGAACAAACCCTTTTTATCAGTAGCTTGTAGCTGAAGCTATAACAACCACACATACAGCTGTGCATTCAGTCAGTGATCTCTCCCTACATTCATTTGATTTTGATATACGTACAAAGCTGCTATCCATCAAGAGGTCAAGCTAAGAAACCTGATTTCAAAATAAGGAACTCGCTCTATTCATATGTAAGTAAGGCACAAATAGTACAATGCTTCTATTATAGAGAATACAAGTGACGTTGCACAACAATTATAAACCATTCACTTCATCTATACAAAGTAAATATTGTATATGGAATTATTTAGCAGCATTACGAGTAGCTCGATCATAATTGCTTTAAATAAATAAGTTACTTGTGAGGTTGGAAAAAACTTTGTCAGGTCCCCTTGGTTAAAGAGGTGTGAGACACTGCATAAGTAGTCCGTAGTCTAGTTAACCACTTGGACTAGTATTTGGTTGCTGATGTAGCCGTAGCATATTCTACTTCCTTTAATTGAGCAAACTGTCAATATAATTTCACTTCAGAGTCTCACTCTGATCTCCTATGGTTTCTCACTTTGCTCCTGAAGGAAGTATCGCACCGACCTTTTTTGCTGTCTTTGTACGTAAGCAAAAATTTGTTTAAAATTTTTAAGCGTTACTGTAGCTAAAAATAAGCAAAGACTAATTTATTCTTGGGAAAATAAATCTGTTTTTAGCAGGACTGAAAACTGAGATGTTTGCCGATGTGTGTACTAAAGATCACGCACCCAAAACTGCAGTAATATATGCTTTCATACCAGTGATCTGATACAGTATTTACTATATATTTGGCATACATCGTGCATTTATCATTTACTCTGTTGTTTATTTTACCTTATTAGTTATTGTTATATTTTTTCATAAACAAGTTTAAAGCTAGCTGAATAAAGATCTTATGATGGTTTGCTACTTTGGTGTGAAGTATGAACAAGATTAAATATGCTCATTCTAAAAGATTGATCTGTTTCACTGACACCTGTAAGAAAAAGCATGATTTTTGAGAAAATTTCTATCCTAATTTTATAATTTAAACTATTTCAATTTATGATTGGATCTTTAAATGGCAATAATGATAAACTTGTGGTTATTAATGATTATTTTATTGATCAGTAATTAATCGATTGAAATGCCATATGAAAGTTAACTGGTACAATGAAAATTTACAATATTTATTATGTAAGTGGTAATAACAGCACTAAATTTCAGCCCTCATTACTTTATTTCACAAGGCATTTATCTGTTTAAATTCCATAGAAACCTAAGAAAAATTTTCATCCTTTTTCATGATGGTTGTCCAAAGCTACACGTTTTCAATTGGTTGAGTTATGAGCTGTTGAAAATGAGCTTTGCTTCTATAAGTTTAGAATAGTCACTCGAGCATTTGGCTCCTGAGGGTCACACGATCAAGGCAGTTGGCCACACTCTGATTACTTCACTTAGGAGGAGAGGGTTTTTGAAGTGTAAATAACAGCATGGAAGGATATTGTGGAAGATTTTGGTGCATGCCAGCAGTAAGCTGCTTGCTTGCTTGCAAAACCCCAACCAGAAGTGGGCTAGAATTCTACCCCAGCCCTTGTAAAAGTGCTGTGCCGGTAGAATGACTTGTTGTACTAGTGGTACAGCTTGCATGGCAGGTCTTGACTCCTAACCGACCCGGTATGGTGATACTCGGCTGGTGCAAGATGGCGGCCTTATCCGAGGATCTCCAAAACTAGTTAACAGTTTACATTGTTCTTAAAGCAGGAAGTACCCTACCTTGGATTGCCTGATATATCAACCACAGGCTAGGTAAAGCCTCGGAACCCTATACAGCCTAGGATTGGACAATGGAGATATGACTCCGCCCTTTAGCCACTTGGCACCATTTACTTTTAACCTTGTTTTTTTGCATGATTTGGTAACTATTCATATACCTACTGCCATTGGTATAATTATTCCTTTGCATGCATTTTTATATAAAATATGTAAACTACTTCCTGCCAGCCTGTCAATATTATGACTTGAGCTCTTGTACTTCTTTGAATTTGTTCGTTCGTTAACTTGTTTGTTCGTTAATTCGTTCGTTCATCTATGTATAGCCAACCACCCTAGGAGAAATTCACCCTAGAACTTTGGTACTGGTGAATAAAGCCACTATTCAAACAACACTCTGTGTAGTTTGTCTGAGCTGTGGGCTTTGTGCTTGCCAACTGACCCCGCAGTAACTGACCATTAGTTGTCACAGTCATACCGGCATAGTGCCCCCTCTGGAGAGAAGTATAATACTTGAGATTAGTGGAAATTCGTGCAAACCAGGCCAAAATCTCTTACAATATTTAGTGGGGCTTAATCACAAGAAAAGTTATAAACTAACATAAAACAAACTGAGTCAAAAATACGTGAGAAAAACCGCTCAGTTAGATTATGGAGAACTGAAATAGCAGAAAGTCAAATGTGACAATGAAAAACAACAATTATTGGGTACACTGATAGCTAGTTGGCTCGAAGCCATGCGAAAAATAAATAGCAAATTTTTTCCCTTGCTGCGTTTCATTGAGTTTACGTTTGGGCTATACAATGCCGATCTATTGTATGGACTCTACCATGCCAGTTTATAAACCCTTTATTTAAAGCTAATGAGTCCAAAGCCAGTTAGTCAAAGCGGAGCAAACAAGAGAACAGAACACTATATAAAGTTACAAGCGTTTAGCACAATATACAGTTAAACTCATTTATAACAACATCTTTTGTTGTTTCTAATTAACTAAACCAAAGCCAAGAAACAGTCAACTATGGTGGCTCAGTACGTTTTGTGCTTTATAGCGCCTGAATGCTTTCCAAACTGTGAGAGCGCTTTTGAAGACTAAGTTGATGTAAGCCATCTGAATGCTTTGTAAAATTGTTCATACGACTTGTCAGTCCGAAACGATTTGCTAGTCCACTGTATCGACAAAAATTCTCAAGTCCATTAACAATTTAATTTTTCTTTTACTAAATACTGAAGAATTAAGTTTCATTGACATTAATGAAATAAAATGTATTATCATAAAAAATACATAAAGCCTTTATGATTTGGTAAAAAAATTAACTTGTTCCGTGTTTATTGGTCCATGCCTATGTTAAATAATTTGCATAGAGAGCGAGACTGCAAACAAAATAAGGGCGATCCTTTTTGGTTCAAAAGCCATGAGCTTTACAAACCTTTCAAACTTTTTGAAACAGGTCAGAACATTTTAAGATTGCTCCAAAATGGTTCATACGATTTTTGAAGCGTTCATACAGTTTGTGACGTTTTAGACCATCTGAATCATTTTCTAAACTGTTTGGATTGTTTGCAAAACAACTATAAGATTTGTCAAATATACCAGTTGTTGAACAAGAAACATAATTTTGTTGCATAAAAGACCGCAGCAGCTAAGGCCACAATATAAAATAATAATCAAGTTTGTTTATAGATAGTTTCTTAGGCTCTCTACTACATTCACCCAATTATCTGAAACGTGAAAGAAGCTTTGCAAACTGCATAGACTATTTCAAAACCATTTATACACTTTGAAAACAAAACCATCGAATGTTATGAGCCACCATATTGAACAATAAGCCATGGATCAATCACTACAAACCTTTTATGTGAATAAAAGATCCCTTGATGCAGGGGTTTGTTTTGAGGGAGTCCAGAACAAGATACAAATCTGATACCTACAAATAGTACAACATGATCTCAGTTTACTACTTTTTAGACTAGCTACTATTTCTTCCTCCCCTCCCAAACCAAACCAACTGCACTGTATATTATTAAATACAAGGTTTCATCATAAACTTCAAACAACCACATACTCGAAACAAAATGCAAGAAGTAACAACCTCTTACCCTCCTGTACGTGACTTGTATGTTGGCTAAAGTTTGGTTTTCATGTGGTGGGTGGTTTTAGACAAACACAACAGATATTGTTAGATTGTATGACCACAGGCTAACAGTTTACAGACAAGGGAACAAACCCTTTTTATCAGTAGCTTGTAGCTGAAGGTATAACAACCACACCTACAGCTGTGCATTCAGTCAATGATCTCTCCCTACACTCAATTGACTTTCTTATACGTCCAAAGTTGCTATACATCAACAAGTCAAGCTAAGAAACCTGATATCAAAATCAAGACCTTGCTCTATTCATATGTAAGTAAGGCACAAATAGTACAAAGCTTCTATTATAGAGAGTACAAGTGACGTAGCGCAACCATTAGAAACCATTCACTGCATCTACACAAAGTAAATATTGTATATGGAATTGTTTAGCAACATTATGACGGTTGGGCTACTTTGGTGTGAAGTATAAATAATATCAAATATGCTCATCCTAAAAGATTGATCCGTTTCACTGACACCTGTAAGAAAAACATGATTTTTGAGAAAATTTCTACACTAATTTTATAATTTAAACTATTTCAATTTATTATTGGATCTTTGAATGGCAATAATGATAAACTGTTGTTTATTAACGATTATTATATTGATCAGTAATTAATCAATTGAAACGCCATATGAAAGTTAACTGGTACAATGAAAAATTGAAATTATTTATTATGTAAGTGGTTATAAAAGCACTAAGTGTCAGCCCTCATTACTCTATTTCACATGGCACTTATCTGTTTAAATTCCATAGAAACCTAAAAAAAACTTTCATCCTTTTTAATGATGGTTGTCCAAAGCTGTAGCATTTCAGTTGGTTGAGTTATGAGTTGTTGAAAAATAGCTTTGCTTTCATAAATTATAGAATAGTTCCTAAAGTATTTGGCTCCTGAGGGTCACATGATCAAGGCAGTTGGCCACACTCTGATTACTTCACTTAGGAGGAGAGAGTTTTTGAAGTGTAAATAACAGCATGGAAGTATATTGTGGTAGATTCTGGTGCATTCCAGTAGAAAACTGCTTGTTTGCTTGCAAAACACCAACCAGAAGTGGGCTAGGATTCTACCCCCAGCCCTTGTAAAAGTGCTGTGCCGGTAGAATGACTTGCCATGCCGGTGATACGGCTTGCAGGGCCGGTCTTGACTCCTAACCGACCCTGTATGGTGATACTCGGCTGGTGCAACATGGCGGCCTTATCCGAGGATCTCCAAAACTGTTTAGGAGTTTACACTATTCTTGAAGCTAGAAGTACCCTTCCTTGGATCGCCTGATATATCAACCACAGGCTACGTAGAATCTCTGGACCCTATGGAGTCTATGATTGGCCAATGGAGATATGACTCCGCCCTTTAGCCACTTGCACCATTTAATTTTAACCTTGTTCTATTGCATGAATTGGTAACTATTCATATACCTATTGTCGTTGGTATAATTATTCCTTTGCATGCATTTTTATATAAAATATGTAAACTACTTCCTGCCAGCCTGTCAATATTATGACTTGAGCTCTTGTACTTCTTTGCATTTGTTCGTTTGTTCCCTTGTTTGTTCGTTAATTCGTTCGTTCATTTATGTATAGCCAACCACCCTAGGAGAAATCCACCCAAGGACTTTGGTACTGGTGAATAAAGGCACTATTCAAACAACACTCTGTGTAGTTTGTCTGAGCCGTGGGCTCTGTGCTTGCCAACTGACCCCGCAGTAACTGACCATTAGTTGTCACAGTCACACCGGCATAGTGCCCCCTCTGAAGAGAAGTATAATACTTGAGATTAGTGGAATTTCGTGCAAACCAGGTGGAAATCTCTTACAATATTTAGTGGGGCTTAATCACAAGAAAAGTTATAAACTAACATAAAACAAACTGAGTCAAAATACGTGAGAAAAACCGCTCAGTTAGAATATGGAGAACTGAAATAGCAATGACAATGAACAACAACAATTATTTGTTACACCGATACCTAGTTGGCTCGAAGTCATGCAAAAAAATAGCAAATTTTTCCCCTTGCTGCTTTTCATTGAGTTTACATTTGGGCTATGCAATGCCGATCTATTGTATGGACTATACCATGCCAGTTTATAAACCCTTTATTTGAAGCTAATGAGTCCAAAGCCAGTTAGTCAAAGCAGAGCAAACAAGCGAACAGAACACTATATAAAGTTACAAGCACTTAGCACAATATACAGTCAAACTCATTTATAACAACATCCTCTGTTGTTTCTAATTAACTAAATCAAAGCCAAGAAGCAGTCAATTATGGTGGCTCAGTACGTTTTGCGTTTTATAGCGCCTGAATGCTTTCCAAACCGTGAGAGCGCTTTTGAAGACTGAATTGCTGTTAGCCATCTGAATGCTTTGTAAAATTGTTCATATGACTTGTCAATCCGAAACGATTTGGTAGTCCACTGTATTGGCAATAAATGCCGAGTTCATTAACAAATAAATTTATATTTATTAAATGCTGAAGAGTTAGGTTTCATTGACATGAATGACAAAATGTATTGTCATCAAAAATACATAAAGCTTTTTTATGTTGGTAAACAAATTAATTTGTTCTGTTTATTGGTCTAGGCATACGGTAAGTAATTTGCATAGAGAGCAAGGCTGCAAAGAAAATAAGGGCGATCCTTTTTGGTTCGAAAGCCATGAGCTTTGCAAACCTTTCAAAGTTTTTAAAATAGTTCGGATTATTCTGAGACTGCTCCAAAATATTTCATACCATTTGTGATTTTTTAGACCATCTTAATCATTTATAAACTGTCTGGATTGTTTGCAAAACAATTATAAGGTTTGTAAAATATACCAGATGTTGAACAGGAAACAGAGTGTTTTGCATGAAGTCCCGCAGCAGCTAAGGCCACAATATAATCATCAAGTTTGTTTATAGATAGTTTGTTAGGCTCTCTACTACATTAACCCAATTATTTTCTATGTAAAAGATGCTTTTCAAACCGCATAGACCATTTCAAATCCCTTTATACAATTTGAAAAAACAGCATTAAATGCCATGAGCCACCGTATTGAATAATAGGCCATGGATCAATCACTACAAACCTTTTATAGGAATAAAGACTAGCTACTATTTCTTCCTTCCCCTTCCAACCCAAACCAACTGCACTGTATATTACTAAATACAAGGTTTCACCATAAACTTCAAACCACCACATACAAATAATTTGCTGTAAGACAGCTACATAAACTTAACCAAACAATTGAGCCGATAACCTAACAGGACTGCATGATAAATGATTTGAACCACTGCTGACTACTGAGTTAATTGTAACATCACTAAAACTGGGTTGTGCACAGCCTTGCCTACATTTATCAGGTATGTGAAGTGACCTCACAGGTGCCTGCACCTGCAGTTACTTATTTGGTATAAAGTCATTGCAACAGGTAACTTCCCACAACATCTTGATAAGTTTGTCACTCAAAACAAAATACAAGAAGTAAACACAACTTACCTCCTATACGTGACTTGTATGTTGGCTAAAGGTTGGTTTTCATGTGATGGGTGATTGTAGACAAACACAACAGATATTGTCAGATTGTATGACCACAGGCCAACAGTTTATAGACAAGGGGACAAACCGTTTTTATCAGTAGGTTGTAGCTGAAGGTATAACAACCACACCTACAGCTGTGCATTCAGTCAGTGATCTCTCCTTACACTCTATTGATTTTGTTATATGCCCAAAGCTGCTATACATCAAGAGGTCAGGCTAAGAAACCTGTTCACAAAATCAAGAACTCGCTCTATTCTTATGTAAGTAAGGCACAAATAGTACAATGCCTCTATTATAGAGAGTACAAGTGACGTAGCGCAACAATTAGAAACCATTCACTGCATCTATACAAAGTAAATATTGGATATGGAATTATTTTGCAGCATTAGGAGTGGCTCGGTCATAATTGCTTTAGATATATTAGTGACTTGTGAGGTTGGAAGAAACTTTGTCAGGTTCCTTTGGTTTAACAGGTGGGAGACACTGCATAAGTAGCCTGTAGTCTAGTAAACCACTTTGACTAGTATTTGATTGCTGATGTAGCCGTAGCATATTTTACTTCCGTTAATTGAGCAAACCGTCAATATAACTTCACTTCAGAGTCTCGCTCTGGTCTCCTACAGTTTCTCACTTTGCTCTTGAAGAAAGTATCGGGCTGACCTTTTTTCTTGTTTTTGTACGCCCTAGTTCAGTGCCTCTGCTGACTTTGATTTTCATCAACCAACTCTGTTCAGCTGTCAACAATGCAAAGTTGGCATCCAGCCAAGCAAAAAACTCAATTGTCAGGCAAAGTCTAAAGCTTTAATAAAAAGATGACGAAATGGTACAACAGATGCTCCCTATTCCAATACACGATACAAACTGAAACAAAAACAGTATATGTTATCAAGTTTATAGACTTAGTCCACAGTTTAAACATTCAACCATAATGTGAAGAGCATTGCTTAGCTCTGCGGACTCAACTATCAACCCTACCCTTTCATTAGACAATAACTTGAGCTGGCAGCGGCTGTCCATTTTCTCCCAAAGTTCTTATAGAGTTAGTTACAAGTGGCAGCAGTGCTGACTAAACAGCCAAACTCTACTAGCTACCTTTCTATGCCCAACCGAGTCCACAGTTCAGACACAACTATCTAACCTATTACTGAAAAATGTGTAGCCATCGTCGTCTGGCATTCCTTCTAGTTCACTTCTGGCAGACAACATGATCTTGTGGCATTTTTATATAGAATGGTGGGTATATAACATACAAGTAATAGTGAATTATAATAAAATTCGAATACGATAACCAATAACACAAATTGTTTAGTAACCCAGCAACTCGATGGCTGAACCAATAAAGGCTCTTGCACAATGGAGTGGAACTTAAATCTCTTCCAGCTCTCTGATGCAATCTTGTTAGCCTTTGTTCATTTCCTTTATAACAGGCTACATCAGTCTGTTATATGAGTCCTTTGTCCTAGGCACTTCCTCCAATGCAAACAGTTAGTTCCTGGCTATACTTGTGTGACACACAATGCTAACCAATCAAATATAGTTTTACTTTGTTACCCAGGAGCATATTATGTACTACCCCAAACACTTCCACCTAGCCAAAGGTGTTAGATTTTGGCCTGTCATAGTGACATCAAGTGTAGGAGATCTCTCCCTCCCATTTCAGCCTTTCCTAGACTAATCCTCACCCCTTCCTTCCATTAATTATCTGCCAGTTGTGCTTCAACTTCCCTTGTCCAAGGTTTGGCTCACCAAGAGTATTATTCTAGCCTTGTCCTATTTCCTTTGACCATTTCCATTAATCTTGGGAGTTGTCATCTTCAAGTGGTAATCCTTTCGTATCTCCAATTCTGGGGTAGATTTGAATTCTGATTTCATTTGGTGTTGACTCCGCAAATTAGGAACCCAGTTGTTAAATTTTATCTGAAACTCAAGTTACAACAGCAAGACAAATCTCATTTGGAAGACTCAATTGTTGCAGGTTGATGTTACTGAAGGCTTTCCATGTTGCCACCTGGCAATGGGGAGAGGAGGTGAGGTGGCTTTGTTAATTAACTCAGTGGGGGTCTCTACATTTGATACATGGGGGGGGGGGAGGGGGAATTCTTCTCTAAGTGGGCGGATATGGGTTAGTGTAGGAGGGATCTAGGGAATAAAATCATAGAATAAACTGGGTGCAAGGGGTGGATAGCAAAAATCAGAAGAATAAATCTTGCTGGTCCGTTTTGCTGTGTAAACTGTAGACCGATTTCTCTCTAATCTTTACTCTAAGCCTCTACCTTTTGTTGAAACAGGAAAAGTTGTTGTAGGAGGAAAGTTTGGGAAATTTTTATGCATGAGGCAGTGACAGAAGTTTTTGAAGCCTGAGTTTTTAAGTTAAACTTTACCTGGAACTTTTGGAACATTTAAAAAAAAGTTTTCAAGTTAGATAATTTTGTCTGATATAACTTATGCTATGACACAACTTGAGTTTGAGTTTTCATATCAAAGTAAACAAGAATTACATTATTAGAGTGCTGTTGTGTACAAAATTTGTTGTCTGTTAGTAGTGTCTTGTGATGGCCCTATAGGAACTGTAGTATACATTGATATATAAACTCACTGGGATGGCCAACTACCAAGGTTATTGTAGCCATCTTGAAACATGCTACACCTACTTTTGTAAAGCTAACATACAGAAATGACAGCAGCGTTGTATGTAATATCCTAACAAGCAATGTATTGTAAACAAATACAACATGAGAAAAGATTGATACTGGCATGTGACCACAAGGGTAACTGTTGACAGCAAACATGGATTATGTAAAGATAAATACAAACAACCACAATTCGTAATAGTGGTTTCACGAAAGAGCATTTTGTTATGCACATATTAGTGGCTATCAGCTGCAAGAAAACAAGGTAGCCTGCGCTGGTAGGACCGCAAACACAAGAAGTTGCCTGTACTTCCGGCACCAAATCACTCCAAAAACATAGTTGTTTCCCAAAATGAAAAAAACGCTAAGTTTGTAAAAGAGCTATCTCCATTAGGAAAAACAACTTTGCTATGCTAAAATACAGTTGTTTTTGCCATAATTGTAATATATAACTATTTTTGGTAGAAACAGCAAAATTAATAAAAACTTCTAGGGTTGTAAAAGAATATAAATATTTTTACAGTTGACAATATTGTACTGTAACAAAACCAAATCAACATACTATGTATATTTAATAGCGTTGTGTAGGTTAGCATGTATTGTTAACCTGTTTTCAGGGCTGAACAGGTTTGAGAATGATCGCCTGCCTTACGAGTAAGATAATTTTTTACATAGATATTTATTGAGGCCAATGTAACAATATCATGCTAGGAAGCAAGTTTTTTATATTGAAACACAGTAATGCAAAGGTTGGCAATTATTCAACAAGCTAGTGAGCAAGTACAGATTGAAGTAGAAGAATAGCGACAGTATCTTGTTACTGAAACATTGTTTATAAATATGAGACAATGTATGCTTTTAGTTGGTGTATTTATGGTGGCAGTGAGTTGAAAGAGCAACGAATGGGGTCGTTCAGGCTATTGTATTGGACGCTTATGATCACATTGTCTGCGCTGAGGTCTCCCTGACAACTGTAGAGTGCCAGGTATGCCTTCCTTGAGGCTGCCATTGCCAGACACCTTATGAGAAGCAAGAATTAACTCCACTGGCTTTGCAGCTATCTAAATTGGCCCTGCAGCAATCACTACCAGCCCTGCAGTAACACTACCGGCCATGCAACCAATCTATACCGGGCCGGGGAGGAAAGAAGAAACATACCCTGCTTGTTGATTCTTATATTTACTTCCTGGTTATTGTCATTTGTTATCTCAATAATTAGGTCAATGACTTCCTGTACCTCTGCCTATAAAAAGCAGAGTTTTGCTTACAGTTGTGGAGTTTGAGATACTGTAGTGGATTTTGGGGGCATGCCAAAATACCACGAACAAAACCTCACTTCTCCAGAGGTTATCCCTCAATCTACTTCAATGGAGGAGTATCCCAACTCCACAACCGTAACAGAGCCCACCGCTCAAACTCACTACTCAGTGTTTCAGAGTACCAACCCAAATATATTATTCTACAACAATCCAGTGTAGTATAATAATGGCAAAGTATCTCGCTGCTTGGAACAATCACAAACAAAATGCTTATACAACTATGTACAATATTTATATGTAAACTCTGCCTTTTATAGGCAGAGGTACAGGAAATAAATGACCTAGTATCGGTAAGGCAAATCACAGGTAACAGGAAGTAAATACACGAATAAGAGAACAATAATATAAATAGTAAAACATAAGATTGGATAAAAGGAGGTTAAATATACAAGGCGCCCAGAAATAGAGGGCGAAGCTTCAAGAGTCATAAATGCTGAGTCAACTCGGGGGGTGGTCCACTACCGACCCTGCAGATATCACTACAGGCCCTGCAGGCAACACTATCGGCCCTACAGCTATCACTACCGGCTCTGTAGCTATCACTACCGGTCCTGCAGCTATCACTACCGGCCCTGCTGTAACACTACCAACTCTGCAGTAACACTACTGGCCCTGCAGCCTATCTATACCGGGTCAGGGAGGAAGGAAGGAATGTAGCCTGAGAGATCAGACAAGTATCAAGAGATGCAGAAGCCTGAGTCCATGACCTAACTATCATCAGACTTGCCAAAAGTCATGAATCCCAAGTTCCCGCAGCCTAAGAACTTTATCTATATTGTACCATCACTTCCTGTGCTGTGACTCAGCAGTATTGATTTGGATGCTCCATCCCCCTTCTGGGTGCCTTATTTATTTAACTATATTTTGACCAATCTGCTTTCTTGCTAATTATAATCTGTTTGTTAACTGCATATTTATGTTCCACTTATTTGTCATTTTCTACCTCCTAATTAGGCCAATCATTTCCTGTACCTCTGCCTATAAAAAGCAGAGCTTTGCTGACACTCCTTGCACTTGTATCAGGATACTGCTTGTGATTGTACCAAGTAGCAAGATACTTTGTCATTATTGTTTTACACTGGTTTGTTGTGAAATAATAAAATGATTATTACTCTAAAGCATTGAGTAGTGAGGCTGAGCAGTGGGCTCTGTTACAGTTGTGGAGTTTGGGATACTCCTCTGTTGAATTGATTGATAAATAACCTCTGTTGAAGAGAGGTTTTATTGGTGGCATTTCAGCCGACCCCTTGGAGTCCACTACACTGTTATTGATATGAAATCGAGTTGGGCAGATGAGAGAGGGTAATGGTAATATATCCGGTTTGATAGCAATAACAGATTGCAGTCACAGGATACTAGAAGTGATTTCTATATTATTAACGCTGATTGAAGAATGGATAAATTGGTAATAAAGAAATTTGGCTGTGTCAAAGGTCAAAAGATATCTAGTGCTGGAAAGGGTGACAACTGTGCAAGCAGGCAGCCGAATTACCCGGTATAGCTAGAGCCCATGGCTCACACAAACAACACAGAGTGAAGTCTGAATACTGGCTTTATTCTCACAAGACAAAGTCCTAGGGTGGCAATCCACTAGGGTTATTGTGGCAAAACATGAGAATGAATGTAATGTAAAGTCAGCCTTTTTATAGGTGAATTGACAGGAAATAATTAGCATACTATATATAATAAAAATAGCACAGGAAGTGAATCAACCAATGCAAATATATATATAAATAGTCAACGAATCAGAAAAGGTAAATAGTCAAATGTAAAGAGCGCTAAGTGGCTAGAGGGCGGATACCTGTCTCCATTGTCCAATCAGACGTCCTGCGGGGCTCCCAGGCAATAGCTAGCTTATGGTCCACTTGTCTGGTAATCCGAGGAAGGGTACTTCCGGTTTTTGGCCTTGACTAAGTTCCTAGGTTTAAGGTTCCTCTTCTATGGCGGCCATCTTGCGCAGGCCCAGTATAGCTTTCCCGGGCCAGTAAGAGGTCAATACCGGCCCTGTGTGGGTCGCTACCAGCCCTGCATACTATGCCACCGGCACAGTACAACTTCTCACCTATTCAGCAGTCTACCGAAAGCTGTAGGTAGAAGTCTAGCGCATAATTCGCAAAGGGTGAAAAGTAAACTACCTGTGTACTGTGAATTTTCACCAAACTGTACCACAATGTGGAATTTATACTGCATCGGTTTTTCTAGTAAGATAAGATTAGTTCTCTGTAAAGTGATGTGATACATTTGCGAGTTCAAGCTACAGCTCTCACAAGAGGTTATTGTTAGGTTTATTCTACCGATTTGTTCCTCAACACTGGCATGTTAACACATAAATGGCTTGTGATACTTCACACACAGAAAAACGTGGAGGAGTTTTAATCCTATTTCAATCAATTCTTACTATCCACGAACGTAATCACCTGAGCGACTGAAATGCGATTAAACAGGGAGTGATTTCTTACCACAGCCAATACACTGGTTAATGATCCGTATTCAATCACTTTAGGATTAAAATTTGGATTGAGTTAGTCTCCCAAGGATTAAAAACAAGAGCATTTCTGATCACTGTATATGCATATTGTTAATCGCATGATGATTGGTATTTAGAGCATTGCTAGTCCAGTCATTGATTAAAGTTAGGATCAATATTAATCTTCCTTGAGTGCTATGTCTGTACGGTTTTTCTTTGAGAGCGATTAAATATTGGAAGCGATTTGAATTGGAGTTAGCTCTTTTGTATTGGATCTAGCTGGTAGAAAAAGACAACGCTTGTTTCAGAATGTAATGGCAACTTGTATTGAACAAGGAAACTGAGATCAGTACAACACCATTAAAAAGGAAATACAGCGATTACAATATAAAACCAACTAAGAAGATAGAAAAAAAATCGATAAAAATAACTGGCTCGATTGAATGATGATTAGTATAGTATAGTCTATTAGGACATAGATCCACTGGGGTACACTCCGCGTACATGCAATAGATTCCAAGTTGAAACTGAGAGATGATGGCTGACTTTGATCTTCAAGCTCCTAAAATAAGAGTGACATCATTAGGCACATTTTACAATAAGAAGGTATCCCAAAATAAAAAATAAACCGAATCCAACAAACCTTCAGGAGTTGAAAATGAAGATTGGGCAACATCACAGCTGTTTGTTCATCACCTGTGAGCTCTTGACTTCATGTATATTCAATTTTCGTTTAAAGAAGGACATCTCTAGTTGGTGACTGTTCTAAAATGCAGAATTATGATATAGTAGCCACTTTTATTTGCAGCCACTTCAAGTTCAAAAGTTTTGAATGTGACAAAAAAGAAAACAATCAATTAGTTACTAAACAACATTCAACATCATTTGTTCAGTTTATTATTTTAACTTAGTTACTAATCAATACACAAACTATTGTGTATTCATAGTATATCTTATTTACCTGCTTCTGCGTCATCATTAACTTAGAGTTTTGAGACAGCTGTGTAAGCCTTCATCATCCTCCTGTGCTCTCTTTGTTAGTGATTGAAGCGGGAAAATAATAGCCTATTCAGGGACAATAAGACTGTATGCTTAGGCGATCATTGATACCCCCACTTGCTATTAGGTAATCATACTATAAATGCCAAGGCTTTTCTCCATTTTAATCATATCAGGAGTAAAATCTAACTTGAAGATAAAAGCCAGAGTTCAATCATTTCGGGATTGAAGTTCTTACTGGGTCAGTAAAGCTAACAATTAAGGACTTGTAGAATAACAACACTGTAGAACCACATTGTAATCGCTTGAGGAGTAAAGTTCTTACTAGCTGATTAAAACCGGAGTTTAATCCCCCGAGAGTGATTTATTGACCTACCCACAATTTCTGGCAAAGTCATTGTCTGATTTTAATCCTTAATTACTCCTTCCAGCAAACACTCCCAAATTTTCTACTGAAATACCAGATATCACCTCTAATGATACCGGATTGTACTCTGATATTAATCATTACACTGTTTAATCACCTGTTTAATCCCAAATGTTCCACTTTTTTCTGTGTGTGTTCTTTATCCTTGCACATAGATACCTCCTGGCTCTTTTTACTTTCGTATCGCCTCTACCACTCCTGGCACAAGGAATCTCTATTTTGTATGCCGCTATGTAATGGCCTACACATGTTATTATTGATGTTTTATGTCAGAATATGCATTCGTGACAAAAATTGTAGCTCCTATTCTTTGTGCTGGCTTATTTGATTAGCAAATACAACAAAATAATACTACTCGATTTAAAATATTTTTGTCGCTGAATGAATTATCAGAATCAGTGGGGTCTTCTGATGTAAGAATACTTGTTAGTTTACGACAATCTTTCTATAAGTAAGAACAAAAACAGTACTGTACGCGGTAGAGGGAGAAGATGTGTCCACCAGAGAAAGCAATCCCTGGATAAAGTGACTTTGGGAGTTGGCTACCACCTGAGGAAACGACAACATGAAGAGTTAACCATGAGCGGGCTTATTGTACAAAAGGCTAGCATGAGGGGAGACTACCACAGGTGGAGGCCACCACAGGAGGAGGCTACCGCAGAAGGAGGCTACCATAGGACTAGGTTGTCACAGGGTTGCTGTCGGAGATGGCTGGAGAGAAACGTAACAAACGTACGTATCTGGTTGTGTACAACGAGTAGTGCAACTGGTGATGCTATAAACATAATTGGTACAACAGATGCTCACTACTCAAATACACGATACAAACTGAAACAGGAACAATATATGATATCAGATATATAGACTTAATATACAGTTGAAACGGTCCAATCCTAGACAAGCAATTATGGTGGCAATAGAATCAATATTAATCCGGCCCATTAGGGCTGTTCTCCAATTTCCAAGCTGCCGGCTTTCCCACGGTTGACCAATATTTCCTTCTGGTATCTCCTTTCTCTGTCTCTATTATCCTTTGGAGTTATCTTCTTTTAATGGCAATATGCCCATATATCTAGCTCTACAGGATGAGTCCAAAGCCTGATGCAATCGGTGTTGATCCGGCAATGGTTGGATTCATTTGTGAAATTTCAATTTTATATTTCAGTTTTATTAACAAGATATGAGTGTGCAGTTCAGTTTAGAAAGCCTGAATGAGAGAGGATAACTCACATTTTTGAAGTTCATTCACTGTAGGTTACTTTCACAGGGTATTGGAGTCTCACCAAACTACAGGAGGGGTAGAAGAGGTTCTTAAAAACAAGTTGAGCAAGTAGGGGAGAGGCGTGGGTGGGGGAGAGGGGTAGGGGGGAGAGGCATGGGTGGGGGAGAGGGGTAGGGGGGAGAGGCGTGGGTGGGGGAGAGGGGTAGGGGGAGAGGTGTGCGGGGGGTTACATGTTATCTACGCACATAATACATATAAAATGTTATCTACGTATATAATACATATAATATATTACCTACGTATGTAATGCACATTCCTTGTAGATTTGCTGAGATGAACAGACTGTTAATAGACAACAAGTTTGGCAGCCATTGCTCAAAGCTTTACCCAGATTTCTGGCCCAAGTATGATCCACGCTTCACCAATCTTTTGACTCCAGAAGCCCTTCAACATATTCACTGATGACTGCTTGATTTCTTACACTATTTTATACATTACTTGGTATTTGCTGGCCACACATTGAATACAGTGACATCCATGTTTTGTCTCTTCCTCTCTTTTTGCTCCTATCAGTGAGTTTTCCTCACCGCTGATATATTTTCCTGATGCTCAATTCCTGATTACAATACTTTAGAGGTTAGATAACAATATACAAAATATATATAATGTATGATCATTTCTTCTGAGTTGAATTCTATGAACTACATGTGGATGTGTACTACTGGTCCAAACCACCCACAAGTGGATAGAAATGATGCTGGTTCACTATATGCAAGGTTCTCTATTTATAGTTGTTCCTTTTTAAGTTTATTTCTACTAGCTACAAATGAAGCAACTAACTTCACATGAGGCCATGTTTACGGCAAACACCAACCATCTCTTACTTGATTCACCAAAAGAAGGAGTTATAGGTTTACACTTGATAATGCTGCCAACCGTCCCTGATGAAGTTGATAGGGCGCTGACAACAACTGGTTTGCTCCAATGGCTGCCAGGAAAGTCTTCACATCCTTACTAGTGAAAAATGGCCCTTACCAAAGTGCATTTGTTTTGGATCAAACGCTCTCATCGGCACCTCAATAGTTGTCTCTGTGGTACATTTCCTCTTAAAATCATCTCTGGCCAGTCACAGAGAGCAACCTCTAGTATTGTAACAAACAACTACTGTTATTCTGAGGAAAGTCCATAAGAATTCTCTCCCACATTTTATTGGCATGCCTACCAAATATATGTTAAAAAAATTACATCATTACTTAGACCCTAGACTCACACCTTAGACTCAGGCCCTAAACTCACACAATAGACTTAGACCCTAGACTTTGACCTTAGACTTACACAATAGACTTAGACCATATACTATCATGTACTTGCAACACCAGATTTAAACCTGGGGAGACTTCGCTAATAATCTCCGAGGTGAGAAATTTTCAGGTGAAGTCGGTAAATGTAACTCAACCGAAGTTGTCTCCTCAATGTGTTGACAACTCATTAACATTCCCACTAAATTCAGTGGGAATGATCGTGTGCAATAATAGCAATATTACAAAATAAGCTGTACTGAGCAATGGAACCAAAAATTCGTTTTATGCCTTCTAATTCTTTATTTTTCCACAAAATTTCTGTCAGCAACGCTTTGAAGCATTTTCTGAAACTTATTAATAATCTAAAATGCCTCTAATTATTTGTGTAGCCAATAGGACAAGGAAATGACAGTTTTTATCTTACTCTTAGAAAGAAAACAACTCCAAAAGGTAATTTTAAACGCCAAAGTGGTTGTCTTTCTTTCGAAAAATCCTTGCAAAGAAATATAATTCATGGCCAGCTGCAAATTACATATTTTTATATTTTTATTTAAAAAGTCGTATCATGGAACATATTATAGTTTCTATAAAACTTTGGCCCAGAAGTGAGCAATGCCTGGCATGTTGTGGCATAGTAAGATTGCTGTTAGGACTGCTAGAGGTTGGCAGTCCATCTTTTTTATTACATATCTGCTCCGCACTAGCTCTTATAGCCAGCCTGGGATAGGAGTGTTTATTTACTGTGTGGTGAGGTAAGGGCAACTCTATCAAGTCTATGGAGCGTTTCTTATTGCACCTCATCTATGGAAGTAGTTTAATATCTTACTGTTTCCTTCAGTCCTTGCAGTGAACTGTAGTAGTGATGTGTTGTTGGTGCTCTCACCTCTCAATTTGTCTGTATACAAAACCTATGAACAATTTCACTGTATTATTATTTAAATGTTTGCTTATATATTCTCCCTGCCCTTTCTGTTGTACTAAAATCTACAGCCATGTATGGCTATGCTGAATTCAACAGGATTATCGTAAAAGCCTTCATTGCTGGTATTTCCAAAAACTGTCAAATTTTATTAAAAAAGGAAGATATCTCCCGTAATTAGAAAAGGAAACAGCACTAAATGGTCCACATTGTAGGCTCACCAGAAGAAACTTGTTAGTTTCAGTGAGACGATTATATTGTTGTATGTTGTAGGCACGCAATGCTGGCTTTGTATACTACAAACTTGGTAAGTTCTTGTCTCTACAGACACGTTACACAGACCTTGAATGTTGTGGTGTATGCAAAACTGTTGTGTCTGTGACATTTCAGGGCATCGAGACGCTCTACAATATGTTGGTAAATCACTCTATTCTTCCCAGAATTCCCTACGGTGAGATAGCTTTGTTCTCTAGTGCTATGGCAGGCTTTCTGCACTTCTACAGGTGAGAGTTTATACCTGGCTGTCATGTTGTGTGCTACTACATGTATTAACTCATCATACACTGCAATGATACTAAATACATACATTGTAGGGTACGGGGTGCGTTAGACAAGTTTACATATAGCATACTGAGGTAAGTGTCACCTACCGTACTTATATGTACGTTACACACAAACCTCTTCCTTATTGTGTAAGAAAATGTGCTCACTTACTGCAGTAAAGTATTTGGCACAGATGAAATAGCTGTGGATGGAGATACAACTAGTGAAGGTGCTGACTCTAGTCTGTACAAGTATACACCACAGCTGTGCAGTCAGATGTGGGTCAAGGTCACTTCCCTTCGCTCTCTCAGCATTAAACATCGTCAGTGCACCCACCAATGGGGTTGTCTGCTCAATGTACTAGAGGTGAGTCTGCACTATATACTAGAGGTGGGTGGAGTTGTCTGCACTATATACTAGAGGTAAGTGGAGTTGTCTGTACTCTACTACCAGCATTAGTACATTGCATTAGTACATTGCATTAGTACATTGCATTAGTACATTGCATTAGTACATTACATTAGTACATTGCATTAGTACATTGCATTAGTACATTGCATTAGTACATTGCATTAGTACATTGCGTTAGTACATTGCATTAGTATATTGCATTAGTACATTGCATTAGTACATTGCATTAGTACATTGCATTAGTACATTGCATTAGTACATTGCATTAGTACATTACATTAGTACATTGCATTAGTACATTACTCATGCCGATGCACTGCTCTACTCTGCTTACAGAAGTTCATTGGAAGGTGGGCCATTGGCTACAGTATCAGTGTGACTCTGCAAATACCCAAAGCCATTGCACTACTGCGCCGTGGACAGAACCCTTTACACCAGCTTCTATTGGAGGGAGACAACTTCTCTTGTGGCACATTTCTAGCTTCGCTATCGTCGCTGCACCAGGTTAGACCTGCTTGTGTTAGTCTGCTGCTTTTTAGCCATTTGTACCCAGTTAGTTTTTACCTGCGTGGCTCTCTGAGAAGACTCAGTCCGTGGCACAGAGTTGGCCTGTGGCACTGGCTTAGCCTGCCGCACTTAAAGCTTAAACCAAATTTCAGCCGATGAGACCAGCGTTTGAGGCCAAGGACTTTTTGGCAAGCTTGTAAATCAGGAATGAGTGGGTCTACAGGGTCATCCAATACATCATTCCTCAGCTTCAAACCGGAATATTCAGGAAATCAATCAATAACTGTTCAATGCAGTCATGCTTTATCAATCGATGTCCATATTATACTGTAATGAACTTCTCACCCACTGTGGATCTAACACTCATGGAGTATATCCTTCACTGTGCACTCCTTGCAGGGGGTAAGCAGTCTGTTGAGGTGGATACGTGGGGAGACAAACCCAAATGTTGACGGAGTGATTGCGAGAGCGGTGGCTGGCTGGTCCATGTATTTCTATAGGAGCTCTGCAGTGTCTCTCTATGTGCTCATTAGGTTGTTTGATGTGAGTCACTCTCTAGTCTTGTATCTACTAGTTACTAATAACTAGTTACTTGTACATAGTATATACACTACTTACTATATCTGCTTATGTACTACATACAGGTGTAATCTGTAGATCTATTGTTCTCGTCACTTCTATTGGTAACAGCCGTACAGAATCTGTATGCTACATTTGTGAATGGACACAATCATCAAAAGTTTCTGTAGAAAAATCAAAATCAAAAGTTTCTCAAATAACGGCAATTTGTAGCCAATTTCAGACATTTGAAACTCTGAGAAGACTGGAAGAAGTTTGCGCATGGATTATTGTCATTTAATGCCAAACTAGCTGTGGAGCTCTCTCTATGTAGTCGTTGGCTCATAACGTTGACTAGAGATGCGTAACGGGTTGACTGAAGCTCAAGCTTAGAGTTTACTGAAGGAACATGGAAAGCAAATAACATGCTTTAATCTAGTAATTTTCCTTGTATCCTGCTGAAATACAAAACTTGATGCAAAAACAACTCTATTTGCTTGCACTATCATTTCCAATAAAAGAACTCATTGCTTTCAGGAGTCTACACTAACAGTCAAGTGTAAGCAAAACCCTGCCCTTGCTTGGAAAGCTGCCAAGTGCTCTTGTACTTTTAGAGCTAACACAAAGAGTTGTCTTTTCAATCAGCTCCCGAGAGGATAACTCCTCTCAATCGTTGCTCCATAGCTGTTGAACTGCAGGTCTAAAATGGATGACTTTCTTTACATATCAGACTGCGTATCTGTATATCATCATTTTCTCACAGTTGTTACTAAGTATATCTAGACTTGTTTTATTTGACAGTTGATGTGCCGGAGATGGTGTAAACAAGGGAAGTTACCCTCTTTGAAGAATGCTTACATCTACTTGTATGCAGTTAGTACTGCTCTTCTATTCCATGCGGTCAGCATCCCTGTGTAATACCTGTATTGTGCCTGTAATGTACTTGTAATATACCTGTAATGTACCTGTAATGTACCTCTAATGTACCTGTAATGTGCCTGTAATGTACCTGTAATGTACCTGTAATATACCTGTAATATATCTGCAATGTACCTATGTAATGTACCTGTAATGTACCTGTGATGTACCTGTAATGTACCTGTAATGTATCTGTAATGTACCTGTAATGTACCTGTAATGTACCTGTAATGTACCTGTGATGTACCTGTAATGTACCTATAATGTACCTGTAATGTGCCTGTAATGTACCTGCAATGTACCTGTAATGTACCTGCAATATATCTGCAATGTACCTATGTAATGTACCTATGTAATGTACCTGTAATGTACCTGTAATGTACCTGTAATATACCTGTAATGTACCTGTAATGTACCTGTAATGTACCCGTAATGTACCCGTAATGTACCCGTAATGTACCCGCAATGTACCCGCAATGTACCCGCAATGTACCCGCAATGTACCCGTAATGTACCCGTAATGTGCCCGTAATGTACCTGTAATGTACCTGTAATGTACCTGTAATGTACCTGTAATGTACCTGTAATGTACCTGTAATGTACCTGTAATGTACCTGTAATGTACCTGTAATATACCTGTAATGTGCCTGTAATGTACCTGTAATGTACCTGTGATGTGCCTGTACCGCACCTATTATACACCAATGATAATAGTGGCTACACTTACAGGCTGTTTGGGAACCCCACAGCATTCGACCATCTTATTGGAAGTTCATACTGACAATCACAGGAGGAAAGTGAGTTTGCATTGTTTGAGTTATATATAAAATGCCGTGTGTATTACATATAACATATAATATGTAATTTATTCAGTAGACAACAAGTGATTTATGCAATACTGTCAAGTATGTTGTCAAGTCCTTTAGTTGACATAGATGACTGAGGTAGGAGACACTGCACAAGTAGCCTGTTCTCACTCCGCAATCAAAACAGAACATGGCGGTCAGAGTGACATTAAATAGCAGTTGCCATAGTAACCCTGTTGTATTTAAATGGTACTGTGGATATAACAGTAATATATTGTATTGAGAATGGTGAATCTTCTATCACTACTGCTGCCTGATTCAGTGAATAATCAACTGTGAATTTTATTTAATAATATTATAATAATTTGTTACTATCACTATTTTAATATTTTACTTGTATTATTTTATGTTTATGTTATATATTTTACTATAAATATTTACCATTATTATTTTTTATTATACATATTTAAATTGTATAATAATTGTAATAGATTTTAATTATATATATATCATTTATTTTATTTATTAGTTAGTTTAATAATTCTATTGTTTTTTATTATCAATCATCACTGCGTAGTAAATCAATGCATGTATTAATCAATGCGGTTATCAATAATACGATATTAATTATCTTTAACCATTACAAGTATTACCAAGCAAAAGCAAAAAGAGTTTTCACATAGAACACTATCACAAATTGCAAGAATCAAAAACTTTTATGAGGGATTTATCTCTACTTGATCGTACTCTGGGTTGCTCCATTTATGCAAAACCAACCGTAATGAAGCATCGCGTGACAGGTAGCCTTGTTCTGTTTTGATAATGACGACCATGGATGAAATATAACAGGATTTCCAGCTACGGTTGTGTAATATAACTTTCCCCAGATTGGAATGTAGGGGTTTATGGCAGTTTATGGGAGCTGCTATGATTAGTGACCCTGGAGGGTCATTGGCCATGGCTATATTACTTCTGCACAGTTTCATAGACGTAGTATGTATGTGTGTTGGCCATGTTTTAGAAGTTGTAATATCATTCTAGGATTACGATTAACTTGAGTTTCTATAGTAATACATGTTACCACATGTTTCCGCTCCGATAATATCAATCCAATATGACGCCATGGATGACACTTTCCACCCATTCTATCAGTTAGATTTGGTTACACTTGTTCAGGTTTTTGGCAATCCTGTTACGTTTATTTCATCCATGATGGCGACCTACATGACCAGGACGCAGAAGTTTCCTAGGACATGAACTGGTAGCTCCGCCCAGATATTAGTCCATGTTACTAGGTTCATGATGGTTGTACAAACTATCAATAATCTAATCAGACTCATGAAATACCTTTTCCTCATACAATACCAAACAAATCCTGTAATAATAAATCCCTTAAAGTCCTTGGGACACTGCCATACGCTACACAAGGCTCTGCTGTAGGGTGAGCTGTGTACAATGGGTAGTGCAACTGGTGGTGTTATAAAAGGAAAGTGGTACAATAGATGATTTCTTTTCAAACACACGATACAAACTGAAACAAGAACAATATATGATATCAGATATATAGACTTAGTATACAGTTAAAACGGTCCAATCATAGACAAGCAATTATGTTGGCAATTGTTTCAATTTAAATCTGGCCCGTTAATGCTGTTCTCGAATTTCCGAGGTGCCGGCTTTTCGACGGTTGCACAATCTTTTCTTCTGGTATCTCCTTCCGCTGACTCTAGTGTCCTTTGGAGTTATCTTCTTTTAATGGCAATCTGCCCATATCTCTAGCTCTAGGGGATAAATCCGGAGCCTGATGTAATCGATGTTGATCCGGCAAGGGTTGGATTCATTTGTGAAAATTCTATTTGAAATTTCAGTTTTATTAGCTAAATACGAGTGTAAAGTTCAGTTTAGAAAGCCTGAATGAGAGAGGATAACTCACATTTTTGAAGTTAATTCACTGTAGGTTACTTTCACAGGGTATTGGAGTCTCACCAAACTACAGGAGGGGTAGGAGAGGTTCTTAAAAACAAGTTGAGCAAGTAGGGGAGAGGGGTGGGTGGGGGAGAGGGGTAGGGGGAGAGGTGTGGGTGGGGTTTACATGTTATCTACATATATAATACATGTACTATGTTACCTACGTATGTAATGCACATTCCTTGTAGATTTGCTGAGATGAACCGACTATTAATAGACAACAAGTTTGGCAGCCATTGCTCAAAAATTTACCCAGACTTTTGGCCCAAGTATGATCCACGCTTCACCAATCTTTTGACTCCAGAAGCCCTTCAACATATTCACCGATGACTGCTTGCTTATTTACACTATTTTATATATTACTTGGTATTTGCTGGCCACACATTGAATACAGTCACATCCATGTTGTGTCTCTTCCTCTCTTTGTGTTTTTATCAGTGACTTTTCCTCACTGCTGAGATATTTTTCTGATGCTCAATTCCTGTTTAGAATACTTTAAAGGTTAGATAACAATATACAAAATATACATGATGTATGATCATTTCATCTGAGTTGAATTCTTTGGACTACATGTGGATGTGTACTACTGGCCCAAACCACTCACAAGTGGATAGAAATGGTGCTGGTTCACTATATGCAAGGTTGTCTATTTGTAATTGTTCCTTTTTAAGTTTATTTCTACTGGCTACAAATGAAGCAACTAACTTCACATGAGGCCATGTTTATGGCAAACATCAACCATCTCTTACTTGAGTCACCAAAAGAAGCAATTTGAGGTTTACACTTGATAATGCTGCCAACTGTCCCTGATGAAGTTGATAGGGCGCTGACAACAACTGGTTTGCTCCAATGGCTGCCAGGAAAGTCTTCACACCCTTACTAGTGAAAAATGGCCCTTACCAAAGTGGATTTGTTTTGGATCAAACGCTCTCATCGGCACCTCAATAGTTGTCTCTGTGGTACATTTCCTCTTGAAATCATCTCTGGCCAGTTACAGAGAGCAACCTCTAGTATTGTAACAAACAACTACTGTTATTCTGAGGAAAGTCCATAAGAATTCTTTCCCACATTTTATTGGCATGCCAACCAAATATATGTTAAAAAAAAGAGCTGGAAGTATCTTCCATGATTCAATCTACAGCTTTTCATTATTCATTCAATTTGTGAACCAATATAAATTTACCAGCAACAATGGCTCTCATTTTCATTATGCCATTGTGTCCCTCATTCAAAAGTTGCCCATTGCAAATAACTGCTTGTGATTCGTTTAGCTGAGATTGGCAATGCAGAAATGACAGCCAAGTTTACAGCTAGAGCTTCTCTCCTAGATCTGCAAGCTCAGTTTTGGTGGCTCATTTGCCGACGCAAATGTTCACAAGTTGCGAATGTTTTCATTTTGAAGTTCACCATAGCTCTATGCATTATTGAAACAATGCAGGTTGGATACACAATGCACAGCACCACAAATCACACAATGTCTAGAGAACTGGTGAACAACAGTCACACACTTGCTTGGCACATGTGGTGTAACTCATTTCAAACTGTTACTTCTCAACTGTAGCCGACTGGGGAATAGTTTGAGCACCTCTGATCTTCATTTCAGTGGCAGCCTGGACTGGCATCATTTCCTTGCTCTTAGCTGGACGATAGTTCACTTTATAGACATCAACTGCTAATTCTAAGCACCATCATGCTTTTATAATGCTGCCGACAGCCTCTGACTCTGAATTTTAGAGATAAAGCTTTGTGGCTCGGATGCCATCCATGATTACAATCCCATCTCATGTGATTCTTCGTCAGCCTGTTTAGTAGTCAACACTTCATATATACAGTCCAGAAATACTTCCAAACCTGAAAGTTTTCAACGGTCCTAGCTAGAAGCACAATCTGACAAGCCCGATCTGAATTATCTCCCTTCACCTCGGCATCTACGACTACTTTTCATCCAACCATCATCTTTCATAGAAAATGGCGCCAGACAAGTTTGCAAAACTTAGGCGCTGTTCTGACTCAACTTCTAATTTTACCTGATGATGAAAATGCTGTATTGTATGTTGTGTATGCCATCGTACCTCACATCTCTGCATTGTATATGCTTTCTTGGTAGATAACTTGTGACTTGGTTTATTTATTCATTAAGCAGCTGATCAAAATTGTAATCATCAAATCAGCCAGTAAACAACTCTTCATGTCAATAACTGAGAACCCGGAAGTATAAACTTATGTATTGTAATAGATTTGCACAGTGAGGCTATTCTCTCTTCATCTGGTGATATTATTCTGCATACCTATCTTTCCTATACTACACGCTAGATGGCTACGCTTGACTGCACCCAAGAGTAAATCTGACCTGCCGCTCTCACAGCCAGGCCTAAGGATGGTCTCCTGCCACTGGTAAACTGGCGCATTAACAAATATTTATATATATATATATTCATTAACATCAATGCGCCAGCCTATTGCCTCATGTATTCTTTTTATGATTACTTTTTACACCTCGCTGGGGGTATTCTCTCTGTCCAATCATAAATGTATATTTTCAACTGCTTAATTTTTCTATAAATACCCTTGTATTCAGCCCAGTGGGAAGACGTTGTGTAGACCTTGAGTAGTGAGTAACTCTAATGTAGCAAGCGAACTGTTTTGACCAGTTATATGTTGAGTCTTCACTCGACTCTTGCGGTCAGTTGCTACCGTTCTCGTATTATCTATCTGTGTCAACCTTTCAGTTTTGTGCGTCAGATTAGAGATTGTTTGCTTTGTTGGTAACAATAAACCATTGTTACCTACAACTCTGTGATATCTGTGAGGCCGGTTGCCTGAACACAGTTGTGTCTGCTATACAGCAGCATCCAGTTGTATCTAGTGCCAGATAAACCACACAGAGCTGTAATGCCTAGCGGTGATGCTCTTAGTACAGCGCAGATAGTAGCCGGACAGTATAGCCCTCCTTGTAGTACCAGTAACGGTTCAATCCAGTGACTGAGAAAACCATTACAGTACTACACAGGATTGAGATGTGAGAGTTTGTCAAAGCTGCAAAGGACAGGCAACGTAATAAAAATAATCGCACAATAATTATATAAACACAGGCATACCTTATAGTGAGCAAAAAACAGTCCATTCTATATCTTTATTTCAAAGTATGATGTGCTGTCCCAATACTGTAGTGTTCACTAGTAGTCTCTTGCTGGCAGCACTACCTGTATGAACCCAAGTTGTCAGCCCTACCTACAGTTACTTATATAGATCTCTCTTGCTGGCAGCACTACCTGTATGAACCCAAGTTGTTAGCCCTACCTACAGTTACTTATATTGATCTCTCTTGCTGGCAACACTACCTGTATGAACCCAAGTTGTTAGCCCTACCTAGAGTTACTTGTATAGGTCTCTCTTGCTGGCAGCACTACCTGTATGAACCCAAGTTGTTAGCCCTACCTACAGTTACTTATATAGATCTCTCTTGCTGCCAGCACTACCTGTATGAACCCAAGTTGTTAGTCCTACCTACAGTTACTTATATAGATCTCTCTTGCTGGCTTGCTTTTTATTTGTTTCTTACAAATTTTACATTTATTTATATAAATATGTCATTGTACGAAGTGATAATTGTAATAATGCTCATACTACTAACTGTTTATTAAATCTCAATATGACTAGTAGACAACTCCCACTTTAGTCAGCTGTATAACAACAACTCCTAAGCTGTCTCTAAATGGGTGGGGTTTATGGCAGGTGAGAAACGGAGGAGATAATATATAGCAGCTGTTATATAATATCACACCTTGTCTGTTTCTTCTTTCTCATTTTTTTTTGCGTGACAGCAATGTTATAGTAACTTTCAGCTATATCAGGGTGGTTAATGTCTGCACCATATATAACTTTCATCATCTACAATGATTTGATGTAATATTCCAGTGCTGATGAGTACTCACCACGTTTGTAATATACATTAGCAATGTTATTGTAACTGGGAGCTATAGCAGGGTGGTTAGTGTCTGCACCATATATAGCTTTCCTCATCTCCATTGATTTGATGTAATATTCCAGTGCGGATGAGTATTCACCACGTTTTTTATATACACTAGCAATGTTATTGTAAATGGTAGCTATATCAGGGTGGTTGGTGTCTGCACCGTGTATAGCTTTCATCATCACCATTGATTTGATGTAATATTCCAGTGCTGATGAGTATTCACCACGGTTGTAATATACATTAGCAATGTTATTGTAACTGGTAGCTATACCAGGGTGGTTAGTGTCTGCACCGTATATAGCTTTCATCATCACCATTGATTTGATGTAATATTCCAGTGCTGATGAGTATTCACCACGGTTGTCATATACACCAGCAATGTTATTGTAACTGGCAGCTATATCAGGGTGGTTGGTGCCTGCACCATATATAGCTTTCATCATCTCCATTGATTTGATGTGATATTTCAGTGCTGATGAGTACTCACCACGACGTTTATATACAAGAGCAATGTTATTGTAACTGTCAGCTATATCAGGGTGGTTAGTGTCTGCACCATATATAGCTTTCCTCATCTTCATTGATTTGTTGTAATATTCCAGTGCTGATGAGTACTCACCACAGCTGTTATATACATTAGCAATGTTATTGTAACTGGTAGCTATATCAGGGTGGTTAGTATCTGCACCATATATAGCTTTCCTCATCTTCATTGACTTGATGTGATATTCTAGTGCTGATGAGTACTCACCACGGCTGTTATATACAAGAGCAATGTTATTGTAACTGGTAGCTATATCAGGGTGGTAAGCGTCTGCACCATATATAGCTTTGTCCATCTCCATTGATTTGATGTAATATTCCAGTGCTGATGAGTACTCACCACGGCTGTTATATACATTAGCAATGTTATTGTAACTGGTAGCTATATCAGGGTGGTTGGTGTCTGCACCATATATAGCTTTCTTCATCACCATTGATTTGATGTAATATTCCAGTGCTGATGAGTACTCACCACGGTTGTCATATACAAGAGCAATGTTATTGTAACTGGTAGCTATATCAGGGTGGTTGGTGTCTGCACCATATTTAGCTTTCTTCATCACCATTGATTTTATGTGATACTCCAGTGCTGATGAGTACTCACCACGGTTGTAATATACATTAGCAATGTTATTGTAACTGTTAGCTATATCAGGGTGGTCGGTGTTTGCACCATATATAGCTTTCCTCATCTCCATTGATTTGTTGTAATGTTTCAAAGCCGAATTGTACTGACCAAGTCCATTGCAGGCACGACCAATGCTATAATAATCACCAGCTATATCAGGATGTACCGTGTCACCAAACATGGCTATATCCGTGTCTAGTGCCAGTTTGTGATATCTCTTAGCCTCCTCGTATTCGCCCATATCATAATAAACACGACCAACGTCCCTGTAGGTATCTGAGATATCTTGGTGGTTTCTATCTGCTGGGTACATGGAATGAGTTGAACTGTTTTTGAATGCGTGGGTGGATTGTTCTAGATGCTTCTTTGCCTACGATAACAATCAAGTGAGACAATTATGTACATACTTGCGTTATGTACAGTCAATTGGATACAGTTTTAACCAAAATAAAATAACAAAGAACCGTGAAAGATAAGAGGCAACATTAGCCTCAGTATCTGATAGACCACTGTATACACAATAGCCTGAGTATGCTGCTGTAAATTGCAGTCAATATTGAAATGCTGAACAAAAACTTGCCAACTAGGGCCCAATAAAATGTTTAACTGTCTGGGTGGATAAAGGTGTATAAAGAGAGGCCAACTCATGGACACTATCACTGGGTAACCAACCAATCAGCTCAGAGACTAAAAACAAACAACTTTCACCCAGTAAACAACAGGACCACACAGATAACAGCCTGTTCAATAATTCAATCAGTTTTTAAACTAAAAACAGTTCATTAATTGTATCAAACGAAATAAAGGCTCTTACACTAACATTCCGTTAACAATGTTAATGTAGGGTTGCCATTGATGAGTTACAGATTGCGTTAAATACCGACAACGCTCCAGTAAAATAATCTTCGACAGAGTTAGCTCGTAATCACAGCTAACTGAACACCAATGACAGAAATGAAGAACAAAAACTTACACCAATGGAGTCTTTTGGTACACAAATTATACATTAGTGAACGCACAGAAAAATATAAAAGGAAAGTGATGGGAGTAACGCAGTTAGTATTGTTTCCATAGCAACCATTCCAGCGCATTCTCTCCTCCTCATCACACACTGTCTTATATCAACCCTCGCAGTCACTCCTATTATTCTCCCACTCACCTTTTTCCTCACCTTGTCCATCTCACCCACAAGTTGGTGTTCCCGTATACATAGACATGCACATAGACATCTACATCCATCACATATAAAACACACAGAACTCTTACCTCATTCAAGAGCTTTCTCGTAGTCTTGTAATCACCCATATTCTTTCTGCAGCAAGCGGAGAGAAGCTTCCAGAAGCCAACTTGACCATGTCCACTATCTATAATCCAGCTGAAGTAGTCTGCTGCAGCTCTGTAACACTTGGTATGGTACAGAATGTAACAGCACAACTCCATGTACTTCGTTACTTGATTGGAATCGTTGTTCGTTGCACGAATTTTCTTTAAAAAATCTGAATGTTCTGCTGCTGCTATTGGAGTTCCAATAAGTTCACTCAATTTCTCGCTGGCTAGTTCGTACTGCCCAGCAAAGTGACAGATTTCTACTTTGAGCATGTGATCGGTTTTGTTAAAGTCGATGAGTTGCATCACAGAATGCATTGTATTGGACAGCGAAGAGTTGTCTGTACCTGATAATGCCCTTTTTACATAAGACTTGATCGAACGTTTAATAGGAACAAGCAGACAGCCTAAGATCACAAACATAGAGCTGGGTACTTGGTACGTTTCCTTCATGGATCCCTTCTGTTGTGGACTGAGTGAAACGTATTCCGTTTGAGATCTCTGATGGAGGTAGGCTCTAGTTCTCATGTATATCGAAAGAGCCAGTACAATCCTTATATATGTGAATGTTTCTTTCGACATCTTCTCACTCGAGTGCATTTTTGAATATATCTGCCAAGGATAGCGCAAGTTCCAGCCCATAAACATCTTAATGTTGTTGGCTAACAAAGTAGGATATCTGAAGATGTCATCCTTCACTTTGATGTTCATGTTGTTAGCTGGTTGGTATTTAACGAATGAAGGTGGAAATGTAAACTTGTTGATATCTTCGAGAAATGACTGCATCCTTTTCTCTTTGACAGCAGTGCTGACTTGGGCCACATCTAGTTCATAGGACATCCTCCTCTCAATGAATTGTTTGTGCAGAAAGGACTCATCTCCCTCGTTGGTGTAGATAACAACTGTAGAAGAAAGCATGTCTGATTTGTCTCCAGCCATTCCAGTAAATGAAGCCTCTGCTTCATTCTTGTACAGCTTCATCAAGCTATCAACAGTAAATGTTAGTGATTGACCTCCTTCAAGGCCATTTCCCGTGGGTATATTGCCAGCGTTTTTGCTGATGCCATCTATTCTGAAGCCGACAGTTTGAAGGTCAGCAATAACTGGTGCAGATCCTTTCTCCACTTTCAGTTCACTGATATTAAAGCATTTGAGAGATGTTTCCCCCACATTGTCTATCCTGAAGTAGCTGTCCATGGCCAACATCTCAAAATAGTCATTGTCATCCTGCTCTGTAATAATTGCATACTCCACGTCAGAATACGGAGTTGCTTCCCCCTTTGCAATAGACCCCAGACCAATTACTGCAAAGCCACACGGAGGTTCCCGCTTGATACGCTTGAGTAGTTCAACACTGGACTTGACGATGTCACTGGTGACACTCACAAAGTCATCGCTGCTTTTTTTGCTCAGTTCAAACAGTTTATCACAGAACTCCTGTGCCTTAGCAATGTTTTGATTGCCGTAAATGCTTTCCGCATCCAGTGACAAACCCAGCGTGTCCAGAGGTGTAAATCTAGACTGGATATCTTCCCTGTATTTTGTCAGCAGCTGCTTGTGATCATTGGTTAGCCGTTGATGTTCTTCATAACCGATTGGATGGTTACCTTTGTACCAACTGACTTCTACATCATACACCAATCTACGTCTCTCTGGTGTAGAGTTGACAGCAACGCAATAGTTAGCTAGTCCATGTGCCTGCAACAATAATTGTAGAATCCCTAACTCACCACAGATTATAGGTAGTTGGCATGTCTGTGACTAATACAACACGGAGTTGGACAAAAATCTTACTCAAGAGACATTTGGTGGAAGGAAATGGCTAGCACACAATAATAGCTGTATTCAATGATTAAACACATGACAAATCTTCTACAGTTGGTTCTTTGAGTGAGTTTTTATATTTTAGGTAAGGTTGCCATTACGCAGGGTTGGTAACTGCTGGTTGCTACACTAGGGATTAAATCGCATTTGCCACTGTTATGACATAATCGACAAAACAACAAGGTAATTTGTTACAATTTTATATATTTCTTTGGAAAAAACAAAGATAATTCTAAGATCATATTAGGTGTGTCCACCTGCAGGATTAATCCACGCTATAAATTAAACAAATAAAATTTTATGCAATTTATTCAAATATCAAATGGATCACAAAATACTATTCCCATGGGAATATTTTGTTGGTTTAACAGGCACACTAATTGGACACGAACACTACCAACCCAAAAAGTAAAATGAACACACAACCACGTGGGCGACAATAGTAGTAAGATATGAGCAGATCTCTCTACCAAGTGTTTTTTTGTGGATTTGACTCCGGGGTTAATGCAATGGGTTACGGCGTTGAATAGAGTCGCCGAGTTAATATTGTATGGCATTTAAGTGGCATTTAAGTGGCATTTAAGTTTTGATAATTTTTTTACTTAATTCGAACTCATATGGCATCTGGAGAGAATTGTATGGCATTTGATCTTTTGATAGTTTTTTATATTGTATAAAAATGAAACGTGGTATGATTGTATTGTTATTGGAAAATAAGATGTCGACATAGGATGATGTTGAGATGAGACCGATGAATGAAGTTGATACTATTGATGGTACTACAAGCGATATGTTAGATGTTTTACCAAGTATGAAGCGTAAAGCATTGATAGTCATGATGATTTTGGTATTTGTCGTAGGATTTTCTACTTTTGGAGGTGTTACTGAGTTTAGTATGTATGAAGAAGCTATGCAAGAGATACAAAAAGCGAGAAACTCTCCTGTTGTAATCATAAATGAAACTACTGTTGGTTGATGAACATCTTTTTATGATGAATGGGAAACCTGAAGAATGTGACCCAAAAATGCGTTCTCCTTTTACGGCAATGATTGCAGGACCAACTGGATCGGGAAAGACACAAGCGATTTTACGAATGATTGAAGCTAGTCAGACTATAGCTCACCCTCCACCAACAGAAACTCACTACTGTTATGGAGCCTATCAAAAAGCCTTTGATGATGTACCAGGAGTGATTTTTCATGAAGGTATGATAGATGTAACAGTGAGTTTTCCCAGAGATGGACAAAATTGATGGCTGATAATTGATGATCTCATGGATGAAGTTTCTGGTAAAGCCGATGCCAATGCTTTGTATACAAAACATAGTCATCATTTGAACATAAGTGTGTTTTTTATTGTTCAGAATCTGTTTTTAAAAGGAAATCGTACAATTTCCTTGAATAGCCATTATTTTTTTCTCTTTAAAAACCCTAGAGATGCTTCTTATATCTCCTATTTGGCTCGACAATGTTTTCCATCAAGAGTAAAATATGTGCAAGAGGCTTTTGAAGACGCAACAAAGAAACCATACTCTTATCTACAAATCGAGACGACTCAGCAAACGAATGATCAACACAGACTATTGGGAAACTTTACATCAGATCTCCCTATGATATTATATGTACCAAAGTAAAAGGATATAAATACAATTACTATTCATTTCACCTCAAACATATTTTGTTATTCAACGACGCAACACGAGAGCGTTATAATGACTAAAGCTTTGGAGAAAAAATTAAAAAGAAATGCTGCTGTGTTGTTATCACTCAACAATGCAACCTTTGTTATTCAAAAGTCTGTTATAGCCAAAGCCAAAAAGGAGCTTATTATGACTCTAATGGAATGCGCTAAAGCTATTATAACTGGAACGATACCATTGACAACATCTCAGTATAATCAGTTGCAGCGGAACGCGGAGGATATTAGTGCTTTAGTAAGAAGATCAACGTTAGATGATAAGAAATTTGTATTGCAAAAAGGAGGATTTTTATCTGCTCTACTAGGACCTATTATCAGCACTGTAGATCCTGGGATATTGAAAAGTGTGCTAGGAGGATTAGGAGGAACGAGAAGATAAAGATGAAAGTCTCAACACGAATGATGCGAAATAGAATGGCAATTTTAGTCCTGGATGAACTGAGTAAGAAAGGAAAAATCGCTATAGTCGAAAAGGCCAACTCAGATTTGTTTCAATTATTGATAGAAAGTGTTAAAAATATTACATTAGGTAATGTTCCTCTTGATTCTGAGCAGTTTATTGAGTTGCAGCGTTACAAAAAGGAACTACATAAACTTAGTGGTAGAGGGACAGTTGATGATAAGCGTAAAATTTTGATTCAGACTGGTAGAGGGAATCTTTTGGATGCTATTATAAACCCTATTGTATCTGTTTTGTCATCAATAAAAAGATGAATCGTCAGCCTTTAACATTCTCCAGACGTATATTTATTCTCTCTGGTTAATGGAAAAAAAATGAGGATAAAACAGTGGTAAAGGAAGAGAAGACCAGACCTCCATTGTATTATAATCCTATGGAAACTATAACAGTGAGAGATATGAAGAGTAAGCGAAATGCTCTACTGGAAACGACTTATGATATGACTTATCCTCACACGAAAAGTTAGATGAAAATGTTCAAAAACCTGCGTAGGTATTTGTCTCATGTCAAAAAAATTAAAAATAATCAAAATCAGGCACAAGCGGTTGGTTGGAGCCCCATTAAGAAAACAAGGATAGAGTCTACTTCTCCTTTGGCCAATAGCACAGTTATTGATGATAAACCTAACATCTATTCACCAAATGTTGATGAAGACATTGGGTTAGAATCGGTGAAAACGAATGATGATGACATCGGGTTAGAATCAGTAAAGACGAGATTGTTTGATATTGAAGACTCAACCCTACTTGGAAATACATTTGCCACTGATGGAGAAGATGAGTATGATAGTGAAAGCAAACGATTAAAAGTTTGAAAAAAAACAACTGATTTAACAACAAAAAAGAGTGATCAAACGATTGCTACCAGAATGTTGAATAATTTGAGTAAAATTGGTAGATTCGACTCGGAGAAGAACAGCTTGAAATTTCGAGAACGTTGGTTGAATCCTAAGATTTCCAAAACTTTACTACGAGATGTTCTAGCCGAAGGAGGTAAAATGCAATCGGGACATACTAATTACAGTAAATTTAAAAGCTTGCTAGCTGACGAAGGAATCACAACTGTCAGGAAATCCCCACGTCAAACACGTGAGAGCCAGAAGAAAAAGTTGATCATTCGCGGTACTAATTCGTGGACATCGACGCGCTAAAAGAGTTGTATTACAATCCTGCATTACATACATCTCTACGAGGAGCTAGAGCTTTACTGAAAGCTCGTAGAACACAAGAGGGATAAAAAAAATTTGTGAATGGTTGAGTGGACAGGATGCCTACACGTTACATAAAATAGTTGTAACTAAGTTTAAGCGCCGTCCTACAATTGTAGCTGGAATAGGGGAACAGTTACAGGTAGATTTGATGGATGCTCGATCTCGAAAAGAAGAAAATGATAATACAGCATTTTTACTGACCGCTGTTGATTCTCTATCTAGAAAAGGATGGGCCTGCCACTCATCTCCAAATCAGGACAGGTTGTAGCCAGAGGATTGGGAAGAATACTAGAAGGGGAAAACTATAAAGCTTTACAATCCGATAAATGTAAAGAGTTTGACAATGTCAATGTCAAGACTCTCCTGGCGGAAAAGAAAATCAAACGCTTTACAACCGAAAATGAGACGATAAAGGCATCAATGGTGGAGCGTTTTAACAGAACTTTAAAAGAGAAGATATATAGATATTTGACATATAAAGATGACGACAGATACATTGATGTTTTACCAGAAATGGTAAACATACAACAACACAATTCATGGTGCTATAGGTATGAGACCGAATGATGTGAGTTTTCAAAATCAGGAACTTGTATGGAATCGTGTGTATGAAGGAGGTGAACACAGTTTAACTCAAAAAGCAAAACTAAAGATTGGGAATTATGTGAGAATAAGTAAGGCAAGAGAAGCGTTTGAAAGAGGATACACTCCAAATTGGACGTTTGAGATTTTTATAATCACTGATGTACTTATCGATAAAAAACCTGTTTTATATAGGGTAAAAGATTTGGCTGAGGAGATGATCGATGGCACCTTTTACGAAAAAGAGTTGCAAAAAGTAAAAAAACCCACGAGTTTCAGAATTGAAAAGATATTGGAAAGAAGAACGAGAAGAGGTAAAAGACAGATTCTGGTTAAGTGGTTAGAGTACGGAGAAAAATTCAACGAGTGGGTAGATGAATAATTTATAAGGAAAGAACGTTCGATATAATCATCATACGTTGGGAAAAGGTCGATGCTGATAACTTTACCCTCGAACTTGAGCGCTGAAGAGTTTCCTGATAACAGCAATTCCAATTTTACAGTGAGACTGTATAAATATTTGGTTATCAACGGTGGTAAATGGGAGGTCGGTCTGCTAGATATGTGTTATTCTAATAACTGGAAGAACGTTATCGAAGGGAAAATATATCTAGAAAAGACTAATGTCTCTGGTAAAAGCGAAAAGTCCTTCATCTTAATCGGTAATGGAAGATATGATAGTTTGGAGGAGTTGGAGGAGATTATACGAAAGAGAATGAGTGAAATGGATTTAGACAAAAAATTCACCATCTCCTACAACAAGGTCACCAACACCAGTTTACTAACTAACAGCGATCCTGATGCAACCATAAGCTTTTCCAGAGATCTAGCATATATTTTTGGATTTGAACCAAAAACTACGTATCCTCGTGGTAGATACTATAATGTTTCACCTCCTGATATAAACTCTGGACTAACGTCTCTGTATGTCTATTCCAACAATGTTGATAATAGAATGGTAGGAGATACGAATGTACCTTTACTGAGAGTAGTTCCAGTTCAAGGAAATAAGAATAGTGTTGTGTATCAAGAATTTAAAAATCCTCACTATGTCAACGCTTCATCACTAAATAGTGATCTGATTCAAGTACTTATAACGAGTGACGATGGCCAGCGAATACCATTTGATGGTGGAAAGGTTGTGTTGACGGTTCACTTTAGAGAGAAACAATTATAGTGAGTTTGGTACGATACAACCCTGAGGACTCGAAAGATTTTTTTGATGAGTACTACAAGATGCAAGCTGGAAATGGAATTGGAGTGTATAGCGGATGATGGGTGATGGGAGGAAATGGACTTGGTAGTACTTTTTCAAGTGTACTCAAATCCACAGCACCAATGCTGCAAAGAGGAGCAATTAGTCTGGGGAAGAGAGCACTCTCTGTAGGTGGTAATGTAGCGCGAGATGTCATCGATGGACATAGCTTTGCAGCATCAGCAAAGAGGAGGGGCTTGGAAGAGTTGAATGATCTTGGGGGAGATGTGCTCAATGCAGTCCGCCTAGATAGTGTGAAAAGGAGAAAAACAGGAGGTGGAAAAAAAAGGAGAGGTGTTGGTAAACGTTCCATATTTTAATACCAGCAGAATCCGGTATAAAGACACCAAAGCTAATCTAAATGGAACAGCAGGTAATAAGTTGGAAGGTTCTTCCTACAACATAAATCCATCGTTCGATGTGTTTGCTACGGAGCCAACAAACA
Organism: Cryptosula pallasiana; assembly: GCA_945261195.1. Classification (NCBI taxonomy): domain Eukaryota; kingdom Metazoa; phylum Bryozoa; class Gymnolaemata; order Cheilostomatida; family Cryptosulidae; genus Cryptosula; species Cryptosula pallasiana. The sequence continues at coordinate 28,476,069 of OX183140.1, read as the reverse complement.
TATCGGTAGAGAGATCGGAATACGTTGTCATCAGACCTGATAAGTTAGATCCTTATGGTAGTATTGAGTTAACCTTGTCAGGGAGCACTGAACATTACACAGATCTCTACTACTCGTTTCTGCAAGTTGAAGCCACAGTTGTTCAAGATGATGGAACCAATATTGCTGGTACTGATGAATAATGCAGCTGTGTGGATGGGGGATTCAATGCATGCATTATTCAGCGAGTTGAAAATGTCGATAGAAGGAACTACTGTTGAATACGCTAACAATTACGGTTTACGCTCCTACTTCTCACAACTACTCGAAAACAGTGCAGACAGAAGGAAATATCAAGGTAAGATGGAAGGATGGTTGTATGATGATTCAACTAGCAAAGACGTTGCAAATCACAAAACTGCAGATAATAAAACGAGGAGAACTGTAATCAAAGGTGGAAAGGTAAGAGAATTAACTGGAAAACCTCATCTCGCGTTTTTTCAGCAAAAAAAACTAATAATCCCTGGACCTAGTATGCAGCGCTGGAGTTTGAGCGTGCCTCTAGCAAACTAGTCTTGTTTGCTGCAGATGACATGCCTGCAGGAGGAGCGAAGATTAGAATTGATCAATTTGAACTTCATCTTTGTAAAGTTAAGGTGAATCTTACAATACAAAACTCCCAACTCAGTTTGGCGTTGGAAGGTCACAACTACATTCATCCAGTTGATCGAAAACGGATAAAACTATATGGAATCCGTGCTGGTGTTGCGCAGATTGACATCACTTTGGAAGAAAACAAACAAAAACGTAAACAAATTTATTTAGGTTTAATTGATCACAACGCTATGAACGGACAATTCACCTTGAATCCGTATAGAATGCAGCACGCCAATGTTGATAGCATTGTATTGAGAGTTGGTGATTGTCCAATTGGAAGGAGATTTGAGCCAGAGTATGCTAGAGAGGTTTTTGGAAGAGAATATCATCAGTTTCTACACGTTACCGGAACTTTGCTCGATGGTGATAGTCTTGGTATTACGAAAGAACAATACCTTGATGGTACTACACTTTATGGATTTGATTTGACTGGCGATTTTCTTAAAGAAGGATTTCACTCAATGAAAAATGTCACAACAAGTGTGGAAATTCGTTTTAGCACTAACACGCCTGATGGATTATCCCTGGTAGCATACTTTGTAAAATATGGTGTGTTGGAGATAGACAGCATTCTTCAATTAGCTATCGCGGGAGACGCAGTTCTCTAAACAGAAAGCTAGAGATAAATACCATACAGATTCTTTCGGTCTTATCTTCAGACGATTTATGTCAAAGTGTAGGGATTCACGTTGGAGCTAGAGATCAGTTTTGGAAGCAAATTTGCAATTTTCCAACAGGGTGTTTCGTATTCAACACCCATTATTCTCACCAACCTGGAGAGCTTTGGTTGGCTGTGTACGCTAATGATTCAGAGGTGGATTTTTTTGACTCGTTTGGACGTTCTGTTTCCTTTTACCCAGATGTAAATGAAATACTAAGTATTCACGGAGGATATGAAACAATACAAAGTAATGAAACACAACTACAAAATTTTTTGTCAACTGTATGTGGCGATTATTGTGTATACTTTTGTTTACTGAGAAGTAGAGGCTGGAGTATGGATGAACTTGTTAGAAGTTTACGAGATATGGAGATAGTGAGATGAGAGATCACTCAATACGGAGATTTATCATACAGACTTATCCTAACTTTGAGTTCATAAAGATAATACAGTAGAAGGAATAGATGGAGTGCATATACAAGGAACTAATTTACTAAGTAAATTGTTAAAATAAATTATTATAATTGAATTTTATTTGTTACAACAAATGAAATGAATAAAATACAACTTATCTCAGTATTTGTGCCAAGCACTAGTAGTAATATATGAGCAGATGTCCTTACCAAGTGTTTTTTGTGGGTCAGACCTTGGAGTTGAGGCAATGGGTTACGGCGTTGGATGGATTCGCCGAGTTTATATTGTATTTTATTTGAGGGGTATTTGAGTGGCATTTGAGTGGCATTTAAGTGGCATTTGAGTTTTGATTATTTTTTTACGTGATTTGAACTTATATGGCATATAGATTTTGAATGTATGGCATTCAAGTTTTGATAATTTTTTTACATAGCTCGAACTTAATTTGAGCTTATATGACATCTAAATTTTGAATGTATGGCATTTAAGTTTCGATAATTTTTTCGATAGCTATATATGTACATTGAATAGAAATTAAATATTGTATGATTGTATATATTAAAGTTTATATTCTTGAAAAAGCCATAACATAACTTCAAACGAAGCAATAGATGTATATAAACATTCATCTGTTTGAATATAACGTAAAATATTAGGCTTAAACTCAAGCATTAATTCTTCAATCCATTGGGCTTTAACTCATCTTTGTGTGAGATCTTGATCCCATACCTTTCTCTTAATTTTTTTTAAAAAATGGTTAATATTCACGATTTTAGACATTTTCAAAACTGTCTCAAAATTGTTTTGAATTGTTAGTTGTAATAATGTTTCTTGATTGTCAGCATTCTGGTGTAATGTATGTGGTTGGTACTGTATGGGTAGCTCTCCGTATAAAGATGCTAAAGTTAGCAAATGCTGCGTTATACAGAAAAACGCAGCTTGCAATGTTAATGGATATTTCGCATTTCCCTGCACGGCCACATTTTCTTTGATATACTTGTGATAAATCTCTGGGAGGAAGTCTGTTATTTTATATGACTTTGAACTCATAATGAATTAAAATAAAAAAAGTTATGTGTTAGTATAGGATGATTAAACAGTGTTTTAAAATAATTACATTTTAGCTTCGATTAAAATAGTTTTTTTATTAATTCTTACCTTATCACCAAGAAAATCAGCTGTAGTAGTTGATGCTCCTGAGGTTATTGTAGTAGTTGATGCTCCTGAGGTTATTGCTGAAGAGAATGATTTCTATGTAGAGAAAGCTGTTCTTATATACTATAAGACACTGCTACTCATTTAACTTATAACCATTAAAAACACTCACGCGAAAACTCTATCAGAATAGTGTTATTCGCGTGAAATATTCCTGTTTTATTCGCGTGAAAATAATTTTTTTATTCCCGCGAAAGCAACGGTTTCCATTCGTGTGAAAATAAAGTATTTATTCCCGCGGAAGCATTGGTTTGTATTCGCGTGAAAATAAAATTTGTATTCCCGCGAATGCAACGGTTTCCATTTGTGTGAAAATAAATTATTTATTCCCGCGAAAACATTGGTTTGTATTCGAGTGAAAATAAAATTTGTATTCCCGCGAAAGCAACGGTTTCTATTCGCGTGAAAATAAATTATTTATTCCCGCGAAAGCAACGGTTTCCATTCGCGTGAAAATAAAGTATTTATTCCCGCGGAAGCATTGGTTTGTATTCGCGTGAAAATAAAATTTTTATTCCCGCGAATGCAACGGTTTCCATTTGTGTGAAAATAAATTATTTATTCCCGCAAAAACATTGGTTTGTATTCACGTGGAAATAAAATTTGTATTCCCGCGAAAGCAACGGTTTCTATTCGCGTGAAAATAAATTATTTATTCCCGCAAAAGCATTGGTTTGTATTCGCGTGAAAATAAAATGTTTATTCCCGCGAAAGCAACGGTTTCCATTCGCGTGAAAGTAAATTATTTATTTCCGCGAAAGCAAAGGTTTCCATTCGTGTGAAAATAAATTATTTATTCCCGCAAAAACATTGGTTTGTATTCGCCTGAAAATAAAATGTTTATTCCCGCAAAAACAACGGTTTCCATTCGCGTGAAAATAAATTATTTATTCCCGCGAAAGCAACGGTTTCCATTTGTGTGAAAATAAATTATTTATTCCCGCGAAAACATTGGTTTGTATTGGCGTGAAAATAACATTGTTATTCCCGCGAAAGCAACGGTTTCCATTCGCGTGAAAATAAATTACATATTCCCGCGAAAGCATTGGTTTGTATTCATGTGAAAATAAAATTTTTATTCCCGCGAAAGAAACAGTTTCCATTCGCGTGAAAATAAATTATTTATTCCCGCGAAAGCATTGAGTTGTATTCGCGTGAAAAAATGTTGATTCGTAGGATTTAATCAGTGCAACTTTCCCTATTTAAGAGCCACTGTTTTCACACAGAAAGCATCCAGTTCTACAACGGCTAGCGGAGAAGCAACATCTACTAAACTTTCTATTGCAACTACTAGGAGCTCACCTTCTTTATAAAGGTAAGAGTAAAAATATTTATTTTCTGTTAGCTAACACAACTAGCTAAAGGCTTATGATCTTTATGATCTTTTAAAATTAATTACGAAAATTTAAACAAAATGTTTTGTTTTTTTAGAATGAATACTCAAGACGAAGGAAGTCAACTGATGAATGAAGAAGCAGGTCCCCAGCAAACCCTTTCCCCATCACCTTCTCCTATCATTGATATGGCAGAAAGTCAATTGGTGGTTGATGAACCAGAATCCCAACAAGATTTTACTTCATTCACATCTCCTACTAACAAGCTGCCTTCAAAAAGAACATCAATGAGGAAACGATCTTTCATTGATTTGACAAAAGATGATAATGAAACTGGCTCGAAGTGCAAAAAACTAGTTTTGACGGATGTTGGAGACGAAACGCTTTTTCGTCACACCAGAATACCCTTTCAAGATGCTGGAAGTAATGAACTGACCACTCTCACCTACAAGAGTGCCGGGTTAATAAACTCTCTCTCTCCAGATAGTCTAGAAAAACTTGAAGAGTCCATGGAAATCTGCGAACTACCAGTACCAACAGTTATGGAGGTGTTGTCTGTTGAATTTCGTGATGAATCAAAGTGCGCCATCATTTACAACTACCGAAAGGATAAAAAGAGAACTCGGGTGAAGAGTGATGTTTCAACCGAAATAGGACTGCTTGTTAATAAAGCTAAGCAAACACGTCCAATTGTTTTAATTTATGTGGGAGAAGGAAAGACAGGAGATGCGATTTTTCGTACCGCTGAATCTCAAGGATGTAATTGAAAGATCAACGATCCATTCAACTCATTGTACGGCAAGAGTTTGAGACAAATACATGGCTTATTTCAGTGTTGCTCACCTACACGATTTTCCGACAGGAAGTGTTATAGCTTATGAGAATCCTGGAATGCTAAGAAAATGTGATACTCGTTGGAACAAGACTGCCGATATTATAGTGGCTAATTACAGATGTTTGGTGAAAGGAGAGCTATTGATTGGAGATCTTAGCATCGTTGCTCAAATAGCTTCATCTGTGGTGGTGGAAAAAAGCGGTGTAATCGTATTCAAAAGACTAAAACAAAATACGAACAACATGATTTCCTACGACGTCATTCTACTCTCGGCTCTTCAAGCTTTCATTCAAGCTTCAGAACTGTTTGATACTTTGCTGCAACACACCTGTCTCTCCTACTTTGATGAAAATGAAAAAGAGAATTGTTCAGAACAGCAAATCGGAGTCTTAATCGATAACACAAAGGACGTGACTCGTCTTCTATGATGGTAAGTTTCGTATCTATTTAAAGAAAGTTCCGAAGTATTTTTTGTAAAATTAATTCATATAACTATGTATGATAGAGTCATTAGTTACTATGTCTTTTAGATATAACTAAAGAGCGCTCCTGAGGAAGAAAATGAGAAGATCTTATTTACTTCTTGCTTGAAACATTACAAAATAATAGTTTTTATAGGTTATGTAGTGTTTAGCACAAATAATGAGATAAGTTGTATTTTATTCATTTTATTTGTTATATCAAATAAAAATCAATTATAATAATTTATTTTAACAATTTACTTAGTAAATTAGTTCCTTGTATATTGTACAGGAATTTATGGTGTAGTGGTAGCTATCACCTGTACAGCGGCCCACAGTAGTAAGCGTCTACAAGCAGTGCAGTGTACGCCCTTACTTTGCCCAAGGTCAGCAATCTAAACTGTAGAATAGAATTTGCAGTGTTGTATGCTCGCAAGCGGTACACAGTGAGGAGTTGTCCAACTCTCTCACTTTCCACTGATTTCCTACTCGGTGGAATAGATGCGTCGGGTCGAACTAGTTATTCAAATAATCGTTCCAGTATCACTCGGTGGAGTGCAGTGTAAGTCGAATCGACTGCACACTTTCTACTGACTATTATTCTAGCCACTAGTCGACTGGTCCAAGAGCTTATTTAATTGTCCGAATTTATGGTGCAAGTGTGTGAACTAGCCTGTTCACTTGTCAGCGCAATCTGTGTATCTGTATGTGTGCTTACTTGTATATTTCTGCTTAGCCACTGGTGCAATTGCATAAGTGCTTTATGCAATAAGATCAACAAGTAAGTGAGAGTAAGTGCCAGGTTAACTCTGCTTTATTTCGGACAAGACATGGATATTTATAATGCAAATAGTTACGTAATAAGAGTGGCAGCTGACAGACAAAGGCAGGCCACGCCTGTACAAGTGATTGGTTACTAAAAGGCCAATAGAACAGGGTAGACATAGAACTGGGTGTGCTTGTGCTCTATGGTTGATTGCACAAGCACATGGGTGAAAAATAGCAATGCGTGCAAATAATAAAATATATATAAATAAGTGCAAACATAGATAAATAAGGTAGGCATAGTTCGGTATGACCAGTTCGGCAGGTTGTACTGTGAGTAGCTGTACAGTTCGGCTTGGATAAATAGATAGTGTAAATAATTAAGTATACTAGTCGACTCCATTCCTCCACACACGCCCCCCCATTGGCGCTTGTAGGGCCAATTCACTAAATAGTGGGGTAATGTATGTGTCTCAGTATTGGTTGCGTTCCTTCTGGAGGGGTTTAAGCTATCTGGAGTTGTCTCATCTGTTGGACTATTTCTGCTAATCGGCCGCATCTGGTTCTTACATAGTCTGTATAGGTTTGCAGTACGCCGGCAATTATGTCTCTTTGCAACTGTAAGCTCGCTATCATGTGTTTCTGTTTATCATTGTTTTTGGCTCTTGCCAGCCGGATGGTGACACCTCTCAGTCGTTCTCTTATCAACTCGTGTTGTTGGGCTGCGGCTGATATTAATTCGTGATAGTCGGTCTCGATTTCCCCCAAGAGCCTGGCATTAAATTGCTGATCCAGGTGGGCCATAACTGCTTGTTGTCTTGGACCTTCTTGTGGTGACTATAACTGCTGTATGTGTTCTCTGTAGTTGCTTTGCTGACTGTGCCAACGTTAGTGAGAGCAAGGCGTTTCGTATTGCCGCTGATTTTTGGCTCCCTTCGTTTTATTAACCACGTGGTATGACGTGCTAACTCTGGGCTCCTCCCCTTGTCGATCGTAGGTATCTGCTGAGTTTCGACTAACGATTTTTGGGGAGTTGTTTCCTTTCGTGATTGGTACTCCCGATCGGTTTTCTCTTTGGGAGTTGTCCACTCTTCCCATTTTCTCCTAGTGGTTGTTTCGTCAGGGGGGGTTGTCTCCTCGTAGCTAATTTTGTTCGTTGTCGGCTCTTGGTGTAGGTTGGTTCGTATTCTTTTCCGGTTATCTTTACTGGGCTTGTTACATGTTTGTTGTGTACTGTTTAAACCCAATGGATCTCGAGTTTCGGCCGAGTTGGCCCATGGTATGTTCACCATTTCTTCTACTCGCCCCCTTGGCTCCCGTATTGGCCTGTTTACCTGCATTTCCTGGGTTATATTATTCTCTTTCTCTCTAGCCTGATAGCATTGGTAATCAGTAAATCTGACTGGGGGTTTTCTTGCTCTGGTGGGTCTCCTATTTTCTTCCTGTTCTTCAGTCCTGGTGTTGAGGGGTGGCCAGTCGGCGTCCTCTGCAGGGGGTGTGGTTGGTATTGGTGGTGGTACTACTACTGGTTCCATGGGGTACTCGTCCACTGGGTTTTCGAGTAGTATTGTTGGAGCAGTTTCCTCTGGGGGTGCTTCGGGAGTGGGTGGTTCTACCGGTACTCTTTCTCTCTGTGTCTCTGGCGGGGGTACCCTTTCTACTGGTGCTTCAGGAATGGGTGGGTCTACTGGTCTCACTTCCCTAGATACTTCAGGTGGAAGTTCAGCATAGTCTCTTGGGGGGTTGGGCATCCTCCTCTGGTATGCCAAACTCATGTTCGGCCGAACAGCTTGTTCGCGGCTAGGGGGTGCTCTCCCCACTGTCTCTCTACATGTCTGGTAGGTCTTCATTCTGCGGCCATTCTGGGTAAATCCCTGCCCATTTCGTTCGAGACGATATGTGTGGTTGGGGTAGGTCTCCAGGGCAGTATATGGTCCCACATAGCTGGGCTGCAACTTGGGGTTACTTCCTTTCGTTCGCCTCTTGTTCTCTATTACCACCAGTTCGTCTTTACTGAAGCGGGGGGGGGGGGGGGGGGGGGGGGGGGGGGCTCGTCCGTCTCTTCTTGGCGAAGCTTGGTCTGTTGGTTCCGCACATACTCGTGGGCTATCGCTAGGTCGTTCTGTATACAGAGGGTATGCTAGTAGTAATATATGAGCAGATCTCCCTACCAAGTGTTTTTTTGTGGATTAGATCTGGGGATTGAGGCAATGGGTTACGACGTTGAATGAATTCGCCGAATTTATATTGTATTTTACTTGAGGAGCATTTGAATGGCATTTAAGTGGCATTTGAGTTTTGATTATTTTTTTACTTATTTTGAACTTATATGGTATATAGATTTTGAATGTATGGCATTTAAGTTTTTGATAATTCTAGACATAATTCGAGCTTATATGGTATCTTGAGAGAGAGGAAAAGAGGAGAGAGAGGAGAGAGGAGATACATCTACATTGAATAAATACATTGATTAAAAATGAAACAACGTGTGAATATATACATTTATTGTATAATAAGTAGGGATACATAAAGAGAACATATTAAATATTGTGAGCTTGAAATAGTTCCAATATCATTTCAAATGAAAAAATGGATGATGAGAGATTTTCATCCGTTTGTATGTATCTACATATATCTGATTGAAAATGATATAATAATTCAGTGGTCCATTGTATTGAAATCAATTTTTGAGTGAGCTCTTTATTCCACACTTTTCTTTGAATTTTCTTTAAGTAATCATTAATACTGACAGTTTTTGACATTTTTACAACTGTTTGAAAATTGTTTTTAGTCATATGCTTAAATACTTCTACTGGATTGTCAACGTATTTATGTGTAGTGTATGGCCGGTATTGTACCGGTGAAAGTTCTCTATGTAAAGAAGCTACAGTTAGCAAATGCTGTGTCATACATAAAAATATAGCTTGTAATGTCAAGCGATATCCAATCTTTTCCTGTACTTCAACATTTTCTTTAATATAGCTATGATATATCTTTGGAAGGTAGTCTTTGATTGTGTATCTTTTTGAACTCATAATGAACTAAAATAAAATGTTAAGTATTAGTATAGGATGATTAAACAGTGTTGTAAAACAATTACATTTTAACTTCTATTAAATAATTTTTCTATTAATTCTTACCTTATCACCAAGAAATCAGCTGTAGTAGTTGATGAAATCAGTTGTAGTAGTTGATGAAATCAGTTGTAGTAGTTGATGAAATCAGCTGTAGTAGTTGATGTTTTATTGCTGGAGAGAATGATTTCTATGCAGAGAGAGCTGTTCTTATATAGTATAAGCCACTCCTACTCATTTAGCTTATAACCATTAAAAACACTCACGCGAAAACTCTATCAGAATAGTGTTATTAGCGTGAAATATTCCTGTTTTATTCGCGTGAAAATAAAAATTTTTATTCCCGCGAAAGCAACGGTTTCCATTCGCGTGAAAATAAATTATATATTCCCGCGAAAGCATTGGTTTGTATTCGCGTGAAAATAAAATTTTTATTCCCGCGAAAGCAACGGTTTCCATTCGCGTGAAAATAAATTATATATTCCCGCGAAAGCATTGGTTTGTATTCGCGCGAAAATAAAATTTTTATTCCCGCGAAAGCAACGGTTTGCATTTGCGTGAAAATAAATTATTTATTCCCGCGAAAACATTGGTTTGTATTCGCGTGAAAATAAAATGTTTATTCCCGCGAAAGCAACGGTTTCCATTCGCGTGAAAATAAAATGTTTATTCCCGCGAAAGCAACGGTTTCCATTCGCGAAAACTCTATCAGAATAGTGTTATTAGCGTGAAATATTCCTGTTATATTCGCGTGAAAATAAAATTTTTTATTCCCGCAAAAGCAACGGTTTCCATTCGCGTGAAAATAAATTATATATTCCCGCCAAAGCATTGGTTTGTATTCGCGTGAAAATAAAATTTTTATTCCCGCGAAAGCAACGGTTTCCATTCGCGTGAAAATAAATTATATATTCCCGCGAAAGCATTGGTTTGTATTCGCGCGAAAATAAAATTTTTATTCCCGCGAAAGCAACGGTTTGCATTTGCGTGAAAATAAGTTATTTATTCCCGCGAAAACATTGGTTTGTATTCGCGTGAAAATAAAATGTTTATTCCCGCGAAAGCAACGGTTTCCATTCGCGTGAAAATAAATTATTTATTCCCGCGAAAACATTGGTTTGTATTCGCGTGAAAATAAAATGTTTATTCCCGCGAAAGCAACGGTTTCCATTCGCGTGAAAATAAATTATTTATTCCCGCGAAAACATTGGTTTGTATTCGTGTGAAAATAAAATGTTTATTCCCGCGAAAGCAATGGTTTCTATTCGCGTGAAACAAAATTATTTATTCCCGCGAAAGCATTGGTTTGTATTCGTCTGAAAATAAAATTGTTATTCCCGCGAAAGCAACGGTTTCCATTCGCGTGAAAATAAATTATTTATTCCCGCGAAAGCATTGGGATGTATTCACGTGAAAAAATGTTGATTCATAGGATTTAATCAGTGCAACTTTACCTATTTAAGAGCCACTGTTTTCACACAGAAAGCATAAAGTTCTACCACGGCTAGCGGAGAAGCAACATCTACTAAACCTTCCATTGGAACAACTAGGAGCTCATCTTCTTTATAAAGGTAAGAGTAAAAATATTTATTTTTTGTTAGCTAACACTACTAGCTGAAGGTTTATGATCTTTATGATCTTTTAAAATTAATTACGAAAAATTAAACAAAATGTTTTGTTTTTTTTAGAATGAATACTCAAGACGAAGGAAGTCAACCGATGAATGAAGAAGCAGGATCCCAGCAAACCCTTTCCCCATCACCTTCTCCTATCTTTGATATGGCAGAAAGTCAATTGGTGGTTGATGAACCAGAATCCCAACAAGATTTTACTTCATTCACATCTCCTACTAACAAGCTGTCTTCAAAAAAAACATCGATGAGGAAACGATCTTTCATTGATTTGACAAAAGATGATATTGAAACTGGCTTGAAGTGCAAAAAACCAGCTTTGTCGGCTGTTGGAGACAAAACGCTTTTTCGTCACGTCAGAATACCCTTTCAAGATGCTGGAAGTAATGAACTAACCACTCTCACCTACAAGAGCGCCGGGTTAATAAACTCTCTCTCTCCAGATAGTCTAGAAAAACTTGAAGAGCCCATGGAAATCTGCGAACTACCAGTACCAACGGTTATGGAGGTGTTGTCTGTTGAATTTCGTGATGAATCAAAGTGTGTCATCATTTACAACTACCGAAAGGATAAAAAGAGAACTCGGGTGAAGAGTGATGTTTCAACCGAAATAGGACTGCTTGTTAATAAAGCTAAGCAAACACGTCCAATTGTTTTAATTTATATGGGAGAAGGAAAGACAGGAGATGCGATTTTTCGTACTGCTGAATCTCAAGGGTGTAATCGAAAGATCAACGATCCATTCAACTCATTGTACAACAAGAGTTTGAGACAAATACAGGCTTATTTCACTGTCGCTCACCTACACGATTTTCCGCCAGGAAGTGTTATAGCTTATGAGAATCCTGGAATGCTAAGAAAATGTGATACTCGTTGGAACAAGACTGCCGATATTATAGTGGCTAATTACAGATGCATGGTGAATGGAGAGCTATTGATTGGAGATCTTAGCATCCCTGCTCAAATAGCTTCATCTGTGGTGGCTGAAAAAAGTGGTGTAATCGTATTCAAAGGACTAAGACAAAATACGAACAACATGATTTCCTATGATATCATTCTACTCTCGGCTCTTCAAGCTTTCATTCAAACCTCAGAACTGTTTAATACTTCGCTGCAACACAGCTGTCTCTCCTACTTTGATGAAAATGAAAAAGAGAATTGTCCAGAACAGTACATCGAAGTCTTAATCGATAACACAAAGGATGTGACTCGTCTTCTATGATGGTAAGTTTCATATCTATTTTAAAAAAAAAGCTCCGAAGTATTTTTTGTGAAATTAATTCATATAAGTATGTATGATAGAGTCATTAGTTACTATGTCTTTTAGATATAGCTAAAGAGCGCTCGTGAGGAAGAAAATGAGAAGAACTTATTTATTTCTTGCTTGAAACATTACAAAATAATAGTTTTTATAGGTTCTGTAGTGTTTAGCGCAAATAATGAGATAAGTTGTATTTTATTCATTTTATTTATTATAACAAATAAAAATCAAGTATAATAATCTATTTCAACAATTTACTTAGTAAATTAGTTCCTTGTATATGTACTCCATCTATCCCTTCTACTGTATTATCTTGAATGAACTCGAAGTTAGGATATGTCTGTATGATGAATCTCCGTATTGAGTGATCTCTCATCTCACTATCTCCTATATCTCGTAAACTTCTAACAATTTCATCCATACTCCACCCTCTACTTCTCAGTAAACAAAAGTATACACAATAATCGCCACATACAGTTGACAAAAAACTTTGTAGTTGTGTTTCATTACTTTGTATTGTTTCATATCCTCCATGAATACTTAGTATTTCATTTACATCTGGGTAAAAGGAAACAGAACGTCCAAACGAGTCAAAAAAATCTACCTCTGAATCATTAGCGTACACAGCCAACCAATGCTCCCCGGGTTGATGAGAATAATGGGTGTTGAATACGAAACATCCTGTTGGAAAATTGCAAATTTGCTTCCAAAACTGTTCTCTAGCTCCAACATGAATCCCTACGCTTTGACATAAAACGTCTGAAGATAAGATCGAACGAATTTGTATGGTATTCATCTCTAACTTTCTGTTTAAAGCACTGCGTCTCCTCCGATAGTTAATTGAAGAATGCTATCCATCTCCAACACACCGTCTTTTACAAAGTATGCTACCAGGGATAATCCATCAGTCGTGTTAGTGCTAAAACGAATTTCCACACTTGTTGTGACATTTTTCATAGAGTGAAAACCTTCTTTAAGAAAATCGCCAGTCAAATCAAATCCATAAAGTGTAGTACCATCAAGGTATTGTTCTTTCGTAATATCAAGACTATCACCTTCAAGCAAAGTTCCGGTAGCGTGTAGAAACTGATGATATTCTCTTCCAAAAATTCCTCTAGCATAATTTGGTTCAAATCTCCTTCCAATTGGACAATCACCAACTCTCAATACAATACTATCAACACTAGCATGCTGCATTCTATATGGATTTAAGGCAAAACGTCCGTTCATTGCGTTGTGATCAACTAAACCTAAATAAATTTGTTTAGGTTTTTGTTTGTTTTCTTCCAAAGTGATGTCGATCTGCGCAACACCAGCACGAATTCCATATAGTTTTATCCGTTTTCGATCAACAGGATAAATGTAGTTGTGACCTTCCAACGCCAAACTGAGTTGGGAGTTTTGCGTTGTAGGATTCACGTTAACTTTACAAAGATGAAGTTCAAATTTATCAATTCTAATCTTTGCCCCTCATGCAGGTGACTCATTCGCAGCAAACAAAGCTAGTTTGCCAGAGGCACGCTCTAACTCCAGCTGCATAGTAGGACCTGGTATTATTAGTTTTTTCTGCTAAAATAATGCGAGATGAGGTTTTCCAGTTAATTCTATTGTCTTTCCACCTATGATTAGAGCTCTCCTCTTTTTCGTATCTGCGGTTTTATGATCAGCAGCGTCTTTGCTAGTTGAATCATCATACAGCCATCCTTCCATCTTACGTTGATATTTCTTTCTTTCTGCACTGTTTTCGAGTAGTTGTGAAAAGTAGGAGCGTAAACCGTAGTTGTTAGCGTATTCAACGGTGGTTCCTTCTATCGACATTTTCAACTCACTGAATAATGTATGCATTGAATCCCCCATCCACACAACTGCATCATCATCATTACCTGTAATATCGCTTCCATCATCTTGAACAACTGTGGCTTCAACTTGCAGAAACGAGTTGTAGAGATCTGTGTAATGTTCAGTGCTCCCTGACAAGGTTAACTCAATACTACCATAAGGATCTAACCTATCAGGTCTGATGACAACATATTCCGATCTCTCTACCGATATGTTTGTTGGTTCCGTAGCAAATACATCCAACGTTGGATTTATGTTGTAGGAAGAACCTTCCAACTTATTACCTGTTGTTCCATTTAGGCTAGCCATCTTTTGCGAGTGATGATTGCTTGAGGTGTTACTGCTTAATGAATATAGATATCAAGCTCTGCTGTCTTTATATCGGATTCTGCTACTATTAAAATATGCCACGTTTACCAACACCTCTCCTCTTCTTTCCACCTCTTGTTTTTCTCCTTTTCATACTATCTAGACGGACTGCATTGAGCACATCTCCCCCCAGATCATTCAACTCTGCCAACCCCCTCTTCTTTGCTGATGCTGCAAAGCTTTGTCCATCGATGACATCACGCGCTACATTTTCACCTACAGACAGTGCTCTTTTCCCCAAACTAATTGCTCCTCTTTTCAGCATTGGTGCTGCGGATTTAAGTGTACTTGAAAAAATACTACCAAGCCCATTTCCTCTCATATTAGGCATCACCCGCCGTCCACTATACACTCCAATTCCATTTCCAGCTTGCATCTTGTAGTACTCATCAAAAAAATCTTTTGAGTCCTCAGGGGTGTATCGTACCAAACTCATTATAATCGTTTCTCTCTAAAGTGAACCGTCAACACAACCTTTCCACCATCAAATGGTATTCGTTGGCCGTCGTCACTCGTTATAAGTACTTGAATCAGATCACTATTTAGTGATGAAACATCAACATAGTGAGGATTTTTAAATTCTTGATACACAACACTATTCTTCTTTCCTTGAACCGGAACTACTCTCAGTAAAGGTACATTCGAATCTCCTACCATTCTATTATCAACAATGTTGGAATAAACATACAGAGATGTTAAACCAGAATTTATATCAGGGGGTGAGATATTATTGTATCTACCATGAGGGTATATAGTTTGTGGTTCAAATCCATAAATATATGCTATATCTTTGGAAAAGCTTATGGCAGTATCAGGATCGCTGTTAGTTAGTAAAGTGGTGTTGGTGATCTTGTTGTAGGAGATGGCAAATTTTTTGTCTAAATCCATTTCACTCTTTCTCTTTCGTATAATCTCCTCCAACTCTTCCATACTATCATATCTTCCATTACCGATTAAGATGAAGGACTTTTCGCTTTTACCAGAGACATTAGTCTTTTCTAGATATATTTTCCCTTCGGTAACATTTTTCCAATTATTAGAATAAGACATATCTAGCAGACCTACCTCCCATTTACCACCGTTGATAACCAAATATTTATACAGTCTCACTGTAAATTCGGAATTGTTATTATCAGGAAACTCTTCACCACTAGAGTTTGAGGGTAAAGTTATCAGCATCAACATTTTCTCAACGTATGATGATTATATCGAGCGTTCTTTCCTTATAAACTATTCATCTACCCACTCGTTGAACTTTTCTCCGTATCCTAACCACTTAACCAGAATCTGTCTTTTACCTCTTCTCATTCTTCTTCCCAATATCTTTTCAATTCTGAAAATTGTGAGTTTTTTACTTTTTGCAACTCTTTTTCGTAAAAGGTGCCATCAATCATTTCCTCAGCCAAATCTTTCACCCTATATACAACAGGTTTTCATCAATAAGTACATCAGTGAGTATAAAAATCTCAATCGTCCAATTTGGAGTGTATCCTCTTTCAAACGCTCCTCTTGCCTTACTTATTCTCACATAATCCCCAATCTTTAGTTTTGCTTCTTGAGCTAAACTATGCTCACCTCTTTCATACACACGATTCCATACAAGTTTCTGATTTTGAAAATTCACATCATTCGGTCTCATACCTATAGCACCATGAATTGTGTTGTTGTATGCATTAACCATTTCTGGTAAAACATCAATGTATCTATCATCATCTTTATATGTCAAATATCTATATATCTTCTCTTTTAAAGTTCTGTTAAAACGCTCCACCATTGATGCCTTTATCGTCTCATTTTCGGTTGTAAAGCGTTTGATTTTCTTTTCCGCCAGGAGAGTCTTGACATTGACATTGTCAAACTCTTTACATTTATCGGATTGTAAAGCTTTATAGTTTTCCCCTTCTAGTATTCTTCCCAATCCTCTGGCTACAACCTGCCCTGATTTGGAGATGAGCGGCACAGCCCATCCTTTTCTAGATAAAGAATCAACAGCAGTCAGTAAAAATGCTGTATTATCATTTTCTTCTTTTCGAGATCGAACATCCATCAAATCTACCTGTAACTGCTCCCCTATTCCATGCTACAATTGTAGGACGACGTTCAAACTTAGTTACAACTTTTTTATGTAACGAGTAGGCATCCTCACCACTCAACCATTCACGGATTCTTTTTTCTCCCTCTCGCTTTCTACGAGCTTTCAGTAAAGCTCTAGCTCCTCGTAGAGATGTATGTAATGCAGGATTGTAATACAACTCTTTTAGCGTGTCGATGTCCATGAATTAGTACCTGGAACGACCAACTTTTTCTTCTGACTCTTACGTGTTTGATGCGGGGATTTTCTGACAGTTGTGATTCCTTCATCAGTTAGCAAGCTTTTAAATCTACTGTAATTGGTATTTCCCGATTGTATTTTACCTCCTTCAGCTAGAACATCTCGTAGTAAAGTTTTGGAAGTCTTAGGATTCAACCAATGTTCTCCAATTTTCAGTCTGTTCTTCTCCGAGTCGAATTTACCCATTTTACTCAGATTATTCAACATTCTGACAGCAATCGTTTGATCACTCTTTTTTGTTGTTAATTCAGTTGCTTTTTTTTCAAACTCTTTTAAATCTTTGCTTTCACTATCGTGCTCATCTTCTCCATCAGTAAGAAATGTATTTCCAAGTAGGGTTGAGTCTTCAGTATCAAACAACCTCCCTTTTATTAATTCCATCCCGATGTCATCATCATCATCATCATCATCATCATCATCATCATCATCATCATCATCATCATCATCATCATCATCATCATCATCATCATCATCATCATCATCATCATCATCATCATCATCATCATCATCATCATCATCATCATCATCATCATCATCATCATCATCATCATCCATTTTCACTGATTCTAACTCAATGTCTTTATCAACATTTGGTGAAAGGGCATTAGGTTTATCATCAATAACTGTGCTATTGGCTAAAGGAGAAGTAGACTCTATCTTCTTTTTCTTAATGGGACTCCAACTATCCTTTTGTGTCTGATTTTGGTTATTTTTAATCTTTTTGACATCAGACAAATACCTACGTAGGTTTTCAACATTTTCATCTAACTTTTCGTGTGAGGATAAGTCAGAATCATAAGCTGTTTCCAGTAGATCATTGCGCTTTCTCTTCATATTTCTCACTGTTATAGCTTCCATAGGATTATAATACAATGGAGGTCTGGTCTTCTCTTCCTTTACCACTGTTTTATTCTCCTTTTTTTTCATTAATCTATAGTATTCATCTTCAGTGAGTATAAAATTACGTCTTGAGAATGTTAAAGGCTGACGATTCATCTTTTTATTGATGACAAAACAGATACAATAGGGTTTATAATAGCATCCAAAAGATTCCCTCTACCAGTCTGAATCAAAATTTTACGCTTATCATCAACTGTCCCTCTACCACTAAGTTTATGTAGTTCCTTCTTGTAACGCTGCAACTCAATAAACTGCTCAGAATCAAGAGGAACATTACCTAATATAATATTTTTAACAGTTTCTATCAATGGTTGAAACAAATCTGAGTTAGCCTTTTCGACTATAGCGATTTTTCCTTTCTTACTCAGTTCATCCAGAGCTAAAATCGCCATTCTATTTCGCATCATTCGTGTTGAGACTTTCATCTTTATCTTCTCCCTCCTCCTAGCACACTTTTAAATAACCCAGGAACTATATTGCTGATGATAGGTCCTAGTAGAGCGCCTAAAAATCCTCCTTTTTGCAATACAGCTTTCTTATCATCTAACGTTGATCTTCTTACTAAAGCGCTAATATCTTTTGCGTTCTGCTGCAACTGATTATACTGAGATGTTGTCAATGGTATCGTTCCATTTATAATAGCTTTAGCGCATTCCATTAGAGTCATAATAAACTCCTTTTTGGCTTTGGCTATAACAGACTTTTGAATAGCAAAGGTTGCATTGTTGAGTGATAACAACACAGCAGCATTTCTTGTTAATTTTTTCTCCAAAGCTTTAGTCATTATAACTCTTTCGTGTTGCGTCGTTGAATAACAAAATATGATTGAGGTGAAACGAATAGTAATTGTATTTATATCCTTTTACTTGGGTACATATAATATCATAGGGAGATCTGATGTAAAATTTCCCAATAGCCTATGTTGATCATTCGTTTGTTGAGTCGTATCTATTCGTAAATAAGAGTATGGTTTGTTTGTCGCATCTTCAAAAGCCTCTTGTACATATTTTACTTTTGATGGAAAACATTGTCGAGCCAAATAGGAAATAGACGAAGCATCTCTAGGGTTTTTAAAAAGAAAAAAATAGTGACTATTCAAGGAAATTGTACGATTTCCTTTTAAAAACAGATTCTGAACAATAAAAAACACACTTATGTTCAAATGATGACTATGTTTTGTGTACAAAGCATTGCCATCGGCTTTACCAGAAACTTCATCCATGAGATCATCAATTATCAGCCATCGATTTCGACCATCTCTGGGAAACCTCACCGTTATATCTATCATGCCTTCATGAAAAGTCACTCCTGGTACATCATCAAAGGCTTTTTGGTAGGCTCCATAACAGTAGTGAATTTCTGTTGGTGGGGGGTGTGGTATAGTCTGACTAGCTTCAATCATTCGAAAAACCGCTGGTGTCTTTCCCGATCCAGTTGGTCCTGCAATCATTGCTGTAAAAGGAGATCGCACCCTTGTGTCATAATTTTCAGGTTTCCCATTCATCATAAAAAGATGTTCATCAATCAACAGTAGTTTCATTTATGATTCCAACAGGAGAGTTTCTCGCTTTTTGTATTTTTTCCATAGCTTCTTCATACATAATAAACTCAGTAACACCTCTAAAAGTGGAAAATCCTACGACAAATACCAAAATCATCATAATTTTCAACGCTTTACGCTTCATACTCGGTAAAACATCTATCATATCACATGTAGTACCATCAACAGTATCAACTTCATTCATCGGTCTCATCTCAACATCATCCTCTGTCGACATCTTAACTTCCAATAACAATACAACCTTATCACGTTCCATTTTTATACAATGTAAAAAATATCAAAAAAATCAAATGCCATACATTCAAAATCTATACGTCATATAAGTTCAAATTAAGTAAAAAAATAATCAAAACTCAAATGCCACTTAAATGCCACTCAAATGCCTCTCAAATAAAATACAATATAAACTAGGCGAATTCATTCAACGTCGTAACCCATTGCATAAACCCAAAGTGTAATCCTCAAAAAAACACTTGGTAGGGAGATCTGCTCATATATTACTACTAACACTACAGAATCTATAAAAACTATTATTTTCTAATGTTCAAAGCTAATGTTGAGAAATTCATCTCTTGCAAGATGTAAATAAGATCTTCTCATTTTCTTCCTCAGGAGCGCTCTTTAGTTATATCTAAAAGACATAGTAACTAATGACTCTATCATACATAGTTATATGAATTAACTTTAAAAAAATACTTTGCAACCTACTTTAAATAGATATGAAACTTACCATCATAGAAGACGAGATATGTCCCTTGTGTTATCGATTAAGGTTTCGATGTGCTGTTCTGGACAATTCTCTTTTCCATTTTCATCAAAGTAGGAGAGAAAGTTGTGTTGCAGCAAAGTATCAAACAGTTCAGAGGCTTGAATGAAAGCTTGGAGAGCCGAGAGTAGAATGACATCGTAGAAAATTGTGTTGTTTGTAGTTTGTCTTAGTCCTTTGAATACGATTACACCGCTTTTTCCGACACCACAGCTGAAGCTATTTGAGCAGGGATGTTAATATCTCCAATCAGTAGCTCTCCATTCACCATACATCTGTAATTAGCCACTATAATATCAGCAGTCTTGTTCCAATGAGTATCACATTTTCTTAGCATTCCAGGATTCTCATAAGCTATAACACTTCCTGTTGGAAAGTCATGTAGGTGAGCAACGCTGAAATAAGTCTGTATTTGTCTCATACTCTTGCCGTATAATGAGTTGAATGGATCGTTGATCTTTCGATTACATCCGTGGCAATCAGTGGAGTGAAAAATCGCATCTCCTGTCTTTCCTTCTATCATATAAATTAAAACAATTGGGCGTTTTGCTTAGCTTTAGTAACAAGCAGTCCTATTTCAGTTGAAACATCACTCTTCACTCGAGTTCTCTTTTTATCCTTTCGATAGTTGTAAATGATGGTACACTTTGATTCATCACGAAATTCAACAGACAACACCTCCATAACTGTCGGTATTGGTAGCTCGCAGATTTCCATGGACTCTTCAAGTTTTTCGAGGCTATCTGGAGAGACAGAGTTTAATAACCCGGCGCTCTTGTAGATGAGAGTGGTTAGTTCATTACTTCTGGCATCTTGAAAGGGTATTCTGGTGTGACGAAAAAGTGTGTAGTCCATCAAAACTCAATTTTTGCAGTTCGAGTGAGTTTCAATATCATCTTTCGTCAAATCAATGCAAGGTCGTTTCATCACATATGTTCTTTTTGAAGACAGCTTGTTAGTAGGAGATGTGACTGAAGTAAAATTTTGTTGGGATTCCGGTTCATCAACCACCAATTAACTTTCTGGCATATGAAAGATCAGAGAAGGTGATGGGGAAAGGGTTTGCTGGGATTCCGCTTCTTCATTCATCGGTTGACTTCCTTTGTCTTGAGTATTCATTCTGAAAAAAAACAAAGATTTTGTTTAATTTTTTGTAATTAATTTTAAAGATCATAAAGACCATAAACCTTCAGCTAGTTGTGTTAGCTAACAGAAAATAAATATTTTTACTCTTACCTTTATGAAGAGGGAGAGCTCCTAGTAGTTGCAATGGAAGGTTTAGTAGATGTTGCTTCTCCGCTAGCTGTTGTAGAACTGGATGCTTTCTGTGTGAAAACAGTGGCTCTTAGATAGCTAAAGTTGCACTGATTAAACCCTATGAATACCATCTCGTGTCAACCTCTATGAATCAGCACTTTTTCACACGAACGAAATCCAATGCTTTTGTGGGAATAAAACGTATATTTTCACGCGAATAAAAACCAAGGTTTTCGAGGGAATGAAGAATTTATTTTCACGCGAGTAAAAACCAATGTTGTCGCGGGAATAAAAAGTTTATTTTTGCATGAATAAAAAACAATATTATCGCGGGAATAAAACATTTATTTTCACGCAAGTAAAACCAATGTTTTCGCCCGAATAAACAGATTATTTTCAGCTGACTAAAACCCAATGTTTTTGCGGGAATAAAAAATTTATTTTCACGCGAATAAAAAACAATGTTTTCTAGGGAATAAAAAAATTATTTCCGCGTGAATAAAAACCAATGCTTTCGTGGGAATAAAACGTTTATTTTCACGCGAGTAAAAACCAATGTTTTTGTGGGAATCAAACAATTATTTTTATGTGAGTAAAAACCAATGTTTTCGCGGGAATAAAAAACTTGTTTCCGGTGAATAAAAACCAATGCTTTCGCGGGAATAAAACATTTATTTTCACGCGAATATAAAACAATGTTTTCGCGGGAATAAAACAATTATTTTCACTCAAATAAAACATGACAAACAATCCAATTTTTCACGCGAATAACAGTAAATAAAAGTCTCTTTTCTCACCCAAATGCAAACATTTTTCACCGGATCAAAAAAAATACTAAAAAAACATATTTTCACGTGAAATGACAAATAATTCTTTTGCGGGGAATAAAATAATTATCTTCACGAGAATAAAACAGGAATATTTCATGCGAATAACATTATTATGATAGGGTTTTCGCGTGAGTGTTTTTAATGGTTATAAGCTAAATGAGTAGGTGTGGCTTATAGTATATAAGAACAGCTCTCTCTGCATAGAAATCATTCTCTCCAGCAATAACCTCAGGAGCATCAACTAGTACAGCTGATTTCTTGGTGATAAGGTAAGAACTAATAAAAACACTATTTAATAGAAGTTAAAATGTAATTATTTTACAACACTGTTTAATCATCCTATACTAATACATAACTTTTTTATTTTAGTTCATTATGAGTTCAAAAACATATACAATAAAAGACTTCCTCCCGGAGATATATCACAAGTATATTAAAGAAAATGTCATCGAACAGGAAAAGGCGAAATATCCATTGACATTACAAGCTGCAGCATTCTGTATATCACAGCATTTGCTAACTTTAGCGTCATTATATGGAAAACTGTCGCCAATACAATACCGACCACGTACATTACATAGATATGCTGACAATCAAGAAAGAATATTGTACAGGAATTTACCGTCAGGAGTGGTAGCGACCACCTGTACGACGGCCCACAGTAATAAATAAACACAACAGTGCAGTGTACGCCTATCTATCTATCTCGCCTTCCACCTATCCCGAGGAGTAGGTGTAGTAGGTCGAGCTAGCCGTTCGAATAACCGTTCCAGTATCACTTGCCCGTAGGTCAAGTGCAGTGTGAGTCGAGATCGACTGACCACTTTCTACTGACTGTTTATTCTAGTTACTAGTCGACTGAGTCAGCGCAATGTTCCTGTCTACTTTATTTGTGCAATCGTTGAACTTCTCAAGTTCTTTCCCCAGCGCAATCAGTGCAAGCTTACTTGTATGGTTTTCATGCAAGGCTATCAGTGCTATAGCATAAGAGCGCTTATGCTATCAGTCCAAACAAGCAAGTGAGAGTGTAGGCAGTAACTCTGAGTTTATTTGGACACGACACGAGTATTTAAGCACAAAAAGTTATATAATAATGAGTGACATAAAATAGACAAAGCAGGCCACGCCTGATACAAACAATTGGTTAAGTACTAGCAAATAGAATCTGTAGGATTAGAAATAGGTGTGGCTTGGCAGCACGGTTGGCTGCCCAAGCACATGTATGAAAAAGATACATCTCATGCAGGTAATGCAAACATATAAGAATATATAAATTAATAATAAATGTAAATGTAAATGTGAGTAGACAGTTCGGTAGAGTAAGGAATAAATATGTAATAGGGTTCGGCGGTTACTAAGTGTTCATGGTGTCGACTGATCGCTAGGTCGACGCATAATTCCTCTACACACGCCCCCCCATTGGCGCTTGTAGGGCCAATACAAAATACCTGGAGGAATGTTGCGGTCGTGGGGAGTTATTCTTCTGGTTGCTGGGGTCGCTGCTGGGCGATTTGTCTTAGTTGGTCCTGCCTGAGCTTGATATATTGGGTGTAGACGTTCAGCACCCCTGCTACGGTATTCCTTTGTAGGAGTAAGCTGGACAGCATGTGTTGTTGTCCGTCGTTGATTCGGGCCCTCTCCAATCGTACTGTAATGTTTTCTAGTTTCTTTTCCACTATCTCATATTGTTTGATGGCGGAGGTCAGTTCCCCATCATATTCTAATTCTATGTCCGCCCATAGTTGGTTGTTGAACTCTTGCACGGAGTAGGCCATGGTACTGGTGGGTGGTGAGCTTGTAGCGGTCTGTGGGTTGTGTAAACAAGGGGTGTGATCGCGCACTGTGTGTTGCCGCCGTTTGTTTCTTTCTTTTGTTTCAGGTAAACACGTGGTCCCACGTGCTGTCCTTAGCCCGCCCCTTTCGTCGATCGCTGATACTTGTATACTCTCGATGGCCGCTTCCGTGGGCGTCATTTCCTCCAAGAATTGGTTTTCTCCGCGGGATTCCCACCAGGGAGTTGTCTCCTCACATCCTTCGTATCTCGTCGTCGCCTCGTCGGTGGGAGTTATCCGCTCCGTGCTATACTTGGGAGTTGCCTGTCCCATGCTCCCTTTCTCTAGCACCTCTCTTCGTTTATTTCCACTACTCGTTTCTGTTGTTGTTGGTGTATTTAGGCCCAATTTTCGCCGGGTCTCTGCCATGTTTGCCCAAGGAATATATACCATATTCTCCACCCTTCCACGTGACTCAGGTGGCCTGTCGTTTACCTGCAGGCTTGGATCTGTGGTCCCTTCAGTGTGGTAGCATTGGTAGTCTGAAAAACGTACCGGTGGCTTTCGGGTCCTGGTGGGCCGTCCTTCGGGGTTGGCCTGGAGTGGTGGCCATTCTGGGTCTTCCAGAGGGGGGGTCTCGGCTACTGGTGCTTCTGCTGGCACTGTGGGTGGTGCAACCACTGGTTCTGGTGGGTCGATGGCTGGTTCGGCGAGTAGCGGTATATGAGGCGTCTCCTCTGGGGGTGCCTCAGGCTCCGGAGGTTCTCTTGGTACCCTTTCTCTTGGCTCCACCGGGGGTGGTTCTACATGCTCTACTGGCGGGCGGGGTGCTCTCCTTTGATATGCTCCTCGCATATTTGGCCGAACTGCCTGCTCTCTGCTGGGTGGTGCCCTTCCCACGGGCTCCCTACATGTCCGGTATGCCTTTAGTCGTCTTCCGTTCTGCGTGAACCCTTGCCCATTCCTTTCTAAGCGATAAGTGTGGTTTGGGTAGGTCTCAGTGACTGTATACGGCCCGACATAGCTTGGCTGGAGTTTGGGATTACTCCCCTTTGTTCGTCGCTTGTTCTCCATCACTACTAGCTCGTCTTTGCTGAACCGGGGGGGTTCTCCCGTCTCCTCTTGGCGGAGCTTGGCCTGTTGACCGCGCACATAGTCGTGGGCTATGGCGAGGTTCTCCTGGACACGCAGGGTGTGCTCGGTGATGCTGTGGTGCTCTAGTGAGGGCGGGGACCCGGTCAGCTGATCGGGCAGTCGTAGCTCTCGGCCCAACATCATGAGGTTGGGTGTCTCTCCAGTAGTAGTGTTGGGGGTGGCTCTACAAGCTCGCATGATCTGGGGTAATAAACCATCCCATTCAT
Organism: Cryptosula pallasiana; assembly: GCA_945261195.1. Classification (NCBI taxonomy): domain Eukaryota; kingdom Metazoa; phylum Bryozoa; class Gymnolaemata; order Cheilostomatida; family Cryptosulidae; genus Cryptosula; species Cryptosula pallasiana. Next base: position 28,450,795 of record OX183140.1, on the reverse strand, counting down.
CCTGTCCCTTGCTCAATATTAGCGTTCGTAGGGCGTCCCCTAGCGTTCTATTCTGCCTTTCCACCATGCCATTGCCCTGGGGGTGGTATGGGGTGGTGCGCGTCTTGCGTACCCCCCACAGCGAGCAGAGTTCTTCCAGTATGGTCGACTCAAACTGTGCTCCTTGGTCAGAGTGCAGTTGTTCTGGGAGTCCCCAATAACTGAACACTCTCTCGTCCAGTGTTGTCGCTACAGTGGGTGCGGTAGCATCTGGCAGGGCTATCGCGTCTTGCCAACGAGTGAAGTGGTCGGTGAGAACCAATATCCACTTATTCTTTCGTCGGGTGACGGGTAGTGGGCCTACCAGATCTACGGCCAGCTTCTGAAATGGCCGTCCAGCGAAGAGCCGTTGTCCTTCCGGGGCGGTGGGTCGATTGCTGCGTTTCGCCACCTGGCACACTTCACAGCTCTTGACGAGTCTGCGTGTTAGCCCCGTTAGACCTGGCCAGTACCAGTCTAGCTGTAATCGGTGGCGCGTCCGATTGATCCCTGCATGGGCTAGTAGGTGTGTGTCCCACACTACTTTGTGGCGCCATGCTGGTGGGCATACAGCACAGGTTCGAGTCCGTCCCTGGTGCTCTGAAGTAATGACCAGCGTTCCATCTGGTCGGAGGCTCATAGCGTCGATCCTATCGTGCAGGATGCGGAGCTCCGTCTCTCCCTCTTCCAATTCTCTGTCGGACAAGTGTCTCCTGGCCTTGACAGCAGCATACACCTTCGCTACAGGGTGTCGTCCTTCCTGCTGTGCCCGTACCAGCTCTTGCGCACTCCTTGCTGGGTCGGTGATTGTCACATTCACCTGTCCCTTTTGCTCTCCTGACCTCCTTGAGGGGTGCTCAGCACGGGTGGGTCCCCCGTCAGTCCATTCCCTTCGCTCCGCTGGTCTCCTTGGAGAGAGCTCGGCACGGGTGGGTCCCCCGTCAGTCCATTCCCTTCGCTCTGCTGGTCCCTTCGGGGAGAGCTCGGCACGGGTGGGTCCCCCGTCAGTCCGTCCCCTTTGCTCTGCTGGTCTCCTTGGAGAGAGCTCGGCACGGGTGGGTCCCCCGTCAGTTCGTTCCCTTCGCTCCGCTGGCCCCCTCGGGGAGAGCTCGGCCCGGGTGGGTCCCCCGTCTATCCATTCCCTTTGCCCTCCTAGCTCCCCTAGGCTGAGTTCGGCATGGGTGGGTCCCCCATCTCTCTGCTCAATGGAGTGACACTGTCTACAGTCCAGACAGGGCTCCTGTCGACTGAGTCCGTCGGCGTTGCCGTGCTGTGGTCCTGGTCGGTGCTCGAGTTTGAACTGGAACTCGGCTAGGATCTCCAGCCATCTGGCGATTTGGTTGGAGGGTTCCTTTCTCCTGCACAGCCACCTGAGGGAGGCGTGGTCCGACCGCAGCTTGAACTCCTTGCCGTATAGGTAGGGTCGAAAGTGCTTGGCCGCCTTGATCACTGCCAGCAGTTCTCTCCTGGTCACACAGTAGTTTCTTTCTGCGGGCGACAGGGTCTTGCTGTAATATGCAATCACCCTTTCGCGTCCTTCCTGCATCTGCGACAGTACCCCGCCTACTCCGACCGCGCTGGCATCCGTGTCCAGGATGTAGGGAAGCGTTGGGTCGGGATATCCTAGTACGGGTGCTTGGCTCAATCCTGTCTTTAGCTTCTCGAAAGCTTGTTGCTCGTTTGTACCCCATACCCAAGGGACGTCCTTTCCAGTGAGCACCGTGAGCGGCTTGGCTGTAGTAGCATAGTCGGGTAAGTACTGCCTATAATAGCCAGCCGTCCCCAAAAATGCTTGCAGCGCCTTCATATCCTGGGGTGTCTGCCACTGCCTTACTGCCTCGACCTTGTCGGGATCCGTGGCTACGCCTTTAGCACTTACTATGTGCCCCAAGTACCGCACCTGTGGGCTCAGTAGCTCACACTTCGAGGGTTTAACTTTTAGGTGTGCCCCTTGGAGTCGTTGCAGGACCTCTTCTAACCTCTGTAGATGGGACGGAAAGTCCGGAGCTATGACAATCACGTCATCAAGATACAGCAGCAGCGTCTTCCAGTGAAGACCTTTGAGTACGCGCTCCATGAGCCGTTGGAACGTGGCTGGGGCGGAGGTGAGCCCGAAGGGCAGTACCTTCCAGCGCCACAGGCCACTACGCGTGATGAATGCTGACTTATCTCTTGCGTCCTCATCTAGTGGGACCTGCCAGTATCCACTGGTCAGGTCGAGAGTACTGAAATACTTGCTGCCGGCCAGGGCGTCCAGTGAGTCATCGATCCTGGGGATGGGATAGGCATCCTGTTGTGTGACGTCGTTTAGTTTTCGGTAGTCCACACAGAACCGCCAGGAATCGTCTTTCTTCCGCACCAGGACGACTGGGGAGCTCCAAGCTCCGTCGGCTGGCTCGATAAGGTCCTTTTCCAACAGTTTTTTGACCTGTCTCTCCGCCTCGGCCTCTTTCTCGGCTCCTAGCCGGTGTGGGGGTAGCCGGATGGGTCGGGTACCAGGTATCACAGGGATAGAGTGTTCGTCCAGCGGGGTGCGGCCGATATCTCCATCGTCTCTGCTGAATACGTCCTGGTAGCGACTGAGGAGGTTCCGTAGTTGGTATTCCTCCCGTGTATTTTGACAGCCCCTTTTGGCCTGGTCGAACAGTGGTCCTAGGTGTGGGGGCAGCTCCCTATCCTGTCGGTGGGGTTCCTGCTGCGAACCCTGGAGCGCCTGTACCTCACTGGGTTCCACTCCGGTGAAAGTCCCTATGACCTCTCCTGCTGGAACCTTTATGCTCTCTTGTGAGGGGTTCAGACATCGAACCAGCACCCTTCCATGCTCGTCTGGGGCATTGATGCTTGTGGCCACTAGTAGCCCTCCCTCTCTACTCTCTATTATCCCCTGTGTACAGGGGGTCCGGCTGGTTAGGTGGCAAGGCACCGTTGCTTCTGCCTGGGGTGGAATATGGGTGTCCCTCTGGACTTGCACTTTTGACACCAGATCTCTGCCATGTCGGTCCGTACAGGTCAGCTCTTTTCCTTGTACGCACAAGGTAGGTCGGTGGAACCCCATCTGGCAGTTCTGCTTTGTTAAGAACGGCATGCCCAGGATTACATCCTCATTTATCTGGCTCACGACAAATGTCTCTTCGTATTTCACGTGTCGTATCCTCCCGGTCAGCGTAATCAATCCATAAAAGGGCAGTCGAGTGCCATCTGCCATCAAGCCATGTGAATCATAGTCTTGTAGGTGATTTTGTTGCTGAGGGGGGAGTAGGTCGAACACCCGTTTCGACAGTAAGTTGGTGTTACACCCGGTGTCTATTAAGTAAGAGACTGAGCGTCCTTCTACCTTGCCCGGTAGGTAGTAGCTGGATTGGTAGGGTCTCTCTACTTGGTTGAGGTGCACTGTGAGGGGCTTTCGGGTAGTCTCTGGGGTCGGTTTTGACCTCTGGTTCCTTCGTCGTTTTGGGGGGGGTTCTTGTGGATGACTTATCCTAGTCTCCTCCTCCTCTTCTTCCTCTTCATCGTCCTCCGATGTCTCATCGGTCAGCGGGCTGAACCTGTTGTTCAGCGGAATGGGCAGGGGTCCGTTTTGAATGAAGCGGTCTCTTCCTTCTCGAGGTCGGCGGGGGTGGGGGGCCCTGTTGCAGCCAGTAGGGGTTCCTACTGCTGCGGGCCGTACCCGTTTCCCTGACGTGGGTACCATGGTGTAGTTGGGCATCGGCTCCTTATATGTCCAGTGCGCTGACATCCCCAGCAACGCGTTGGAGGGGGCTTGTCAGTTCCTTCCTTGATACGGGCCACTTCTTGGCTCAATTGCTCCACCGCCTTGAGGAGTTTGGCTAGGGGATCTCCTACCTCTTGACACTTGAGCGTGGCTTCAGGAGGGGTTGGAGTGTCCTCTACCTCTTCTTCCTGTACGATTCGTACGTTTGGCTGTAGCGGGTTCTGATGCTGAACTTGCAAGAACTCGTTTCCCGCTTGGACGGCCTCCTCTAAAGTCGTTGGCCTAATGGCCAACAAATGCCGTTGTAGATACACATGTCCCAGTGTATTCTGGAAGGTCTGCATAGTGAGGTCCTCCCTGTTCTGGAGCGGTAGGTCTCCGTAAGCGGCTTCCACCAGCCGTTCGACTTGGAGTGCGTGCTCCCTCAGCGTTTCCTTGTGGGCTTTCCGGTAAGTGGTCAGCCTAGTCTGTGCCTCCGTGCGAGTCAAGCCGAAACTTGCCCTCAATGCTCGAGTGATGGCCGTGGTATCGACCCCTCTCCCACACTGTTCGGCCTTTCCTATGAGCGCCTGTCGGAGGTGGATGGTAGCTTCCTCTGGCAACCATCTATTTGCTCTGGCGACTTCCTCAAATCGTTGGATGAAGTATCCAACATCTCCTTCTCCGTTGAACTGGGGTACTCTGAAGCGGTCCCTCCCATTGCTCGTCGACATTCGATCCAGAATGTCAGCTAACGTGCCCATGATTTGTAATGGTGACCCATCACGATCTGAGCTGAGCGCTCTTCGCCTGCTAGCCATCTCCGCGCCTGCTGCCTCCTGTTTGTGTTCACCGTTCCTGTGGGTCGTTCGCTAGGATTCCTCACAATCCCACTGCTGCCACCAATGTACAGGAATTTACCGTCAGGAGTGGTAGCGACCACCTGTACGACGGCCCACAGTAATAAATAAACACAACAGTGCAGTGTACGCCTATCTATCTATCTCGCCTTCCACCTATCCCGAGGAGTAGGTGTAGTAGGTCGAGCTAGCCGTTCGAATAACCGTTCCAGTATCACTTGCCCGTAGGTCAAGTGCAGTGTGAGTCGAGATCGACTGACCACTTTCTACTGACTGTTTATTCTAGTTACTAGTCGACTGAGTCAGCGCAATGTTCCTGTCTACTTTATTTGTGCAATCGTTGAACTTCTCAAGTTCTTTCCCCAGCGCAATCAGTGCAAGCTTACTTGTATGGTTTTCATGCAAGGCTATCAGTGCTATAGCATAAGAGCGCTTATGCTATCAGTCCAAACAAGCAAGTGAGAGTGTAGGCAGTAACTCTGAGTTTATTTGGACACGACACGAGTATTTAAGCACAAAAAGTTATATAATAATGAGTGACATAAAATAGACAAAGCAGGCCACGCCTGATACAAACAATTGGTTAAGTACTAGCAAATAGAATCTGTAGGATTAGAAATAGGTGTGGCTTGGCAGCACGGTTGGCTGCCCAAGCACATGTATGAAAAAGATACATCTCATGCAGGTAATGCAAACATATAAGAATATATAAATTAATAATAAATGTAAATGTAAATGTGAGTAGACAGTTCGGTAGAGTAAGGAATAAATATGTAATAGGGTTCGGCGGTTACTAAGTGTTCATGGTGTCGACTGATCGCTAGGTCGACGCATAATTCCTCTACAATATTACGACTAACAATTCAAAACAATTTTAAGACAGTTTTGAAAATGTCCAAAAACGTGAACATAAATGATTTTTTAAAAAAAATTAAAAGAAAGGCGTGGGATCCAGCTCTCACTCAAAGTTTAGTTAAAGCCCAATGGACTGAAGAACTACTATGTGATTTTAAGCCCAACTTTTTAAGATATATTTAAACAGATGAATGTATAACTTCATCTATTGTTTCGTTTGAGGTTATGTTAGAGCTTTTTCAAGTATATAGACTTTAATATATACTCATTATGTAATAAATATATACAATCATACAATGTTTTATTTCTATTCAATGTAGACATGAACATGTACATAAATATATATATATAGCTATCAAAAAATTATCAAAACTTAAATGCCATATGAGTTAGAATTATGTAAAAAAATTATCAAAACTTAAATGCCATACTTTCAAAATCTAGATGCCATATGAGTTCGAATTAAATGCCACTTAAATGCCACTTAAATGCCATACAATATTAACTCGGCGACTGTATTCAACGCCGTAACCCATTGCATCAACTCCGGATCTAATCCACAAAAAAACACTTGGTAGGGAGATCTGCTCATATATTACTACTGACAATTAGTTCATTCCCAGCGTTATTTTCTTATTTTATGAGAATGATAACTAATAATAAAAATTGATTATTAATAATAAATGTTATGGTTATCATGCAAAATAAATATATTACAAGTACATTGATCATCATAATAAAAAGCCGAGCCATGTAATTAAAACAAAAAATATATTTGTTACCGTTATCATCAATCAAAAATGAATTGCTTCAAAATAAAAGTCACCAACGGATAAGTGAAAGGTTGAGTGTTATAACTATCTACTACTTCCCGTAACACCATATTATTAACAGCAATTAATAATCGCTGCCATTGGTGAAATGCTCACAAATAGAAAGAGCTATACTCACTATAATACAAAATGGGAATTTTCTGATACCACAAACTGATCTGAATCCAACCTCTTATCTAGTCTAATAAAATGTAAAACCCAGGGTCAATGCGTTTGCTACCTATTGATGTGGACCCAAATATAAATGGCAGCTGTTCGTCGATCCAGCTGGCGAGTATACCTATTACTGGCGGTAATAATTAAAATCTGTTAAAATCTGATTTAGTTGTGATTTTACTGCAAGACGAATTGGAAAACATAATTAATAATAATTGAGATGTTCTATTGAGCTCTACGTATCTGAAATCAACAAAGAGTGATGTTTTATGTACTTTTTATCTCCGACATCAATGTAATGGTCATTTCTACATTTACCTTGCAGATTGCTACTTCAATAAACAACCTTTTCATTTTACTAAACTTTGCTACTTCATTCACGCTGAGAGTTTCATTTATTAAATTGAACATTATTGTTAGCGCACACAATGCATCTAAGGAAACACATAATAGGAAGTAACTTCACAGTATACTTCTTTTATCCCACTAAAATCTAGGGAAACCTGGGACCATCAAAAGGGCCTGGGGATGTTGTAGATATCTGTAACAAGGCATGGGGATGTTGTAGAGATATGTAACAGGGCCTGGGGATGTTGTAGAGATCTGTAACAGGACCTGGGGATGTTGTTGAGATCTGTAACAGAGCGGGGGGGCTAGTGACTCAGAGCTGAGAGAGAGTAAGGGCAGACAAACGGGAGAAAGTAATGACAAAAAAGAGATAAGGCCTAGTAAGTTCTGCTAGCTGTATCTCTTCGTTTGTATCACATTGCTGCCACTAATGTTACGAATTTGCATATTGACTTTACAGAGATACAAAACTGGTGTTACTCCTGACGAAAGTGGGGAGATTGTCGTCACACTTAACTCGAAAGAATGGACTTCAGAGTAACTCCGGATCGGAGCTGTAAAAATTGTAACTAGTTCCTGGCAAAGATTTATATAAGCTACGGGGAGTTGCTAAAATAACGATGCCCATTGTAAATTAGTGCAAAACCGAATCAACAATACATAAGCTCGTGTCCTTTCTCTGTTTTTCTAATCAACTTGCTATTACTTGTTTTTTGGATGTGGCCGGCTCAAGGCATCTTATATCCAATAGTAGCAGTCACTCTAAGTCAACCCATACACCTATCAACCCACACATACCAGTGTAGCTCAGTGGCAGAGCACACAACTCCCCACTCAATAGTCACAGGTTGGAATCCTCATCAGGCAACACTTGTTTCTCAACCATCTGACTGATTGGCCCAACTTAAACCAACCTATCACATAGGCTGTTCCAATTAGTGACACCCCTGGCTCATGCGGAGAGGGGTGGGTGCCCACCCAAACATCATACATCAGAGAGCTAAGCTTGACACTCATCAAAGAGTCACCAAGGAGTCCTTGAATCAGAATGCCTCTACATGCGATACAGAATATGGGTGTCCACTTTACTTTATTCTCAGATCTGACCAGGGAGAACATGCTGTAAGACACTTAGTAATTCACTCCAACTAAGTGTGATGGTAGTTGATTCCCATATCCTTGATAGAAGTGCAAACAGTTCAAGCACTAGACCACAACTGCTGTTACAAATTTATCAGGTGGGACAAGTGAGGTTGAAAAAGCACTCCAAGTGTAAATATGCTAGTAAAGCATCGATCATACAATAACTGCTATGTTTTAGGACTTATCTCCCCACATATTGTAGACAATTCCAATATCTTAGGTGGGAAGACTAGCACTGTGAAGGAAGGTGCAAGTAGTTTGAGAAAATGGGTGGGAGTGAATGGGAACCACTAGGAATGCTGTTTCACGGTATTAAATGGTTGTTTGTAGAATGATTACTTAATGTGTGGGGGCAAGCAGGAGGGAGGGAACACAGGCATGGGTAGTGCCCAGGTGGTGGAAGCATTGGGGGAAGGAGCTCAGGGAGGGGTGGTTAAACGTTAAAGGTAATATCATCTATGTTTATTATCTCATATTCAAATATTGAAACACATTTTTTTTACAATGGTCCAGCAATCACCCAGTTTATTTGGAATTGTTTACACATGCTGATTGCGGAATACAGTAGCATTGTGAAAACATAGCTTACAGATGAGACCATCAACATCTTACTAGTACTAGCACAGTCTCAGGATGCGAGTTAGTTTACTGTTTCTTTCAAAAATGTCTAGCAAATGAAACAAAGGTAACTCCTAATCTGTGACCATAAAAGTAGGTAAAACTATGCAAAAGGTGAAAAGTGATGAACGACAATTTTTATCCACCAATGCTGGAATAAGCTCAGTTATCACTAGTTTTTCATAATAACTCTTCAAGTAGTGGTAAAGGCATGTCCAACAGACTCCAGACAATTTTAACCACATCCACCAAACATATAAAATCTCAGAAATTACAATGACTGCCCATCTACAAAGATCATGTAATACCCCATAAGATACCCCATGGAATACCCCATGTGATACCCTATGTGATACCTCATGTGATACCTCATGTGATACCCCATGTGATATCCCATGTGATACCCCATGTGATACCTCATGGAATACCCGATGTTATACCCCATGGGATACTCCATGTGAAACCCAATGTGATAACCCATGGGATACCCCATGTGATACCCCATGTAATACTCCATGTGATACCCCATGGGATACTCCATGTGATACCCCATGTGATACCCTATGGGATACCCCATGTGATACCCCATGTGATACCCCATGTGAAACCCTATGGGATACCCCATGTGATACCCCATGTGATACCCTATGGCATACCCCATGTGATACTCCATGACATTACAAAATATCTGAGTCCTACGATGTCCTTGGAGATCATCCTTTAGAATAAAACCAATTACAAGGTGCAGATTTCCTGCACAACTATGCGCTATAGAGACAACCAGACAAGAACTACTGTATCCACATATCACGCTAGTACAATATCATACACCACAATCTCAGGAGCTAATGCTGTTACATAAAAGGCCTATATCGTTGCAAAAACTGGTAGAGGAAAGTGTGTCCAAACACCAGATTATTTCATAAAGAGTTGCTCCCTCTTGTTACTCATAATTGTGAAGTACACTAGAGCAACAGTTTTTTTAATTTATAAAAACACAAGAATACTAATAAAAATGTGAAACAAGTTATAACAAGAAATAAAAAACTGTAGCTTTTAAAAATTGTTAACAAGCTTCTTCATATAATACAATGCCAGTTCTTTCATCTCATTTGTGTCCAACAATTGTTTCAAAATGCTTCAAAAATTTATTAATCACCAGATTTCCATGCGTCAAAGTTTTGGAGGACTTTTCATTGTTCAAATCTTTGAAATATGGATGTCTACTAGAACTTTAAAATTTTCAATATTTTGAGCATTCGATTGCTCCAATTTTCTGGGTAGAACTTTTCAGCTCTTTGATGATTTAAAACTCCAAACTTTTCACCGTGGAATAACATAAATTTAAAACTTCGCAGTTTTTGTAATAGCAAATGGTTACCAGTAACAAAACCAATCAGAAATAAATTTTCATTTATGTTTAAATTGAGCATCACAAGTGTCCTAAAAAAATTACAGTTCGTGGTCATCATGATAATACACAATAAAAATAATCAATGGGGGCGATAAAACATAATTAATAAATAATTATTATTTATTTACATCAGATCTTGACAAGTAAATACTATTTATAAGCTGCAGTTGGCTGTGAAAAGCCATCCATACACTGGCTGCTACGTCATAGGAAACTATCTTGCTATGTTTATCAACAATTTTAGATCATATGATTTGGAATGCAAACAATCTGGTGACAACACTCCCTTTTGAAACCAATATATGCTCCAACTGTACAATGTAGGCTAACCAGCTTGGCAGCAAATATTCCCACAAAAATTATTTGCCTACAAAGCTTTTTCTAAAGTTTCTGTAAATGATAATAAAAAGCAAAAGCAATTTTATCAATGGAAGCATCTTAACTTTTGCATAAACATTTCTTATCACACTCGCGAGTCTACAGTCTTGGGTACTTCTAGTTGCAACGGAAATTTCTTCTTCATGCGTTCAAGAGAGCATCTTTTAATATTCTTGCCAAGCACATGTCGAGAAAGGGGCGGTTCCCACCCACCCATAATGCATTAGAAAGAAACTCACCAGTAAATAACTGATAAGACTACAAAGCTAATCTTTACCAATAGGTAAGATAATGAACAATTCAACTTTGCCAATGTAAAACCAAACCAAATATTTAACAATGAGACCACTACTAATATTTTGCCTACACCCCTCTGGATCCCCCTTGTTATCCACCCCTGTGGTACTCTCCCCCTTTTTACAAACTAAAATGTATTCATTAATGTAATCTAACATAGATCGAAGGCTATCTATCAACCGACATTACAACTGACTAGTCTGTCAGGCCGGGTGCATCTGGTAGTTGGGTGGTAGAAGAGTTGGTGGTTGGTTGAGGCCGTGTCTAGGTCGAGTTCAGGTGGAGGTCGAGTCTAGGTCAAAGTTGAGTTAAGGTCGAGTTGTCACAAACCACTGTCATTCATACTGATAGCAAAATTTTAGCGCTAGGTTGTTTGCCAATAAATTCTTAGCTAACTAGAGCACCTTACAGACCGTATAAAGTCAAAGTTAGTCAAAGAAAAAGTTGAATGTTCTCTACAATATAAAAGCGCACAGACCACCCACGTACATCTAAACCTGCCAACCCTTCAGTTCATTCACTGACACTTCACACACGAACCCAATATTTACTTTGACTCAATTATCAGCACATCCCCCACACTTAATGGTTAACTTTCTAATTGAATTTTACCTGTAAAAGGTGCTTTCTTCCATAGAAAGTGTGTGCATAATGAAACACATACCAACACCTTTTGGACACAATATGATATGTTTAGCAAAGTTTAGGCAGTCTTCAGGTTCTTGTCTGAAGATGAAAGATAAAATTTATAAAATCTCTCAGCTTACAATAAAATTTAAACAGGAACAAATTACCTTAAGGAAATCTTTCCAGTCTCTAGATTGTTTTCCTCTCTCCAAGTACTTACGAGCTAGTTCTTCTGCATAGTCAGCCATTTCTATTGATCTCTACACCCACTAACAAATGGTTACAACCTACAATAATGCATGCTTTTGTTATCCAACAAAATAAAACCACTATATTAAATACCAGCGGCGTACCAGTTGTAACTACAACGGAAAAATATGTATAATCAAACATATCGTTGCCCTTCTCCCAGTTCGTTTTTCCTCGGGCTCTTTCCATGCTTGCCTCATGTTGTGGTTACTTCCTTCCGAGGTTAGCTCTTACTGTGGTTGCCACCTTCTGTGGCTCCTCCCCAGTGGTTGCCTACTCTAGTAGCTCCTGCTCCCCGTGGTCACCTTCAGCAGTCTGCTGCACCGGCAGTCATGTAATCTCGCGATGGCCTCCTCCTGTGGTCACCGTTCCCCTTCCCCCCAGGGCCCCAAAACAGAAAACCTACATTGAAAGAAAACACACTAGGTGAGGTGGGGGAGTGGTAGGTAGAGCAAGGTAAAGAGTGATATTTAGAACAGATACGTAGAGCAGGGCAGGTGAGGTGGGGGAGTGGTAGGTAGAGCAAGATGAATGGTGAGATTTAGAACAGATACGTAGAGCAGGAGTAGTAATATATGAGCAGATCTCCCTACCAAGTGTTTTTTTGTGGATGAGCGCTCGGGGGTTATGCAATGGGTTACGTCGTTGAATGAATTCGCCGAGTTTATATTGTATTTCATTTGATGGGTATTTGAGTGGCATTTGAGTGGCATTTAAGTGGCATTTGAGTTTTGATTATTTTGTTACTCAATTTGAACTTATATGGTGTATAGATTTTGAATGTATGGCATTTAAGTTTTTGATAATTTTTTTACATAAATCGAACTCATATAGCATCTTGAGAGAGAAGAGAGAGGAGTTATATCTAGCTTGAATAAATACATTGAATAAAAATGAATCAATATATAATTATATACATTTATTACATAATAAGCAGGGGTAAATCTTCCCATATAATATAGCTAGTCAGTAAAGACTAAGTAATACAAAGCACTAGGTCTTGTAATGATAATCAATGCAAAGTCTTTTCCTTCACATCGCATCTTAAAAAATCCTCAAGTTAGGTCTAGTAACACGTCTGACATCATACCAAAGAACACTTTTATTTTTCGGTTTTCTCTTTCTACCCAAATATACAACGTTAAACGGAGGGGGGTAATTATCACAGCTGAAGTTCTTAGCTATTTCAACTGGACAAAAAAGTATTTTGGGTTCAAGTTCATTTATATCTGAAGGATCATCGTAGCAAACTTGAGAATATCTACACTTCTCCTTACTTGATGGATGCATCACACCAGTCACTCGTATAATGCTTGGGATAGGAAGATCTTCAAATGTTTTGCAAACCGGAACTTTTGATGAATCAATCACTTGAGAACCTTTAGACTTTTCTAATTCCCTAGCTCTCCTTTTGTTGAGATATTCAACTGTTATATGAGCTATCGGTTTTGGAGCAGTTTTCTTTTTCTTAGGAGTTGTTTTGCTGTTTTTAATTTTATTTTCTGTTGGATATAGATCTGTGCAAAGGAGCTCTTCAGAAAGATCATCCATAACACTCTAAAAATAAAAGGGTAATATTTGCATGAGTGGCTAAGAGTGTATTTATTAGTTAGAGTATCTTATATATATATATATATATATATATATATATATATATATATATATATATATATATATATATATATATGAATTTATGACAAACGCTAGAGTATCTTATATATATGTGTGTATTTATGACAAAAGCAGTTAAGACCATAAAGTTATGATAGATTGAGAATGTACTTATTAAACTATTGGGATGTGGAGACTGACAACAAAGGATGCGTTCAAATATATATATATGTGTATTTACTTAATATCATACTGCTTTTAACATCTCAATTGGTAAGAAATAAAATATAATAGGTTGAACAAAATATTGTAAAATAATAAAATTACTTTACTAGTGCTCGGACAAACACACAATTTTGTTAAAGTCAAAGTCTGTGATCTTACAAAAAAATAGCTAAAACATTATCAGCATAAAATTATCTAATAAAGATAACTTACCTAGGAGTGATTTCTAGTTGAGGTCCGATTTTTTTAATACTAAACAATTAAAACCGCTTGGACAAACAGACAGATTTGTCAATGACACAGCTTGCGTTCTTGCGAGCGAATAGCTTAGACACGGTGCGTATAAAATTATCAAGTAAAGTTAAAATTATGTCTAGAGGTGAAAATGGAGGACAACTCTGTATCGCAACTAGTTGAGCTTTTCTACTAGCGTTAAATATTTATTTATTATTTATTTTAAAAATAAATAATTAGTGCTTTCTACTAGTGTTAAATAATTAATGATTATTTTTTACCTTATCACCCCTTAGAGCCAGATGATTTAATTAACTAAAGACAAATAATTATTTTAGCATTTCTTACCTTCATGCTCTCTTAGTAGCTGTAGTAGATGATGCTTCTTCACTTACTGTTGAAGAACTGGATGCTTTCTATCTGAAAACAGTGGCTCTTAAATAGCTAAAGTTGCACTGATTAAACCCTATGAATCAGCATTTTTTCCAATGCTTTCGCGGGAATAAAAACTGTTTATTCCCGCGAAAGCAACGGTTTCCATTCGCGTGAAAATAAATTATTTATTCCCTCGAAAGCAACAGTTTCTATTCGCGTGAAAATAAATTATTTATTCCCGCGAAAGCAACGGTTTCCATTCGCGTGAAAATAAAAGTCTTATTCCCGCGAAAGCAACGGTTTCCATTCGCGTGAAAATAAATTAGTTATTTCCGCGAAAGCAACTGTTTCCATTTGCGTGAAAATAAATTTTGTATTCCCGCGAAAGCAATAGTTTCCATTTGTGTGAAAATAAAATGTTTATTCCCGCGAAAGCAACGGTTTCAATTCGCGTGAAAATAAAATGTTTATTCCCGCGAAGCAACGGTTTCCATTCGCGTGAAAATAAATTAGTTATTCCCGCGAAAGCAACGGTTTCCATTCGCGTGAAAATAAATTTTGTATTCTCGCGAAAGCAACAGTTTCCATTCGTGTGAAAATAAAATGTTTATTCCCGCAAAAGCAACGGTTTCTATTCGCGTGAAAACAAATTATTTATTCCCGCGAAAGCAACGGTTTCCATTCGCGTGAAAATAAAAGTGTTATTCCCGTGAAAGCAACGGTTTCCATTCGCGTGAAAATAAATTAGTTATTCTTGCGAAAGCAACGGTTTCCATTCGTGTGAAAATAAGATGTTTATTCCCGCAAAAGCATTGCTTTGTATTCGCATGAAAATAAATTATTCATTACCGCGAAAGCAATGGTTTCCATTCGCGTGAAAATAAATTATTTATTCCCGCGAAAGCAACGGTTTGTATTCGCGTGGAAATAAAATGTTTATTCCCGCGAAAGCATTGGTTTGTATTCGCATGAAAATCAAATTTTTATTCCCGCGAAAGCATTGCTTTGTATTTGCGTGAAAATAAATTATTCATTCCCGTGAAAGCAACGGTTTCCATTCGCGAGAAAATAAATTATTTATTCCCGCGAAAGCAACGGTTTGTATTCGTGTGAAAATAAAATGTTTATTCCCGCGAAAGCAACGGTTTCCATTCGCGTGAAAATAAATTATTTATTCCCGCGAAAGCATTGGCTTGCATTCGCGTGAAAATAAAATGTTTATTCCCGCGAAAGCATTGCTTTGTATTTGCGTGAAAATAAATTATTCATTCCCGCGAAAGCAACGGTTTCCATTCGCGTGAAAATAAATTATTTATTCCCGCGAAAGCAACGGTTTGTATTCGCGTGAAAATAAAATGTTTATTCCCGCGAAAGCAATGGTTTCCATTCGCGTGAAAATATTTTTTTTATTCCCGCAAATGCAACAGTTTCCATTCGCGTAACAATGAATTATTTATTCCCGCGAAAGCAACGGTTTGTATTCGCGTGAAAATAAAATGTTTATTCCCGCGAAAGCAACGGCTTCCATTCGCGTGAAAATAAATTCTTTATTCCCGTGAAAACAATGGTTTCCATTCGCGTGAAAATATATTAATTATTCCCGCAAAAGGATTGGTTTGTATTCGCGTGAAAATAATTTTTTTATTCCCGCGAAAGCATTGGTGTTCTTCCGTAAAAACAATGTTTCATTAATTTAACCTTATGATAAATGGGATGATTTCAGCTCTATAAAAAGCACTGTTTTCACACAGAAAGCAGTCACTTCAACATTAGCAACTGAAGGAGCAAGATCTACTACAACATCATCTACTACAACTGCTGGAAGGACTTTCTGTTTTGAGGTAAGTCAACTTGATGTACTATTGAGTATAAATTTATTTTTTTATCAATTTAGATACTAACAGCAGTATGATATTGAGTAAATATACTTATATATATGTATATATATATATCTTCAAATTGGTTTGAAAAAGAAATCAAAAAATCATAACAAGGATTTTTACTTTATCTTTTAGAATGTCGACACAAGTCAATACAAAACAACTGAAGAATAAAGAACCAAAACCTTCACAAGACAAGAAGGTGATTGATGACAATGTACTTCTTCAACGTACTACGATTCCCTCTCAAAAAGCCAGTCTGAATACTCTGGCAACTCTCATCATCAAAAGCGCCTCTCTGTTAAGTACTCTATCTCCAGCTTCCAGAAGAAACATTGAAAACATAGTCAAAGTTGAAGATTTACCAATTCCTACAGTTATGCAGGTGTTAACCGTCGAGCTCCATGATGAAACGAACTGCACGATCATCTACAACTATAAAAAGGATGGAAAGATAGTTAGAGTGAAGAGCACTATTCCATTAGCAGCAGGATTACTTGTTAATGAAGCTTCGCAAACAAGACCACTGGTTTTGATCTACATGGGTGTTGAAAAGACTGGAAAAGCAATTTTTCGTGCTGCTACAGAAACAGGATCTACTTTGAGGTGGAAGAATGCGTCTGATGTATTACCAGAAAAAAGTATGAGACAAATCAATGCTATTTCGAGGTAGCTCATCTTCAGGATTTCCCAACAGATAGTGTCATATGTTTCCAAAACCCTGAAGTGATAACAAAATCCGACAGGCGATGGAATGGGAATGAAGAGTCTCTTCTAGTTCAATACAGAAGTGTTGTAGATGAAGAATTACTGATCGGAGATATGCGCATTCCTCATCAAATAGCTTCTGCTGTGACATCGGAAAGATGTGGAGTTATTCTGTTCAAGGGTCTGAGTCGAAACGCAGACAATTCAATTTTCTACAACATCAGTGTACTCGCAGCTCATCAAGCCTTTGTCCAAGCCTCGGAACTGACTGATAATCCAAAATCTGAGGATTTTCTCAACCTCTTCGATGATGCTGAAAAAGAAGACTGTGGAGAACAAACTCTTGAGAAGCTAATCTATAACTCAAGGGATTCATATCACTATAGGTAAGTTTTATTAGATTTTACCATAATTTAAAAAAGTTGAATTGTGAGAATTTTGTGTATTCTTACAATGAAAAACCACTTAATTTCTCTTTTTCCCCTTATTAACATCAGTAAAACGATTTATCACGTAAATGATCAATGTGAACATTTTTGTAAAACATTTTTGTAAAACATTTTTAAATTATATATATTTCGGATTAAAAAAGGACTTTTTTGTGTAATCAGTGTATTTTTTTTACATAAAAGTTGAAAAAATAACAAAAGGTTATAATTATTTTACAAAAATGTTTAATTTTTCACATAAATGATCAACTCATAAACATTTTTGTAAAAAATTTTTAAATTATATATATTTCGGATTAAAAAAAGGACTTTTTTGTGTAATCGGTGTATTTTTTTAGCTAGAAGTTGAAAAAAATCACAAAAAGTTATAATTATTTTACAAAAATGCTTAATTTCTCACGTAAATAACACGTTTTATCACATAAATGGACAATTCATGAGCGTTTGTTGTAAAACATTTTTAAATTATATATATTTATATATATATATATATATTCCGGATCCAGATGAAAAAAAGAACTTTTTTGTGTGTAATCAGTGTATTTTTTTACATAGAAGTTGAAAAAAAAAACAAAAGTTTATAATTATTTCACATTAATTTTTAATCATGCTATACTAATACATCACTTTTTATTTTAGTCCATTATATCGTAAAAAGAAAACAAAAGAAAGGACTTTCCCTAAAAAAATTATGAGCTGAATAATGTAACTCAGTGAGTTATTTTCCTGTTGTATATAATGTAAACTATCTAATGTAGCTAAGAGTAAAATTCAAATTCGTTAAAAATTTATTTATATAATGAATAACTTTTGTATTTTAGTCAATTATTGGATCAAAAAGAATATGGAATACAGGAATTCCTTGCTGAGACTAATAATATATCAGCAGAACATCAAAGAAGATATTGTTCAAGAAAAACGCTTTGTAACCATTGATATCGTAAGCTATAGTAGTTTTATGAATGTAAAAACTAGATATGGTATTTTCTATAACGATTATTTTCCTGTAAATTTTATTCATCTAGAGGAGTAGTTTGGTGATTTTTGACAGTTTTTAAAAAAATATTAAAAACTATATATTTTAAGGATTGTTTTTTAAAAAAGTTAAAAGTACAAAAAAGTTAAAAAAGTTATGTAATAAAACCCTGTTTTGAAACATAAAAAATTTAAAAGGAAGGTGTAGGATAAAATCCTCACTCAAAAGATTAAAAAAATTTGAATGGAATAAAAGAATATTTTCCCAAATACCAAAATTTTGTAGATATAAAGTGAAAATCTCTGTATATATTTTTTCAAAAAAACATCGAAAACTATATATTTCAATGATTATTTTTAAAAAGTTAAATAAAAAACAAAAACCATGTAATAAAACCCTGTTTTGAAACATAAAAAATTTAAAAAGGATGGTGTAGAATAAAATTCTCACTCAAAAAATTATTAAAAATTGAATGGAGTAAAAGAATATCTTCCCAAATACCAAAATTTTGTAAATATAAAGTGGAATCTTTATATGTATCGTCTTTTAAAAAAATATCGAAAACTATATATTTCAATGGTTATTTTTAAAAAAGTTAAGAAAGAAAAAAAGTCATATAATAAAACCCTGTTTTGAAACATAAGAAATTTAAAAGGAAGGTGTAGGATAAAATCCTCACTCAAAAAATTATTGAAAATTGAATGGAATAAAAGAATATAAAGTGAAAATCTCTATATATATATATATATATTTTTTTTTTCATCATCATGACAAAAGTTTTCTGATGATTGCATTTTGAAAAACAATTTACATTGATTTAGTTTTCAAAATTGAAACTGCCATCGAAAATGGTTTGTACTTGAATGGGTAAATCCATAGCCTTCTCATCATGTCTAAGTTTTCTACCCCAATATCTCCAACTTCTCAGAGATAGAGATTGTTTTGTTTAAGAAAATAATGGAAAATGTGTATAAAAATGATTTTTTTTGAAAAAATGGTAAATTTTTAAAAAAATTCAAAAGAAAAATGTGGGATAAAACCCTCACTCAAGAAACTAATTTTGTATGATAGGTTGATTACCTAACAATAAGAAAATAATGAATAATGCATATTTAAGCAAGTATTGAAAAAATTAATGAAAATTGAATAGAATAAAAGAATCTTTTACAAATTACCCTGTTTTTTTGTAAAGATATACAAACAGATAAAATTTCACCATTTAGAGGTTGATTTCTTTTTTGCGAGAAAATAATGAAAATTTAATGAAATGAAAGAATCTTTTACCAAATACCCTGTTTTTTTTGTAAATTTGTACAAATATATGAAATTTAACCATTTAGAGAGAAAATTCAATGAAATGAAAGAATATTTTACCAAATAGTCTGGTTTTTTGTAAATTTGTACAATTAGATGAAATTTAACCATTTAGAGAATGATTTCTTTTTGCAAAAAACTAATGAAAATTGAATGAAATGAAAGAATATTTCACCAAATACCTCTTTTTTTGTAGATGTATACAAATAGATGAATATCTAACTTCATCCATTTTTTCCATTAGGGATCATGTTTGAAGGTTTTTCAAGATATTTTTTTAGTAAAAGCTTATGCATTGATTGTCGTTACAAGTTGTAGTGTTTTGTATTATTTAATATTTACTGACTCTAGCTATATTATATGAGATTTTCCCTACTTATTACACAATAAATGTATATATTCACATATTGTTTCATTTTTAATCACTGTATTTATTCAATGTAGATGTATCTCCTCTCTCTCCTCTTTTCATCTCTCCTCTCTCTCAAGTTATCATATGAGTCGGAATTACAAAAAAATTATCAAACCTTAAATGCCTTACATTCAAAATCTAGATACCCTATGAGTTATAATTATGTATGCAATAATGTAAAAAAATTATCATAACTTAAATGCCATACATTCAAAATCTATACGCCATAAAAGTTCAAATTAAGTAAAAAAATAATCAAAACTCAAATGCCACTGAAATACCCCTCAAATAAAATACAATATAAACTCGGCGAATCCATCCAACGCTGTAACCCATTGCATCACCCCAGATTTTAACCCCACAAAAAAACACTTGGTAGGGAGATCTGCTCATATACTACTACTAGCAGGGCAGGTGAGCTGGGAGAAAGTGGTAGGTAGAGCAAGGTAAAGGGTGAGATTTAGAACAGGTACATAGAGCAGGGCAGGTGAGGTGGGAGAGAGTGGTAGGTAGAGCAAGGTGAAGGGTGAGATTTAGAACAGGTACATAGAGCAGGGCAGTTGAGGTGGGAGAGAGAGTGGTAGGTAGAGCAAGGTAAAGGGCGAGATTTAGAACAGATATGTATAGCAGGGCAGGTGAGGTGGGAGAGAGTGGTAGGTAGAGCAAGGTAAAGGGTGAGATTTAGAACAGGTAAATAGACCAGGGCAGGTGAGGTGGGAGAGAGAGTGGTAGGTAGAGCAAGGTAAAGGGCGAGATTTAGAACAGATATGTATAGCAGGGCAGGTGAGGTGGGAGAGAGTGGTAAGTAGAGCAAGGTGGAGGGTGAGATTTAGAACAGATACGTAGGTAGAGCAGGACAGGTGAGGTGGGAGAGAGTGGTAGGTAGAGCAAGATGAATGGTGAGATTTAGAACAGATACGTAGGTAGAGCAGGACAGGTGAGGTGGGAGAGAGTGGTAGGTAGAGCAAGATGAATGGTGAGATTTAGAACAGATACGTAGAGCAGGGCAGGTGAGATGTAGAGATTGGTCGGAAGAGCAGAGCAAAAGTAGAGTGTAGGTTTCACTCTAATTACAGGAAGTTGCAATGTTAATTTCTATAAACATCTGGTAACAGTGACAAGACTGCTTAACATATACTACTTACTATATATAAACTCACTTACCTGTAAGTATGTATTATGAGGTAGCGCTGTGTCTGTATGTGGTGATTTGTATGAATGCTCACTCGTCCTATAACAAATATTATATATTTATGATATATGTATTACTATAGCAATATAACAGACACCCCTACACTGCAAAAGCTCGCCAAAGACTAGCGGTTGTAGTCACGAGTCAGTAAACATAAAATGATCAAGGAATGTAAATGTTTGCTGTATATCTCAGCTCACAGCTTAACGATTGAAAAAGAAGTGACCACTAAGCGACTTTCCTTAGCGATAGCCAAAGTTCCAAAAAAATTGACCAAGTTTTTACTCTAATCTATTCATCAGCGGGTGCTGCCAAACTCTCTTCTACAAAACCTAGCCAACAGCTTATCATATGTTCATTGATAGATTGAAGCACTACGGATGACAATACACTATTGGAAATGAGAAGTCAGCATTTGTGAGCTGTCATTGGCCAATCAAGGTATCGGCTAAGGATTTTTTGATCTGAATCAAAATCTGACAATAACCTCAGAATCAAAACCTGAAAATAAGCTCAAACAAAATGCTAGAAGTTGCTTAACGACGTTTTAGGAAACATAAACTGCAAAGTCCCACAATCGCTGAGCTAAACGCTTAGCGATCGCTATAATGTATAGTATTTGCAAACAATCTTTTGTTGCCACTCTGGAGTTGTCTGTTCTTGTGACCGCTGCAATAGGTAATTAATCTGTCCAGTGCCAGCAACCATTCAAGCCAACCTGGTTATTGTGTAGCCAACAAGTCAGCAAACTTGAACTGCAACAGCTGTGCCAGCAGTAGAACCTAACAAAGACAATAATAGGAGGAAATACTAGAGTGAAACCTGTAACTTATTGGTATGGGGAGGCTAACCAATAGAGTGAGATTAGGTGCGTTTATCTAAGAATTTATTACCAATGATATATAATACGTAATACAAAACCAACCACAACATTTTAAATCTAACACCTCTCTATCAAATATCATTTGGGTGTACCACTATCCCACCCTGTGTGCTAGTGGTTATTGGAGTTGTCCCAGCTCCTCTTTCTGTCACAAAAGTCACACCCCTTGTCCATCACTGTTTGAGCTAGCCTCAGTCCCTTTATTAGTGCTGCCGTCAGCCATTGTCTACTTCCTAAAGGCTAGTCGAAACTGAAGCCACTAGCAAACCAATGCCTGACTGCATGTGTGACTCTATAGTGATATGAGGGGACAATTCCCCAGTAATAATGCCACACAACTTAAACTTGCACAGCTACTTTCACTGCTACGATTTGATGTTATTCGCTAACTAACCATCAGATAATCCGTAATAGCATACAAAATTAACCTGAGAGGCACAAAGAGGGCTGTTTGTTGTCTAACATTGTGTATAAGAATGAGGCAAGTAGTAGGAAACAGGACACGCAGGCCCCATTCCCAATTCAAAGAGTGATTCCTGGTTGATGTATTCTGCCAACTAGCTGACTCACCACTACTTATATAATAAATGCCACGCAGAATAGTGAAGAAAAACAACTTATAGCCTTTGCACCGAAAAAATTCAGCAAGCCTTCTTGCGCAGTTAAGAACCCTGTATGCACTTTGAATAGATCCTATTCTAAACCCACCATGTTCAACACTGCATATCCGCTATTAAAGACAAAGAAGGTGGACAGTTTAACGTTACCTCCCAACAACTTTATAAACAAGAAAGCATGAACAACCCTCCCTGAAGCATCAGTCAGATGCAACAGCTCAAAGCAGAGGCACTGATAAAGCATTCACAAAGTATAGTGGGTTAGTCCATGTAGCTATTCATCTTCAAGTGTCAGTGAAACTTTTCTGAGATGACAACTCAATTACCAGTGGAATGTCATTAGACACAGCTAGGGTTATCTGTCATTATATCTCATTCATAGACAGTGAATGCCAACAGTGTTGACATTAGTAGTAATATATGAGCAGATCTCCCTACCAAGTGTTTTTTTGTGGATTAGATCTTGGGGGTTATGCAATGGGTTACGGCGTTGGATGAATTCGCCGAGTTTATATTGTATTTTACTTGAGGGGCATTTGAGTGGCATTTGAGTGGCATTTAAGTGGCATTTGAGTTTTTGATTATTTTTTTACTTGATTTGAACTCATATGACAGCTAGATTTTGAATGTATGGTATTTTAAGTTTTGATAATTTTTTTACATAATTCGAACTCATATGGCATCTTGAGAGAGAGGAGAGAGAGAGGAGAGAGAAGAGAGAGAGGAGAGAGGAGAGAGAGAGGAGAGAGGAGTTTTATCTACATTGAATAAATACATTGATCAAAAATGAAACATTATAAGATTATATACATTGATTACATAATAAGTAGGGAAAATCTTCCTATATAATATAGCTAAAGTCAGTAAATAATAAGTAATACAAAGCACTACAACTTGTAACGACAATCAATACATACATACATACATATGGTATCTTGAGAGAAAGAAAGAGATAGAGGAGAGAGGGAGAGAGAGGAGAGAGGGAGAGAGAGAGGAGAGAGAGATTTTTTAGTTTTCTATACATTCATATATATATATATATATATATATGGTTAATTATGTACATATTTATGGGTATATTTATATCTACATAGAGTAGAGGAGAGAGGGAGAGAGAGGAGAGAGGGAGAGAGAGGAGAGAGAGATTCTTTAGTTTTCTATACATTCATATATATATATATATGGTTAATTATGTACATATTTATGGGTATATTTATATCTACATAGAGAGAGAGAGAGAGAGAGAGAGAGAGAGAGAGAGAGAGAGAGAGAGAGAGAGAGAGAGAGAGAGAGAGAGAGAGAGAGAGAGAGAGAGAGAGAGAGAGAGAGAGAGAGAGAGAGAGAGAGGAGATATATCTACATTGAATAACTATATTGATCAAAAATGAAACATTATATGATTATATATCTGATTACATAATAAGTAGGTAAAATCTTCCTATATAATATAGCTAGAGTCAGTAACAGAGGAGAGATGAGTATTTGGTAGAGAAGAGAGGAGAGAGAGAGGCTTGAGTGTAAATATTTATTTTAGTTATTTACATAATAAGTATATTGAGTACTATAAAATATCTTGGAAAATTATCAAATTAGTCCTCTAGATGGTTAAAATTTACAGTATTTGGGAAATAACTACTACTTTGTAATTATTAATGAAAGAAGTTATGAAACAGCGGTGAGTAATTAAGTAATTCAGTAAGGAAATTGGCTGGAATCGTAGTAATATTTTTAAATACAACATTGCTTTGCAACGACTATTAACGAAAGCAATTATGAAATGTTGATGAGTAACTAAGTAATCTAGTAAGGAAAACTGATTGAAATCACAGTAATATTTGTTAAAAGAAACTTGTGACATGTTTTATCAACGAAAAAATCAAGCAATTTTCAAAATGTTTACGAGTAACTAAGCGTTTCAGAAGGAAAAACCAACTGGAATCACATGATATCCGTTTTTGAAATATTTACAATGAACACAATTACGACATTGCTGTTATCAACGACAAAATCAAGCGAGTATCAAATGTTTACGTGTAACTAAGTGATTCAGTCGGCAAAAGCCGATTGAGATCATGTGACATCCTTTACAAATATTTACGTTAAGTTAGCAACGAAAAAATAAATATTTCTTAGAATATCTGCTATAGCGAGTTACGATAATTTTTTACTCACCCTAAAGGTTTCAGTCCATTTTTGGTCAGACCAAAGTTTATGCGAGACGATGATAAACATAATTGGGATATTGCTGTTATCAAAAAAAATCCGACCTATAGGTTTTCAGTCCATTTTCGGTCGGAACAAAATTTATACGAGACGTTTTAGGTATTATTTCAGTCGCCGTAATGTTACCAGTTCATTTTCACACGTTTTAAAAAGTAATTAATTATAATATATCGCAAGAGCCATTAATCACCATCTCTCACCTAATCCTATATGTTTTGATCTTTTTAATGTTATGCGTTATAAAGACGCTCGAGGAAAGTCATTAATTACACCTAAGCACTATTTATTAGCATGTTATTTCTATTTAAAACAAACAATGAACAACCATAGACATCAGAATTATCGGTTTATCAATTCAACCTAAAAAGGAAGAGAACTTGATTACATTTATCTCCTGTTTTTATTGTGTTTGATTACATATTAGTGAATGTAGCCGCAATCTTTCACCAAAAGTTAATGAGCATTCCAACTCACTTCCAACAAAACGGATTTATGATTATACCTCTAATTTTAGTTATCTCCGCTATTGGTCTCAAAAAACATGACCGAAGTATGATTTTATCCACTTGTTTTATTAGTTAGACTGTTACTTTTCTTAAAATATCTCATTGTTTTTGTGTGAAATACAAACAATCTATCAACATACATATACATATTTAAATGCTATCAGTTACCTGTAAAATATTTTTTACATTCCCCTAACTCATACTTAATGTTGTAAACTATAATTGAAGTTCTTGCATTTTAATTCACTGTCTGATGATATAAAGATGGAACTACACTGCATCAATGTTTTGCTGTTGATGTGTCTATATGATTGTTTGTGATGTATTTAGTCAACTACATAGATCGAAGTAGTATGTGTTGTAGTAGAGTATATCAATAAACTGCAATTGAACTAGTTATTAAATGCTATCAGATACCTGTAAAGTATTTATTACATTTTTAACTCATACTTAATGTTGTAAACTATAATTGAAGCTCTCACATTTTAATTTACCGTCTGATGATATAAAGCTGGAACTACACTGCATCAATGTTTTGCTGTTGATGTGTCTATAGTATATGATTGTTTGTTGGTATAATCAATTGACTACATGGTTCAAAGTAGCATGAGTGTTGTAGTAGAGTATATCAATAAACTGCAATTGAACTAGTTAATCACACATCATATTTTTGCTATAAAATATGTTTGAATGATGTGAGTTGTCATTCAAATGAATTGTAAGTTTCATCCTAGCTAGATATATTTAAAAGAGTGGCAATCTAGGACTTGTAAAATTTGTTTATCCAATGCTCTACATTCAAAAATTTTAGCTAGGTAGAAAAAGTTTACAGGAGTGGATGGTCCAAAAATTTTAGCTATGTAGAAAGGGAGTTTACAAGCATGTGTGTAGTGCTTAAGCTTATTAGTCTATCTAATCTCTATCTTCCTATTTTTTTAACCAACTTCCTAATTGGCTTCCACTTTTTTAAAAAACAATATCATTTATCATAGTAATAATCAGAAAATCAGTCTACAAATTAATCTTGATAAATGACTTCAATGTTTTGTATATAAGAGAAAGCATTGTTTCTAAGCAGTATCAGTTTTCATTCATACTTCATTCTAAGTATTACTCCGCAAAACAACAATGGCTAGCAATATCCCTACAACAAATCAGTAAGTTATTTTATACTATCTTTTACAATTTTGTTGCAGTTACATTTATAAATTTATACAATTGTATATATATATATGTATATATTACTTGTAGGTCTACAACTTCAAATGAGGAGCTACATGTAAATATAGAGGGAATCGATTTCAGTGCTATGTAAGTATATTATTGAAACTTTATCATTCAACTGTATTATATAGAGTTTTTAATTAATCACAATCTTGAATTATTGTTTTATTAAGCTCTACCGATGATGAAACATTAAAGTGGTTGGATGAGTGTATTGCGGAATCAGAAGAGGAGAAAAAGACCAGAGCTAGCGCACAATCGAAGAAGGAGGTAAAAAAGACCAGAGCTACCACATACATTGCCATGAGTAAGTATTTTTTCTGTTTTATGACAAATGTAAATTTTTCTGTAGGTAAAATAATAACGACTCTACATTTACTACATTATTTTTGTAGAAAAAACATCTGCACGCTTTATCGGGAGCGCTCAATGTATAGGGAAGGACGAATCCTTTCTCTCGTACGACCAACACACATTTGAATGTAAGTATGATGAAAATATTATTTACTACATACTCATTCAATTTGATAATTTTTTCAAAAATAACATCACTACATTCTCATTTTTTTATTTTAGTTCAAGCGGAGAATCCTGAACTTAGAGAATTCAAAGAGTCAATTATCTTAGATGGAAATATAAAAGAAGATAGAGAGTGTTTTAAGTGTAAGTGCTATGTGTTATCTTTATATACATATACCATACTCAAGCAGGCTATCTATATATAATGAGAATTTGTTTATTTTGCTTGTAGATGCAGATAACAGAAGGACAAAGTATTTTCTTTCAGTGCTAACGTTGTTGCTTATAGCATTTTGTACAAAGTTGCTGACCGAAGCACTGAAAGAAAAAAAAAAGCAACATTTCGTGTATATTTTGTGGTAAGAAGTTTAAATTAGGAGAGTTGCATGAGCCTGGCCGAGTTCTTTCAAGACATTTCTTTGCTCACTTGTTTATTTTTTATTGTTTATGCGGAAAATCACATACAACATTGAGAGATCTCCAGCAACATAGTTGTATTTTAAAAACTAAAATGTTTTTATTGTTGATATTGCTAGTTATAATAATTTTGTTTTGTTTATTAATAAAAAATATTCTGATTTAGTTAAGGATATTACTTTTCCAAAAAATTTTGCGTTAATGTATCTCTATTCAATAGAAGGACATTTTTCTGAAAACATTGTTTTAGATTTTGAATTAGGGAGTAAATGGTTAGCAATAGCTAAAAAACCGGCTGCTGGAGATCAAAAGCTTTTACTTAAAAACCAGTGTAAAAAAATGAGAGCACTTATATCTTCAGATTCTGATCTTTCAGAAACTGAAAAAAGTAATAATGACTTAATTTCTGTTGCTAGTTCACAGTGCAGTCCAAAAACCAGTGTTTTAGAATCTAATACTGTAACAGATAATCCTCAAACTCAAGTAGATTTAAAAGAATGCCAAAAGATTGATGATAAGAAAATTGATATAACTTCAGTTAAATTAATTTTGAATATAAAAGATGGACTGAAAAAAAAGGGTTTTAATGATTGTGTTAAATTGAAATTAGCGTCTATTAGACAGAAAATGCAAAAAAATTCAGACTTTTCTCAAGAAGAAGTTCTTGTATTAACTGCACTGTTAGGTGAATTTTAAAATTTTTATTTCACTATATTTTTTAGTATTATCATGACTCTGGAATAGGCTTTATGCAACTGTACTATTTTATAATTTCTTACCACAAAATATATAGTTAATACTCTCTCTCTATATATATATATGTTATATATACAGACAATAACCTGTGTTTTTTATGAATACTTTTATCATTTGTATACATTTCCTTACTGTATTACTTTGCATAATATTACAAAATAAATATTGCATTAACTACCTTCCTATTGCATCCAAGTTATGTAACAATAAGTTTCCCATCTGTTTGCTGAATCCATAACATTGTTATGAAAAAGACTATAATTACTTAAATGTAAAAAATGTTCTGTCATTAGTTTACCTAATGCATTATTTTATTTTGATTTGTGGTTGAGAACTTCATATGCTTCATTCTTACTGTATTACGCTTCATTCTTACTGTATTACTTTACATAATATTACAAAATAAATATTGCATTAATCGCCTTCATACCACGTTCAAGTTATGAAGCTGTAAGGTTCACATCTGTATTACTGAATCTATAACATTGTTATGAAAAAGACTATAATTACTTAATTATTGTGTCATATCTTGACAAGCTATCAACACCCAATTCACAAAACTGTAAATCCTAAAGTATAATGCTTGCAGTTGTAAGAAGTCTTCTACTGTCTTGGTTTCTCAAACAAATTATAAAACATTTTCACAATTTTTTTGTGTAAAAGCGGAGTTGTCTTATCATTTTAACAAAATGCGCCGACAACTTCTACATGTTTTTTCAAAAATGAAGCCTAGAAATTATAAATGGGAGTTGTCTTAACAATTTTGAAAAATGAGATGATAACTTTAAATATTTATTTTTGTGTCGGAACATTGAAATTTTGTAATATTTTTAGAGTTGTAACCCCGAAAGTTTTACAAATTGACTAAATTACTAATTTTAAATATAACTAAAAATACTTTATTGCGCTAAATATATACAAATTATTCCACATTACAAATAAGATATAATTTAGTGTTCATTAGTTGTTGCTGATAGATTTGGCGAGTCATCAGTCATTCACTTGTACACGTATTCTATCTAAAAGCATACATAGACGTCGTTATAACAACTACATCGTACTATGGTGAAAAATACGGTTATTAGTAGTTACGTATTACTAGTGAAGATTTACATACCTTAATCAAATTTCCGATATCAAAGTCCTGCTAGCTTCGCTTGAAATGTGATTGTTATCTTCATTGCTTTTCTCACTATCATTGTTGACGACTTCATCTTCCTCAAGGTTTTTGTTTTCAGAGTCATCATCTGTCATATTATCATCTTCTTCATCATCAGTATAAACATCAATGTTATCATCATCATGACTTTTCATCCGCTCAGCATCATCAAATAGGGAAAATCTGAAAGCTATTCCTTCTTTTTCACTTGAAGTAGATGGGAGCATTAAAGCTTCTTCAACACCCAGAATCGTGAGAATGTGTTTCTTTGTACCACTTTGAGTTGACATCGTACTTTTATAGTGAATCATACCACGTTCATGATTTTTGATCTTCAAAACGTTCTCAGGAGGGACAACAATCTTCCCAGTCATCAAAGTTTCATCATTCATCATGTATCTGTAAGTGACAGTGTGAGTGATACGTAGAGGTGCTGTATCTTGTTTTCGTTTTTGCTGCTTCAACTTCAAATTTTTCCAAACTGAAAGTCTAGTGAATGTTAGAAGAGTGTTGACAGGAATATTATCGAAAGTGATGATATCAAAGTATGCTTGTAACTGCTGCAATGATTTCTTTCTCAACATTTTGGCTATAACTCGTTGTTCTAGCCCTTGGTGATGATTACCTCCTACAATACGTAGATCGGGTTGATTTTCTTCTAGTTTTCCCATGTACACTAGGATATGTGGAGAGCGGGAATCGAGTTCCTGTAGCTCGATTGTAAGTTTTTTGTCAATCAGCGACTTGACTCGAATTCGATGATTGTTTGATAAAACATATTCATAATCCAATATACCATAATCTTCAACGTAATTGACATCGAAAACCTCCAATATCGTAGGAATTGGTAAATCCGGCAAACTCACAAAATTTCCGATTTCCAACATCCCTTTCTGCATAGCGCCTGTCATTATTCCAGCCATCTCAAGCAATTCGAACTCTCTAAGTTTGTTTACGGTATTATTCTTAGTGTTGCTGAGTAGAAAGGAAATTGAAGCTCGAGATAATGTCACTGTTGGTTTTTTGTTATCTTCTGTTCGTTTGACTTCACTGTTCTCATGCAGATATGTGTAGTCCGGTGTAGGGCTCAAAGGAGAGTCAGCTGAAACTAAATGACATTTCATTGCTATATCAGCCGGAGTGTTGATGTTTGAGTGAGAAGATGTATCATTAAAGGTGTTAGGATCGGGTCTTCTATCATCAATGTGAATGTCATTGGTGGTGGAATTGATGGTTGTAGTGGAGATATTGTCAGTGTTGTTGCTAGCTGTAGTTGGTTCAATATGAAGCTTAGGGAGTGCTTTGGAGTGTGATGTCATCATACCTACAAAAAGTAAAAGAACTTAGTTCAATCATGTAAATTTACTGAAACTATTGTTTTATTAAAAGATTGTTTTTAAAAACTAGGGTTCAAAAACCTAGATGATTCAATTAATTAAAGACAATTAATTATTTTAGCACTTCTTACCTTGATGCTCTTCTAATAGCTGTAGTAGATGTTGCTTCTCTGATAGCCGTTGTAGAACTGGATGCTTTCTGTGTGAAAACTATGGCTCTTATATAGCTAAAGTTGTACTGATTAAATCCTATGAACACCATCTCGTGTCAATCTCTATGAATCAACATTTGTTCACGCGAAGGAAAGTCAATACTTTCGCGGGAATAAATAAATAATTTTCACGCGAATACAAACCAATGCTTTCGCGGGAATAAATAATTTATTTTCACGCGAATGGAAACCGTTGCTTTCGCGGAAATGAATAATTTATTTTCACGCGAATAGAAACCAATTCTTTCGCGGGAATAAATACTTTATTTTCACGCGAATACAAACTGTTGCCATCGCGGGAATGAATGATTTAATTTCCCGCGAATGGAAACAGTTGCTTTCGCGGGAATAAGTATTTTATTTTCACGCGAATAGAAACCAATTCTTTCGCGGGAATAAATACTTTATTATCACGCGAATACAAACTGTTGCCTTCGCGGGAATAAATGATTTAATTTCCCGCGAATGGAAACCGTTGTTTTCGCGGGAATAAGTATTTTATTTTCACGCAAATAGAAACCAATTCTTTCGCGGGAATAAATACTTTATTTTCACGCGAATACAAACTGTTGCCTTTGCGGGAATAAATGATTTAATTTCCCGCGAATGGAAACCGTTGCTTTCGCGGGAATAAGTATTTTATTTTCACGCGAATAGAAACCAATTCTTTCGCGGGAATAAATACTTTATTTTCACGCGAATACAAACTGTTGCCTTCGCGGGAATAAATGATTTAATTTCCCACGAATGGAAACTTGTATTCGCGTGAAAATAAAATATTTATTCCCGCGAAAGCATTGGTTTCTATTCGCGTGAAAATAAAATACTTATTCCCGCAAAGGCAACTGTTTCCATTCGCAGGAAATTAAATCATTCATTCCCGCGAAGGCAACAGTTTGTATTCGCGTGAAAATAAAGTATTTATTCCCGCGAAAGAATTGGTTTCTATTCGCGTGAAAATAAATCATTCATTCCCGCGAAAGCAACGGTTTCCATTTGCGTGAAAATAAATTATTTATTCCCGCGAAAGCATTGGTTTGTATTCGCGTGAAAATTATTTATTTATTCCCGCGAAAGCATTGACTTTCCTTCGCGTGAACAAATGTTGATTCATAGAGATTGACACGAGATGGTGTTCATAGGGTTTAATCAGTACAGCTTTAGCTATATAAGAACCATAGTTTTCACACAGAAAGCATCCAGTTCTACAACGGCTATCAGAGAAGCAACATCTACAACAGCTATTAGGAGAGCATCAAGGTAAAAACTTAATAATTACAGTTTTTACTCATACATTATTTATTATACTAAAACAACTGAAAAAAATTAATCATCTGTATTTTTTTCAGATTCAATGACAAAAAATGGAAATAGTTAACAACACAGAATCAGAAACTCAACCTAAATCTTTGACTCAAGAGGACTTGATACTTCTACAAAACATATGCAATAAAAAAATTGAAGAGAGTGCGAATTATCTCAAACAATTGTAAATTCATACAGAAAGACTTGATAGAGCAGCTAAATAGTTTTCGAACTGAATCTTTTCTAACATTAAAGCTCTTAGGGAATGATGTCACATCAGACATTCAGAGATTACATTATGTATTACAACAACGACAATATCAACTAGAACAGGTAAACACACCAATTTCTGTCGAGTGTGCTCGTAAAGAACTTGCTCTAAAAAGAAGAAACATGCAGCGACAGTCCGCTCAAAGACAAGCTAGAAGGGTAAGGACTCAACAACGTAAGACACGACAAGCTACAAAAACATCCGATTAACAGTCAATTTTTGATGATAAGGTAATAATTAATAAAAAAGTACTATTTAGTAAGAGTTTGTAGTTGTTTTAAAATTTCTGTTTAACCATTCTATACTAATACAAAACTTTTTATTTTAGTTCATTATGGAATCAAAAGTACATAGAACAGAAGTCTTCCTTCCTAAGATATAACATCAGTACATCAATGTCATCCTTGTAAAAAAGACTATGTATTGATTGTCATTACAAGTTGTAGTGCTTTGTATTACTTAGTATTACTAACTCTAGATATATTATACAAGGATATTTTCCTACTTATTATGTAATAAATGTATATAATCATATATTGGTTTAATGTAGTTATATCTTCTCGTTCTTCTCTCACGATGATTTTCCAACATATTTTATAGCATTTAATATACTTATTATGTAATAAATGTATATTATGTAATGTAAATGTAAATATAATTATCCATATATACATGAATGTATAGAAAACTAAAAAGTCTTTCTCCTCTCTCTCTCCTCTCTCTTCTCTCCTCTCTCATCTCTCCTCTCCCCTCTCTCCTCTCTCTCTCTACTTATTATACAATAAATGTATATATTCACATATTGTTTCATTTTTAATCAATATATTTATTCAATGTATATGTATCTCCTCTCTCCTCTCTCTCCTCTTTTTCCTCTCTCCTCTCTCTCTCTTCTCTCCTCTCTCATCTCTCCTCTCCCCTCTCTCCTCTCTCTCTCTCTACTTATTATACAATAAATGTATATATTCACATACTCAAAATATCATATGAGTTCGAGTTATGTAAAATAATAATCAAAACTTGAATGCCATACATTCAAAATCTATATGCTATAAGTTCAAATCAAGTAAAAAAAATAATCAAAACTCAAATACCACTTAAATCTCACTCAAATGCCACTCAAATGCCCCTCAAGTAAAATACAATATAAACTCGGCGAATTCATCCAACGTCGTAACCCATTGCCTCAACCCCAAGGTGTAATCCACAAAAAAACACTTGGTAGGGAGATCTGCTCATATATTACTACTGACATTAATGAGTCAATAAATGAGACTTCCGCTTGAGACTTTAAAAACTTGCAAATATAAGCAGTGTTTGAATTATATAGGACTTCCACCACCTGCACAGATTTGACAAATTCCTGTAATCAGCCTTTCAGCCGTTACAGAATAGCCAACTTGTATCTCATCTCTCAACCCCCCCCAATCTACTGCGCACACAGGCTCCCACAGCGTGAACAGTTTATATGTACGTATGTAAGTAATGGTGCAAAAGTGAGCTGGGAACACTGCACTGCTCTAGGGTATGCATGATAATCGACTGATCCTACTGATGTTTTTTGTTTTTTAAATAACGTAAGAATACTGTACAGGATTTCGTGTCTGGGTGGTAGCCACCTGTACACTCTCCCGATATGCTCTGTTCGACCCTAAGTCAGTGCTTCAATAATGTGCTTACTATTGTTCACGGTGCGTACATCGACTGGGGCAGCTTTGCTTGCGGCTGAATCTGGTGTGGAGTGAGTGCAATAATTATCTGTAATTATTTGCTGCGTCCGAACCCTTGCAAGGTCCGACAATAATTGTGAATTATTGTCTAGTTTATAGTTTGTTTCGAACTCTGCTCTGACATTAATTCCTCAGGAATTACTTGTCTAGTTTATAGTTTGTTTCGAACTGTGCTCTGGCAACAATTATGCTGAAGTGGTAGCCGAATCTGGGCTCAGCCGAGATCGACAGGAACTTCCTGCAATTATTGTTTGACTAGTTTGTTGGATTCCCCGAATCCGAATCTGATAGGCCGAACTATTATTGTACTAGGCTGTGTGTTGTAATCCTTGCCTCAGGCAAGGGTATACACAGTGATAGGGCGTACCGTTCTCACTTTCCACCTTAGCGTCGTACTGGCTAATAGTCGACTTGTCCAGCGCTGATAGTTTTGGTGCTCCTAGCTGTGCTTGCTTCAAGAGAAATAGATTCTTCTGAGAGTCAGGCTAACTCTGATTTTATTAATTCAAACATCCATTTAAATACAGGGAAGGCGGGTACACATTACTAACCACGCCTGAGTAAAAATACTGGTGCAAGCCACGCCTTGCCCTTACATCAACACCCACTTTAAAATCGTGGAAAAAGATATAATAAATTGTAGTAAATAATTATTTGGTACAAGGTAGAACGCACTAAATAGTATCGTAGGCACATGTAAACAATAGACTCTTGCATAGACATAGACAGCGTGTAATGAGTAGACATAATGTAGACAGTGAGTTATTTCGGAGATAAAAGCTTAACTCGTAGACAAAGAGATAGAACAATGAGACGTAGGCTTAGACGGTAATTGTGAGAACGTATCTTACTAAGTAGAAAATATCCATAGAGTATGAGATTGTACTGGCGTCCCTCACAATACTACGTACTACTTGAAAGTTCTCATCTTTGCAGCACCTTTGTAAGGTTTAGGGTTTATCTGCTTTGTTGTAGAGTTTAGCAGCCGACAAGGGGGGGGGGGGGAGGGGCTATGCAGAATTGGTTGGGAAAATAATACTCTACTTTAATCACTGCAGCAACTGCCAACTAAAAGGGGGGGGGGAGGGTTTTCTACAAATATTTGGCACCTGAGTGAAGTAAACAAAGTGTGGTCAGCCACTTCCAGCCCAACTTTCTATAAGGAAAACTCGACTGGAGCCAAGTTTTACATAAGTTTATATAAGTCGTCATCGGCTGAAAAAGTGTTTCTCCATGTGTTCAATATGTTCCAACAAATTCTAATACAGCTATTTGTACTAGTAAGCTAAATTTTGTAGCAAAAACTTGTTTGAGATTATTTAGCGTCACTGAAGCCAAAAATAAGCAAGGAACCATCTGTTCTTGGGTAAATAAAACTACCAGTGCCGGAAATTGAGATGTTTGCCAATGTGTGCACTAAAGATGATGGGCCCACAACTGCAACAATATATGCTTTCATGCCAGTGATTTTACATAACTGATAAAGTATTTACTATATATTTGGCAGACACCCAAAAACCCAATATCATTCACTTTGTTGTCTATTTTACCTTATTAGTTAGTATTATGTTTTTTCATAATCAAGTTTAAAGCTAGCTGAATAAAGATCTTATGACGGTTGGGCTACTTTGGTGTGAAGTATAGATAATATCAAATATGCTCATTCTAAAATATTGATCTGTTTCACCCGCACCTGTAAGAAAAACTTGATTTTTGAGAAAATTTCCATGCTAATTTAGTAATTTAATTTATTTCAAATTGTGATTGGATCTTTTAATGGCAATAATGATCAACTTCTGGTTATTAGTAACTATTATATTGATCAGTGATTAATCAACTGAAATGCCATATGAAAATTAACTGGTACAATAAAAAATTCAAATTATTTATTATGTAAGTGGTA
Organism: Cryptosula pallasiana; assembly: GCA_945261195.1. Taxonomy (NCBI): domain Eukaryota; kingdom Metazoa; phylum Bryozoa; class Gymnolaemata; order Cheilostomatida; family Cryptosulidae; genus Cryptosula; species Cryptosula pallasiana. Next base: position 28,414,870 of record OX183140.1, on the reverse strand, counting down.
ATAAAAGCACTAAGGTTCAACCCTCATTACTTTATTTCACATGGCATTTATCTGTTTAAGTTCCACAGAAACCTAAGAAAAACTTTCATCTATTTTGATGATGGTTGTCCAAAGCTGTAGCTTTTCAGTTGGTTGAGTTATGAGCTGTTGAAAAGGAGCATTACTTCTATAAGTTATAGAATAGTCACTCGAGCATTTGGCTCCTGAGGGTCACATGATCAAGGCAGTTGGCCACACTCTGAATATTTAACTCTGAATATTTCAAAACAAATTTTGAAGTGCAAATTACAGCGTAGAAAGATATTGTGGTAGATTTTGATGCATGCCAGCAGTAAAATGCTTGCTTGCTAGCAAAACACCAACCAGAAGTGCACTAGAATTCTACCTCCAGCCCTTGTAAAAGTGCTGTGCCGGTAGAATGACTTGCTGTGCCGGTGATGCAGCTTGATACAACTTGACCAACCCGATATGGTGATACTGGGTCGGTACAAGATTGATTTCTTTGCATTCATTCCTTCTTGTCTTGCCAACCACCATAGTGAAAAGGCACCCTAGGACTTTGGTACTGATGACTAAAGCCACTATTCAATCAACACTCTGTGTAGTTTGTATGAGCCGTGGGCTTTGTGCTTGCCAAATGACCCCGCAGTAACTGACCATTAGTTGTCAATGTCATACCGGCACAGTGTCCCCTCTGGAGAGGGGTATAATACTTGAGATTAGTGGAATTTTGTGCAAACCAGGCGGAAATCCATTACAGTATTTAATGAAGGTTAGAGTATTCCAGCATTGAACAATTTTTTGTTGAAGTTTTGAATATTCAAGTCTTAAGCAGCATATTGATGTGTTGAACAACCCTCTAGGCCTACTCAGTGCTAATCTACAAGGCTGCAAAATATCTCTCTTCCAGAAATGCAAGCCAATTTTTACACGGCTCAAAATTGACGTCATCTTTGTATATTTAATTTTCTGCTAAACAGTATTTATTTGGCCGATCAGATCCTGCTATTTATTAGTTTTTTAGAGAATCTACAATACTACTGTTCTGCCTGGTTTTATTATTATTTTTTTTCTTCTCTTGCGGTGAACTTGACCGAACTGGGCCACTATTTCTCAACAATCATAATAGATAGAGCTGCAATTTTTTTTGCGACGCAATTGATGGGCATCGGGACAAAAAGTAAGTTGGTTTAAAAAGTTACAGAACATTCTGGAACATCACAATTCAGGTGCGAAAACAGATAAAAAATTGTTTTCAAAAGCATCAAAGTGGCTGAAAAAACGTAGACTGGGTTGATGAAACGATACCAAAATTTTGAAAAATGGTGCATTTTGCTCACCTTCTGATTCCACATCATGACACATCAGTAAAAAAGTGGTTTGGAAGCGGCCATCTTGGATTTAAGTGAAATCCTCATTTTTCAGCATAAAACAGCTCCCCGTTAGAGAACCAACTGGCCAAAATAGCTGAAATTTGCAACAAACATGTGCAATAGGATATCAATTTACCATTTAAAACTTCAATGCGTTCACCCAAAACCGCTTCAAGTTATTATATTTTATTTTTTGCAACTCCTAATAAAAATAGCACTTTTCAATGCTTTCCGAGACCAGAATGGAGCTAATCAGCAACAATTAAAATATTCAGCAACATAGCCCCATCCTTTGAATTTCACAAATTGGATACTCCAAGTTTCTCACAATACAGCCAACACAGCAATTCCATTTTCAAACAAGGTCTTCAAAACCGAAAAATAACCATAACTCAGGGACCGTTACTCCGAATTGCATAATTTTTTGCATGGTTGCGATTGCATTGTAACCGTCTTCCAGATGAGCACCCATCAATTTTCTAATCTTTGGTGAAAGAGTCAAAGCCCACACTATTTTCAATGTGTGACAAAAACGTTCGTTATTTACTGTTTTCACCGCGGAAAAATTTTTCTCCTACAAAACTTCAGCACAAATAGTATTCAGGTGACAAATCGAACAAGTCTGAAAAAAATTGAAAACATTCGATAAGTAATGAGCTATGTCCGAACCCCAAAATATTTTTTTATATGTAGGCCATACCACCTTTCTTTCATCTGAAGCTGTTTATGAACCACATTCAACATTGCTAGATGGCTAAATGGCTAACACTGTGACCTGCTGTTGATAGGGTTTGGTTCGAGCCCCAGGTGGAGATTTTTTTTGCATAAAAATAAATGTTGTCAGAAAGGAGGAGCCAATTCAGCATGAGTATGTGTAGTAATAGGCAGTTGTGAAGCATGTGCTTGCGTGGCCCCAGCACCAAAAAAGCATCTAGGCACTTCGAAAAGCCGATTTTTTGCAAAAGTAATGCTATCGCAGAACAGTTGTCAGGTTGCACTAAACTAGATTTTGCATCAGCAACATGTCTCTATAGCTCAATGGCTGCGTTTGTCACCTGTTGTTTTCAGGGTTGAAGTATGATTGCCAGTGGTGGAAATCTTTTTCACGAAAAAGTCTTTGCAAGTAAAACTTGACTGCTAAATATGTTTAGGAATAATGACGGTGTTACAATTGCGCTTTTCCAGTGAGAGTTTGATGAAGTAGTTTGTGGAGTGTGTGATTCAACGCAAGTGTTCAAATCCACTTGGCATGAATTTTAATTTTTATACTCTAAAATACTTTTGTCTTCACTTGTGAATATAATTTCATCTAGGTTTTATCGTTATTTTATTTATTATTATCTAGCTGCTGCTGCTGTTACTGCTAATACTACTACTACCAATACCAATACCAATACCAATACCAATACCAATACCAATACCAATACCAATACCAATACCAATACCAATACCAATACCAATACCAATACCAATACCAATACCAATACCAATACCAATACCAATACCAATACCAATACCAATACCAATACCAATACCAATACCAATACCAATACCAATACCAATACCAATACCAATACCAATACCAATACCAATACCAATACCAATACCAATACCAATACCAATACCAATACCAATACCAATACCAATACCAATACCAATACCAATACCACTACCACCACCACCGCCACCACCACTGCCACCACCACTGCCACCACCACTGCCACCACCACTGGCACCACCACCTCCACCACCGCCACCACCACGTCCACCACCGCCACCGCTGCCACTGCCGCTGATGCTGCCGTTGCAAAATGTATAATCTGCAACAAATCCAAAACTAAAAGATCTCAGGAGGCGTAACACTGAGCCACTATCAAAGGCAGAAACGCTAACTGCAGGTAAGGTGCCCGTGAAACATTTATGAATACAATGGTGGCATAAACTGGCAGCATATTCAAAATTATAAGTATCTTGCAGGGTGACTGCTGGAAGCTGCTGAATTAAAGAAGGATGAGGTTTTGCCCATTCATATTGTGGGGGAATTTGGTAGTTGGTACCCCCTGTAACAAGTTGTAGCAGTTGTCTACCCTTACCTGATAAACAAGCTCAGACAAGCATGGACTGTTGCTAGCAGAGACCAGTGCTAGAAAAGGCAAAGGCTCCGCCTACTTAACTGATTGGACAATAAACAATCTTAGTAATGTCATTGGCTAAATCCTTGTATGCTTCAGTGAGCTTGTTGTTTGTATATGTAACATTATCTTATAAATTGTGATGTTGGAGCCAGAGAGCTCAGAAATAAATACTCCTTATACTTGTGAACATCTCTCTTTTGACTTAGAATACTTGGAGTTGCAGTAGTCTCTGGCAGGCTTGTATACCTGTCAGGACATTCGGAGCAGATCTTATCCTGTTATGCCAGTGTTGACTGGGTAACTAGGGAATTGTACAGGGCTTGCAGGGCTGGAGTTAAGTCCTTGCACAGCCGGCAGTAGTTGTGTCCAGTAGGGGACGGTGAAATCCATTACAATATTAGAGGAGATGGTGTGGCACGAGAAGTTCAGTACAACAGAAGCAGCCATCGGACATATGTCAGAGCTGCTACTTATAAACACGATCCGTAAGTTTTATGGATTACAGTGAAATCAAATGCTTACTACATGACATGTTATTACATCCTTACTCCATTGTATCCTGTGATTATGTCCGTATGAATATGTTCATCTATAGGTTGTGCAAAGAAGGTAAGGTAGTAACACTGCTATCTATTTCATGTGTCTGTGTGTGTGAACTATGTTGGTTCCTAATCCTGAGCAATTCTCATCTGCCTAAACCGCTAGAATTCTTCCAATACACCTGGTGATTCAATATTAATATTGTATGGGTGGTAGACGAACTGACATAGCTTGACACTGATTAGCGTTTATTATCTTTAGAGGCCGACTGATTATAATGCCATCGCAAAGTATACTACCACCATTTCAGCAGCAGCTGACAGACAGCGATTCATCCGCCATTTCCGATAATGACAACTTCATCCAATCACTAGCACCTGCTCCACACTCATCAACTCAACACACAGACCAGTTCCATATTGCTAAGCAGCTGAACAAAGACATAACTGACGGTTTATCACAATCAAAGGTATCATGGCCTCCTTCCGCTGATGATTTATCTCTTGATGCCTGCATGAATCTAGTTCCTGTGTCTCTGTACAACTTTATAGCTGTACTGATTGGAGCTGGGATGGGGGTGTTGCTGCACATAAAGAGAGTGAGAAACCAACGCAAGTTAGTTTGAATTTAGCATAGTTTGACCATAGTCAATTCATGTTTTGTAGGATTGCCGGAGATGCACAAATGATAATCAACATCCAAGAAACCATTCAAGCTATGGTGAATCCGTGGAACTATGGATATGCGAAAGTGGTATCTCTCAGCTTTGGAGCCACAGCATCACCGGAAATTGAACACGATTTAGTGCGTGCCCATCAATACGGTGAAGAAAAGCTTGACAAGTTCATAGATAGTCGTCTTCTCGAACAGGAGGATTCTGTCTACTTAACAATGAAGAATATGAAACTCAAAACCTTTGCAACACAGCCAAAGATGAACAAGTCCACTAGCACGAATGCCTCCCTCAATGCTGATAGGTCAACTTTTGCAAGACTTCTTGTTGTGGCTCAACAAAGAGACATCGTTCTACAAATTATCTTGACTTACTCACTATTGCCAGTGTCTGCTGCTCTTTCAAGTGCAGATGGACGCAGCATCAGCAAGACTACAAAAGCTGCCCTACTCACCACTCTTGAGTCACATTGTAATATTCCATCTCCTTCAGTTGATGAGATTGAAAATGCTTCTGTACAGGTTGATGCAATGGCACTCATACTATCATTACCTCGCAGTCAGCTCTCAAGTACCTTCGGTGAACTGTCACAGAAGCTCCTACAACAGCCTTATCCCTTGGAGATCGATTCTATGCTTCTGGTATTGATGTGATGGGTGACCGCTATGATACCATCAGTATCAAAAATATTGAGCGAGATCGTCGCAGCCATGGAATAAGTGAGACATTGACAATATATGGGCCCGACCAGAAGCTACCCAAGCAGTGGCCAAAGTTTATGGCCTCGGCCTCATTCAAACGAGCGCTTCAATCTTTCCTTGCTAAAAACTTGCCAGCTATAAGCATCAATCGGAATACATTAGTGTGTGTGGCTCTAACTGAAACGTGTACACTCCTATCATGAACTCACGATTGTGTTTCGCCAACAGTAAAGATAGTAGAAGAGCTGGGAGCTGATCATGAGGAGGCGGATACACGCCTGATACTAAACCCTGAACATGCTACTGCACGAGGTCAATCCTCGGTTATCTGGTCACCAGATACTGATGTTGCAATGATTGCACTTGGTACTGTTGCTAGTGAACCAACAAAATGTGTTCTATTTGCAACTGGGACAGGCAACAAGCGTCGAGTTTTAAATCTAACTGCGATATTTGCACACTTAAGGCCCACACTATCAAAGGGATTGATAGGTCTGCATACACTAACAGGTTCGACTCCACTAGCTCCTTTTATGGAAAAGGCGAGGCCACCTGCTTCAAAACATTTCTTTCTGATGAACAATCTCACCATGTACTCCAAGACCTTGGAGTCACCTTCATTCCATCTACTGACCAGCTCACTGCTGTTGAATGATTTGTCTGCAGGCTATATGAAGCACCACCAACTCTATAAATGACACCAGGTGAGAAATCCTTATATATGGGAACCTAAATAACACATTAGGCAGTAGCTAACTCTTGATGCAAGGTTTAAATGGAATGAACGCCTTGGTTACATCCATTCTGAATATTGTAACAGATTTCTGTCCTCTGTCACGACAAAACGGAATCCTCTCCTTCTCTCCTCACACTTCGGGGTCTGTCCCGAATAGACTTTAACAACTTTGCACGGGGTCCACGACCCAAACACACTACTAGAGATTTTATCAAACAAATCCTTTATTTGATAACACAATTAAAAGGGTATTTAGTACTATCCACACAACAACTGAACTCTCAATGCACAGCAGCTCCTTTTATAGGAGATAAGAGACAATTTCATTACCTTATTAAGCATAGCCAATAGTAAAACATAATACAAGGAATGCCTAAATAATACAATACAAAATACAATAACACAGCAAGCCAATGAGAACAAGAACACATGGTAAATTGGCACTGGGCTCTGCTTCCCGCTCTTTTCTGGGTGGTGAAATCTTTCCACTCCTTATTTGGAAGTGCCACTTCCTAGTCTGGGCTCCTGGTAGGGGGAAGGCTCGGGTATCCGTTCTGTTGAGGCTCTCAGGTTCTGAGCGGCACAGGCTCCATGAATCACTCTGTTTGGATACAGGGTTGGGGTCTTGACCCGGGGTAGGCCCGAGGTAGACCCGGGGTAGCTACTATATGTTTATATAGGGGGATACAGGGTTGATACTGGCCCGGGGTACCCAGTATCCCTTTCGAAAGGGGATTTAGGTAATGGCACAAGGAGGGGAGTTCTGCGGGTATTATAACTCTATTACCAGAAGGCATAGGGGGTGGGGAACGGTAGGGAGGGAGTCTGACACCAGTTAATCATCATGCAAATCTCCCATAATATGACCCATAGATAAATGACCACTTTTGCAGGTACAACAATTTCTGCTCGTCTAGCTCCAATGAAAAATCACTGCCCCCAACCAAAGATGTTCTCACACAGCATAAACACAGAGTTGCCTATCAAGCTGTGATATGGAGGAGAGCCACCCCACTAAACATCAATTGCTCCGCAGCAACTGGACATGGCTGGAATATGAAGGACGATAATCTAGGTGTTGTATGGATGACACAACTGCCAGCACCCCGTGACATCCTCAAAACAACAGAGTGCGCTTGTAAAAAAGGGTGCAAAGCAAACTGTTCATGTGTAAAAGCAAAACTCACATGCACACCACTGTGTGGCCACACTAGTTGTGGAAATAAATTCATTCAGTCACATGATGATGGTGATGATGGTGATGAAGATGGTCCGGACAGTGAACCTGATGAGTGATGTTACATTATAAAGAAATTTTAATTTTGAAATATCTCAACTTTGTGCCATGGTAGCTAAAGCACACAAGTGCCATTGAATTCTCCATGAAAAACTACATACAAGATAGTGCTCTCATATCCCTGTGACAATGCTCCAACAAAAAATTATATTCGAGAGGGTTTTTGGCCTTGGCTTACTGCCTACAAGCTTGTAAATCAGGACTGAGTAGGCCTAGAGGGTTATTTAAAACATCAACCTGCTGCTCAAAACTTGAATATTCAGAAGCTCAACAAAAAAGTGATCAGTGCTGGCATGCTTTAATAACAAGAAAAGTTATAAACTAACAAAAAACAAACTGAGTGAAAAATACGTGAGAAAAAATGCTCAGTTAGAATATGGAGAACTGAAAAAGAGGAAAATAAAAAATGGCAATGAACAACAACAATTATTGGTTACACTGGTATCTAGTTGGCTCAAGGTCATGTAGAGAAAATAGCAAGTTCTTCACCGTGTTTCATTGAGTTTAGGTTTGGGCTATACAATGCCAATCTATTGCATGGACTATACCATACAAATCCATTGTTTGGACTGGAAAATGGCAATCCATTGCATGGACTGTACAATACCAATCTGTTGTATGAACTGTACAATACCAATCTATTGTATGGACTGTACAATACCAACCTATTGCATGGACTGTACAATACCAATCTATTGCATGGACTATACAATACCATTCTATTGCATGGACTGTACAACACCAATCTATTGTATGCACTGTACAATACCAAACTATTGTATGGACTATACAATACCAATCTATTGTATGAACTGTACAATACCATTCTATTGCATGGGCTATACAATACCAATCTATTGTATGGACTATACAATGCCAATCTATTGTATGGACTATACCATACCAATCTATTGTATGGACTATACAATGCCAATCTATTGTATGGACTATACCATACCAATCTATTGTATGGACTGTACAATACCAACCTATTGCATGGACTGTACAATACCAATCTATTGCATGGACTATACAATACCATTCTATTGCATGGACTGTACAACACCAATCTATTGTATGCACTGTACAATACCAAACTATTGTATGGACTATACAATACCAATCTATTGTATGAACTGTACAATACCATTCTATTGCATGGACTGTACAACACCAATCTATTGTATGCACTGTACAATACCAAACTATTGTATGGACTATACAATACCAATCTATTGTATGAACTGTACAATACCATTCTATTGCATGGGCTATACAATACCAATCTATTGTATGGACTATACAATGCCAATCTATTGTATGGACTATACCATACCAATCTATTGTATGGACTATACAATGCCAATCTATTGTATGGACTATACCATACCAATCTGTTGCATGGACAATACAATACCAATCTGTTGTATGGACTATACAATACCAATCTATTGTATGGACTGTACAATACCAATCTATTGTATGGACTGTACAATACCATTCTATTGCATAGACTATACAATACCATTCTATTGCATGGACTATACAATACCAATCTGTTGTATGGACTACACAAGACCAATCTATTGTATGGACTATACAATACCAATCTTTTGTATGGACAATACAATACCATTCTATTGCATAGACTGTACAATACCAATCTGTTGTATGGACTATACAATACCAATCTATTGTATGGACTGTTCAATATCAATCTATTGCATGGACAATACAATACCACTCTCTTGTACAGGCTATACAATACCAATCTATTGCATAGACTATACAATACCAATCTAGTGTATGGACTATACAATACCAATCTATTGTATGGACTATACAATACCAATCTATTGTATGGACTATACAATACCAATCTATTGTATGGACTAAACAATACAAATCTATTGTATGGACTACATAATACCAATCTATTGTATGGACTATACAATACCAATATATTGTATGCACTACACAATACCAATCTATTGTATGGACTATACAATACCAATATATTGTATGCACTACACAATACCAATCTATTGTATGGACTATACAATACCAATCTATTGCATGGACTATACAATACCAATATATTGTATGCACTACACAATACCAATCTATTGTATGGACTATACAATACCAATCTATTGCATGGACAATACAATACCAATCTATTGTATGGACTATACAATACCAATCTATTGCATGGACTATACAATGCCAATCTGCTGTATGGATTGTACAACGCCAATCTATTGTATGGATTATACAATACCAGTCTATTGCATGGACTATACAATGCCAATCTATTGTATGGACTATACCATACCAATCTATTGTATGGACTATACAACACCAATCTATTGTATGAACTGTACAATACCATTCTATTGCATGGGCTATACAATACCAATCTATTGTATGGACTGTACCATACCAATCTATTGCACGGACTATACAGTGCCAATCTATTGTATAGACTATACAATACCAATCTATTGTATGGACTATACCATACCAATCTATTGTATGGACTTTACAATACCAATCTATTGTATAGACTATACCATACCAATCTATTGTATGGACTATACAATACCAATCTATTGCAGGGACTATAAAATGCCAATCTATTGTATGGACTATACCATACCAATCTATTGTATGGACTATACAATGCCAATCTATTGTATAGACTATACAATACCAATCTATTGTATGGACTGTACAATACCAATCTATTGTATGGACTGTACAATACCAATCTATTGTATGTACTATACAATACCAATCTATTGCATGGACAATACAATACCAATCTATTGCATGGACAATACAACACCAATCTATTGCATGGACTATACAATGCCAATCTGCTGTATGGATTGTACAATGCCAAACTATTGTATGGACTATACAATACCAATCTATTGCATGGACTATACAACGCCAATCTATTGTATGGACTATACCATACCAATCTAGTGTATGGACTATACAATGCCAATCTATTGTATGGACTATACAATACCAATCTATTGCATGGACTATACAATGCCAATCTGCTGTATGGATTGTACAATGCCAATCTATTGTATGGACTATACAATACCAATCTATTGCATGGACTATACAATGCCAATCTATTGTATGGACTATACCATACCAATCTATTGTATGGACTATACAATACCAATCTATTGCATGGACAATACAATGCCAATCTATTGTATGGACTATACAATACCAATCTATTGCATGGACTATACAATGCCAATCTGTTGTATGGATTATACAATACCAATCTATTGCATAGACTGTACAATACCAATCTATTGCATGGACTATACAATGCCAATCTTTTGTATGGATTGTACAATGCCAATCTATTGTATGGACTATACAATACCAATCTATTGCATGGACTATACAATACCAATCTATTGTATGGACTATACAATACCAATCTATTGCATGGACTATACAATACCAATCTATTGCATAGACTGTACAATACCAATCTGTTGTATGGACTGTACAATACCAATCTATTGTATGGACTATACAATACCAATCTATTGCATGGACAATACAATACCAATCTATTATAAGGATTACACAATACCAATCTATTGTATGGACTATACAATACCAATCTATTGAATGGACAATACAATGCCAATCTATTGTATGGACTATACAGTACAATTCTATTGTATGGACTATACAGTACCAATCTATTGTATGGACTATACAATACCAATCTATTGTATGGACTATACAATACCAATCTATTGCATGGACTATACAATGCCAATCTGTTGTATGGATTATACAATACCAATCTATTGCATAGACTGTACAATACCAATCTATTGCATGGACTATACAATACCAATCTATTGTATGGACTATACAATACCAATCTATTGCATGGACTATACAATACCAATCTATTGCATAGACTGTACAATACCAATCTGTTGTATGGACTGTACAATACCAATCTATTGTATGGACTATACAATACCAATCTATTGCATGGACAATACAATACCAATCTATTATAAGGATTACACAATACCAATCTATTGTATGGACTATACAATACCAATCTATTGCATGGACAATACAATGCCAATCTATTGTATGGACTATACAGTACAATTCTGTTGTATGGACTATACAATACCAATCTATTGTATGGACTATACAATACCAATCTATTGTATGGACTATACAATACCAATCTATTGCATGGACAATACAATACCAATCTATTATATGGACTGCACAATACCAATCTATTGTATGGACTACACAATACCAATCTATTGTATGGGCTATACAATACCAATCTATTGTATGGACTATACAATACCAATCTATTGTATGGACTATACAATACCAATCTATTGTATGGACTATACAATACCAATCTATTGCATCAACTATACAATACCAATCTATTGCATGGACAATACAATACCAATCTATTATAGGGATTACACAACACCAATCTATTGTATGGACTATACAATACCAATCTATTGCATGGACAATACAATACCAATCTATTATATGGACTACACAATACCAATCTATTGTATGGACTACACAATACCAATCTATTGTATGGGCTATACATTACCAATATGTTGCATGGACAATACAATGCCAATCTATTGTATGGACTATACAGTACAAATCTATTGCATGGACTATACAATACCAATCTATTGTATGGACTATACAATACCAATCTATTGTATGGACTACACAATACCAATCTATTGTATGGACTGTACAATACCAATCTATTGCATGGACTATACAATGCCAATCTATTGTATGGACTATACCATACCAATCTATTGTATAAAACTATACAATGCCAATCTATTGTATAGACTATACAATGCCAATCTATTGCATGGACTACAAAATACCAATCTATTGCATGGACAATACAATGCCAATCTATTGTATGGACTATACCATACCAATCTATTGTATGGACTATACAATACCAATCTATTGTATGGACTATACAATACCAATCTATTGCATGGACTATACAATGCCAATCTGCTGTATGGATTGTACAATGCCAATCTATTGTATGGACTATACAATACCAATCTATTGCATGGACTATACAATGCCAATCTATTGTATGGACTATACCATACCAATCTATTGTATGGACTATACAATACCAATCTATTGCATGGACGATACAATGCCAATCTATTGTATGGACTATACAATACCAATCTATTGCATGGACTATACAATGCCAATCTTTTGTATGGATTGTACAATGCCAATCTATTGCATGGACTACACAATACCAATCTATTGTATGGACTATACCATACCAATCTATTGTATGGACTATACAATACCAATCTATTGTATGGACTACATAATACCAATCTATTGTATAGACTATACAATACCAATCTATTGCATGGACTATACAATACCAATCTATTGTATGGACTATACAATACCAATCTATTGTATGGACTATACAATACCAATCTATTGTATGGACTGTACAATACCAATCTATTGTATGGACAATACAATACCAATCTATTGTATGGACTATACAATACCAATCTATTGTATGGACTGTACAATACCAATCTATTGTATGGACTATACAATACCAATCAATTGCATGGACTATACAATACCAATCTATTGTATGGACTATACAGTACCAATCTATTATATGGACTACACAATACCAATCTATTGTATGGGCTATACAATACCAATCTGTTGCATGGACAATACAATGCCAATCTATTGTATGGACTATACAGTACAAATCTTTTGTATGGACTATACAATACCAATCTATTGTATGGACTATACAATACCAATCTATTATATGGACTACACAATACCAATCTATTGTATGGACTACACAATACCAATCTATTGTATGGGCTATACAATACCAATCTGTTGCATGGACAATACAATGCCAATCTTTTGTATGGACTATACAATACCAATCTATTGTATGGACTATACAATACCAATCTATTGTATGGACTGTACAATACCAATCTATTGTATGGACTATACAATACCAATCTATTGTATGGACTGTACAATACCAATCTATTGTATGGACTATACAATACCAATCTATTGCATGGACTATACAATACCAATCTATTGTATGGACTACACAAAACCAATCTATTGTATGGACTATACAATACCAATCTATTGCATGGACTGTACAATGCCAATCTATTGTATGGACTATACAATACCAATCTATTGTATGGACTATACAATACCAATCTATTGTATAGACTACACAATACCAATCTCTTATATGGACTACACAATACCACTCTATTGCATGGACAATACAATACCAATCTGTTGTATGGACTGTACAATACCAATCTATTGTATGGATTATACAATACCAATCTATTGCATAGACTGTACAATACCAATCTATTGCATGGACTATACAATGCCAATCTTTTGTATGGATTGTACAATGCCAATCTATTGTATGGACTATACAATACCAATCTATTGCATGGACTATACAATACCAATCTATTGTATGGACTATACAATACAAATCTATTGCATGGACTATACAATACCAATCTATTGCATAGACTGTACAATACCAATCTGTTGTATGGACTGTACAATACCAATCTATTGTATGGACTATACAATACCAATCTATTGCATGGACAATACAATACCAATCTATTATAAGGATTACACAATACCAATCTATTGTATGGACTATACAATACCAATCTATTGCATGGACAATACAATGCCAATCTATTGTATGGACTATACAGTACAATTCTATTGTATGGACTATACAATACCAATCTATTGTATGGACTATACAATACCAATCTATTGTATGGACTATACAATACCAATCTATTGCATGGACTATACAATGCCAATCTGTTGTATGGATTATACAATACCAATCTATTGCATAGACTGTACAATACCAATCTATTGCATGGACTATACAATGCCAATATTTTGTATGGATTGTACAATGCCAATCTATTGTATGGACTATACAATACCAATCTATTGCATGGACTATACAATACAATCTATTGTATGGACTATACAATACCAATCTATTGCATGGACTATACAATACCAATCTATTGCATAGACTGTACAATACCAATCTGTTGTATGGACTGTACAATACCAATCTATTGTATGGACTATACAATACCAATCTATTGCATGGACAATACAATACCAATCTATTTTAAGGATTACACAATACCAATCTATTGTATGGACTATAAAATACCAATCTATTGTATGGACTGTACAACACCAATCTATTGTATGGACTATACAATACCATTATATTGTATGGAATATACCATGCCAGTCTATTGTATGGACTATACAATACCAATCTATTGTATGGACTATACAATACCAATATATTGTATGGACTGTACAATACCAATCTATTGTATGGACTATAAAATACCAATCTATTGCATGGACTAGACAATACCATCTATTGTATAGACCATACAATACCAATCTATTGCATCAACTATACAATTCCAATCAATTGTATGGATTATACCATCCCAATCTGTTGTATGAGTTGTACAATGCCAATCTATTGTAGGGACTTTACAATACCAATCTATTGTATGGACTTTAAAATATCAATCTATTGTATGGACTATACAATGCCAATCTATTGTATAGACTACACAATACCAATCTATTGTATGGACTATACAATACCAATCTATTGCATGGACTATACAATACCAATCTATTGTATGGACTATACCATACCAATCTATTGTACGGACTATAGAATACCAATCTATTGCATGGACAATACAATACCAATCTATTGTATGGACTATACAATACCAATATATTGTATGGACAATACCATACCAATCTATTGTATGGACTATAGAATACCAATCTACTGCATGGACTACACAATACCACTCTATTGTATGGACTATACAATACCAATCTATTGCATGGACTATAGAATACCAATCTACTGCATGGACTACACAATACCAATCTATTGTATGGATAATACAATACCGATCTATTGCATGGACTATAGAATACCAATCTACTGCATGGACTACACAATACCACTCTATTGTATGGACTATACAATACCAATCTATTGCATGGACTATAGAATACCAATCTACTGCATGGACTACACAATACCACTCTATTGTATGGACTATACAATACCAATCTATTGCATGGACTATAGAATACCAATCTACAGCATGGACTACACAATACCACTCTATTGTATGGACTATGCAATACCAATCTATTGCATGGACTATAGAATACCAATCTACTGCATGTATTACACAATACCAATCTATTGCATGGACTACACAATACCAATCTATTGCATAGACTGTACAATACCAGTTTATTGTATGGACTATACAATGCCAATCCATTGTATGGACTATACAATACCAATCTATTGCATTTACTATACAATGGCAACCTGTTGTATGGATTGTACAATGCCAATCTAGTGTATGGACTATACAATACCAATCTATTGCATAGGCTATACAATACCAATCTATTGCATGGACTATACAATACCAATCTATTGTATAGACTATACAATGCCAATCTGTTGTATGGACAATACAATACCAATCTATTGCATAGACTGTACAATACCAATCTATTGTATAGACTGTACAATACCAATCTATTTTATGGACTATACAATACCAATATATTGTATGGGCTATACAATACCAATCTATTGTATGGACTATACAATACCAATCAATTGTATGGATTATACCATGCCAATCTGTTGTATGAACTGTACAATACCAATCTATTGTATGGACTATACATTACCAATCTATTCTATAGACTATACAATACCAATCTATTGCATGGACAATACAATACCAATCTATTGCATGGACTACACAATACCAATCTATTGCATGGACTATACAATACCAATCAATTGTATGGATTATAGAATACCAATCTATTGCATGGACTAGACAATACCATCTATTGTATAGACCATACAATACCAATCTATTGCATGGACTATACAATACCAATCTATTGTATGGACTTTAAAATATCAATCTATTGTATAGACTATACAATACCAATCTATTGTATGGACTATACAATACCAATCTATTGTATCGACTATACAATACCAATATATTGTATGGACTATACCATACCAATCTATTGTATGGACTATAGAATACCAATATATTGCATTGACTATACAGTACCAATCTGTTGTATGGACTATACAATGCCAATCCATTGTGTAAACTATAAAATTCCAATCTATTGCATCAACTATACAATACCAATCTATTGCATCAACTATACAATACCAATCTATTGCATGGACTATACCATACCAATCTATTGTATGGACTATACCATACCAATCTATTGTATGGACTATACAATACCAATCTATTGTATGGACTACATAATGCCAATCTATTGTATAGACTATACAATACCAATCTATTGCATGGACTATACAATGCCAAACTGTTGTATGGATTGTACAATGCCAATCTATTGTATGGACTATACAATACCAATCTATTGTATGGATTACACAATACCAATCTATTGTATGGACTATACAATACCAATATAATGCATGGACTATAGAATACCAATCTACTGCATGGACTACACAATACCACTCTATTGTATGGACTATATAATACCAATCTATTGCATGGACTATAGAATACCACTCTACTGCATGGACTACACAATACCAATCTATTGTATGGACTATACAATACCAATCTATTGCATAGACTGTACAATACCATTTTATTGTATGGACTATACAATGCCAATCCACTGTATGGACTATACAATACCAATCTATTGCATTTACTATACAATGGCAACCTGTTGTATGGATTGTACAATGACAATCTAGTGTATGGACTATACAATACCAATCTATTGCATAGACTATACAATACCAATCTATTGCATGGACTATACAACACCAATCTATTGTATAGACTATACAATGCCAATCTGTTGTATGGACAATACAATACCAATCTATTGCATAGACTGTACAATACCAATCTATTGTATAGACTGTACAATACCAATCTATTGTATGGACTATACAATACCAATCTATTGTATGGACTATACAATACCAATCTATTGTATGGACTATACAATACCAATCTATTGTATGGACTATACAATACCAATCTTTTGTATGGACTATACAATACCAATCTATTGCATGGTCTATACAATACCAATCTATTGCATAGACTGTACAATACCAATCTGTTGTATGGACTGTACAATACCAATCTATTGTATGGACTATACAATACCAATATATTGTATGGACTGTACAATACCAATCTATTGTATGGACTATACAATACCAATCTATTGCATGGACAATACAATACCAATCTATTGTATGGACTATACAATACCAATCTATTGTATGGACTATACAATACCAATCTATTGTATGGACTATACAATACCAATCTATTGTATGGACTGTACAATACCAATCTGTTGTATGGACTGTACAATACCAATCTATTGTATGGACTATACAATACCAATATATTGTATGGACTGTACAATACCAATCTATTGTATGGACTATACAATACCAATCTATTGCATGGACAATACAATACCAATCTATTGTATGGACTATACAATACCAATCTATTGTATGGACTGTACAATACCAATCTATTGTATGGACTATACCATACCAATCTATTGTATGGACTATACCATACCAATCTATTGTATGGACTATACAATACCAATCTATTGAATGGACTACATAATGCCAATCTATTGTATAGACTATACAATACCAATCTATTGCATGGACTATACAATGCCAAACTGTTGTATGGATTGTACAATGCCAATCTATTGTATGGACTATACAATACCAATCTATTGTATGGATTACACAATACCAATCTATTGTATGGACTATACAATACCAATATAATGCATGGACTATAGAATACCAATCTACTGCATGGACTACACAATACCACTCTATTGTATGGACTATATAATACCAATCTATTGCATGGACTATAGAATACCAATCTACTGCATGGACTACACAATACCAATCTATTGTATGGACTATACAATACCAATCTATTGCATAGACTGTACAATACCATTTTATTGTATGGACTATACAATGCCAATCCACTGTATGGACTATACAATACCAATCTATTGCATTTACTATACAATGGCAACCTGTTGTATGGATTGTACAATGACAATCTAGTGTATGGACTATACAATACCAATCTATTGCATAGACTATACAATACCAATCTATTGCATGGACTATACAACACCAATCTATTGTATAGACTATACAATGCCAATCTGTTGTATGGACAATACAATACCAATCTATTGCATAGACTGTACAATACCAATCTATTGTATAGACTGTACAATACCAATCTATTGTATGGACTATACAATACCAATCTATTGTATGGACTATACAATACCAATCTATTGTATGGACTATACAATACCAATCTATTGTATGGACTATACAATACCAATCTTTTGTATGGACTATACAATACCAATCTATTGCATGGTCTATACAATACCAATCTATTGCATAGACTGTACAATACCAATCTGTTGTATGGACTGTACAATACCAATCTATTGTATGGACTATACAATACCAATATATTGTATGGACTGTACAATACCAATCTATTGTATGGACTATACAATACCAATCTATTGCATGGACAATACAATACCAATCTATTGTATGGACTATACAATACCAATCTATTGTATGGACTATACAATACCAATCTATTGTATGGACTATACAATACCAATCTATTGTATGGACTGTACAATACCAATCTGTTGTATGGACTGTACAATACCAATCTATTGTATGGACTATACAATACCAATATATTGTATGGACTGTACAATACCAATCTATTGTATGGACTATACAATACCAATCTATTGCATGGACAATACAATACCAATCTATTGTATGGACTATACAATACCAATCTATTGTATGGACTGTACAATACCAATCTATTGTATGGACTATACAATACCAATCTATTGTATGGACTGTACAATACCAATCTATTGTATGGACTATACAATACCAATCTATTGCATGGACTATACAATACCAATCTATTGTATGGACTATACAGTACCAATCTATTATATGGACTACACAATACCAATCTATTGTATGGGCTATACAATACCAATCTGTTGCATGGACAATACAATGCCAATCTATTGTATGGACTATACAGTACAAATCTTTTGTATGGACTATACAATACCAATCTATTGTATGGACTATACAATACCAATCTATTGTATGGACTATACAATACCAATCTATTATATGGACTACACAATACCAAGCTATTGTATGGGCTATACAATACCAATCTGTTGCATGGACAATACAGTGCCAATCTATTGTATGGACTATACAGTACAAATCTTTTGTATGGACTATACAATACCAATCTATTGTATGGACTATACAATACCAATCTATTGTATGGACTGTACAATACCAATCTATTGTATGGACTATACAATACCAATCTATTGTATGGACTATACAATACCAATCTATTGTATGGACTGTACAATACCAATCTATTGTTCGGACTGTACAGTACCAATCTATTGTATGGACTACACAATACCAATCTATTGCATGGACTATACAGTACCAATCTATTGTATGGACTACACAAAACCAATCTATTGTATGGACTATACAATACCAATCTATTGCATGGACTGTACAATGCCAATCTATTGTATGGACTATACAATACCAATCTATTGTATGGACTATACAATACCAATCTATTGTATGGACTACACAATACCAATCTATTGCATGGACAATACAATACCAATCTATTATATGGACTACACAATACCAATCTATTGTATGGACTACACAATACCAATCTATTATATGGACTACACAATACCAATCTATTGCATGGACAATACAATACCAATCTGTTGTATGGACTGTACAATACCAATCTATTGTATGGACTATACAATACCAATCTATTGCATGGACAATACAATACCAATCTGTTATAGGGATTACACAATACCAATCTATTGTATGGACTATACAATACCAATCTATTGTATGGACTATACAATACCAATCTATTGTATGGACTATACAATACCAATCTATTGTATGGACTATAAAATACCAATCTATTGTATGGACTATACAATCCCAATCTATTGTATAGACTATACAATACCAATCTATTGCATGGACTATACAATACCAATCTGTTGTATGGACTGTACAATACCAATCTATTGTATGGACTATAAAATACCAATCTATTGTTCGGACTGTACAATACCAATCTATTGTATGGACTACACAATAAAAATCTATTGCATGGACTATACAGTACCAATCTATTGTATGGACTACACAAAACCAATCTATTGTATGGACTATACAATACCAATCTATTGCATGGACTGTACACTGCCAATCTATTGTATGGACTATACAATACCAATCTATTGTATGGACTATACAATACCAATCTATTGTATGGACTACACAATACCAATCTATTGCATGGACAATACAATACCAATCTATTATATGGACTACACAATACCAATCTATTGTATGGACTATACAATACCAATCTATTGTATGGACTGTACAACACCAATCTATTGTATGGACTATACAATACCAATATATTGTATGGAATATACCATGCCAGTCTATTGTATGGACTATACAATACCAATCTATTGTATGGACTGTACAATACCAATCTATTGTATGGACTATACAATACCAATCTATTGTATGGACTATACAATACCAATCTATTGTATGGACTGTACAATACCAATCTATTGTTCGGACTGTACAATACCAATCTATTGTATGGACTACACAATACCAATCTATTGCATGGACTATACAGTACCAATCTATTGTATGGACTACACAAAACCAATCTATTGTATGGACTATACAATACCAATCTATTGTATGGACTATACAATACCAATCTATTGTATGGACTATACAATACCAATCTATTGTATGGACTACACAATACCAATCTATTGCATGGACAATACAATACCAATCTATTATATGGACTACACAATAGCAATCTATTGTATGGACTACACAATACCAATCTATTATATGGACTACACAATACCAATCTATTGCATGGACTATACAATACCAATCTATTGTATGGACTTTAAAATATCAATCTATTGTATAGACTATACAATACCAATCTATTGTATGGACTATACAATACCAATCTATTGTATGGACTATACAATACCAATATATTGTATGGACTATACCATACCAATCTATTGTATGGACTATAGAATACCAATATATTGCATTGACTATACAGTACCAATCTGTTGTATGGACTATACAATGCCAATCCATTGTGTAAACTATAAAATTCCAATCTATTGCATCAACTATACAATACCAATCTATTGCATCAACTATACAATACCAATCTATTGCATGGACTATACCATACCAATCTATTGTATGGACTATACAATACCAAATTATTGTATGGACTATACACTGCCAATCTATTGTATGGACTATACATTACCAATCTGTTGTATGGACTATACACTGCCAATCTATTGTATGGACTGTACAATACCAGTATATTGTATGGGCTATACAGTACCAATCTATTGTATGGACTATACCATACCAATCTATTGTATGGACTATACAATACCAATCAATTGTATGGATTATACCATGCATATCTGTTGTATGAACTGTACAATACCAATCTATTGTATGGACTATACATTACCAATCTATTCTATAGACTATACAATACCAATCTATTGCATGGACAATACAATACCAATCTATTGCATGGACTACACAATACCAATCTATTGCATGGACTATACAATACCAATCAATTGTATTGATTATACCATGCCAATCTGTTGTATGAACTGTACAATACCAATCTATTGTATGGACTGTACAATACCAATCTATTGCATGGACTATACAATACCAATATATTGCATGGACTACACAATACCAATCTATTGCATGGACTATACAATACCAATCAATTGTATTGATTATACCATGCCAATCTGTTGTATGAACTGTACAATACCAATCTATTGTATGGACTGTACAATACCAATCTATTGCATGGACTATACAATACCAATATATTGTTTGGGCTATACAATACCAATATATTGTATGGGCTGTACAATACCAATCTATTGTATGGACTATACAATACCAATCTATTGCATGGACTACACAATGCCAATCTATTGTATGGACTAGACAATACCAATCTATTGCTTGGACTATACAATGCCAATCTATTGTATGGACTATACCATACCAATCTGTTGTATGGACTAGACAAAACCAATCTATTGTATGGACTATACAATACCAATCTATTGCATGGACAATACAATGCCAATCTATTGCATGGACTATACAATACCAATCTATTGTATGGACTATACAATACCAATCTATTGCAGGGACTACACAATACCAATCTATTGTAAAGACTATACAATGCCGATCTGTTGTATGTATTGTACAATGCCATTCTATTGCATAGACTGTACAATACCAATCTATTGTATGGACTATACAATACCAATCTATTGCATGGACTTTACAATGCCAATCTATTGTATGGACTATACAATACCAATCTATTGTATGGACTGTACAATACCAATCTATTGCATGGACTATACAATGCCAATCTGTTGTATGGATTATACAATACCAATCTATTGCATAGACTGTACAATACCAATCTATTGCATGGACTATACAATGCCAATATTTTGTATGGATTGTACAATGCCAATCTATTGTATGGACTATACAATACCAATCTATTGCATGGACTATACAATACCAATCTATTGTATGGACTATACAATACCAATCTATTGCATGGACTATACAATACCAATCTATTGCATAGACTGTACAATACCAATCTGTTGTATGGACTGTACAATACCAATCTATTGTATGGACTATACAATACCAATCTATTGCATGGACAATACAATACCAATCTATTATAAGGATTACACAATACCAATCTATTGTATGGACTATAAAATACCAATCTATTGTATGGACTGTACAACACCAATCTATTGTATGGACTATACAATACCATTATATTGTATGGAATATACCATGCCAGTCTATTGTATGGACTATACAATACCAATCTATTGTATGGACTATACAATACCAATATATTGTATGGACTGTACAATACCAATCTATTGTAT
The DNA here is from genome assembly GCA_945261195.1 of Cryptosula pallasiana. Classification (NCBI taxonomy): domain Eukaryota; kingdom Metazoa; phylum Bryozoa; class Gymnolaemata; order Cheilostomatida; family Cryptosulidae; genus Cryptosula; species Cryptosula pallasiana. Next base: position 28,390,867 of record OX183140.1, on the reverse strand, counting down.
GGACTATAAAATACCAATCTATTGCATGGACTAGACAATACCATCTATTGTATAGACCATACAATACCAATCTATTGCATCAACTATACAATTCCAATCAATTGTATGGATTATACCATCCCAATCTGTTGTATGAGTTGTACAATGCCAATCTATTGTAGGGACTTTACAATACCAATCTATTGTATGGACTTTAAAATATCAATCTATTGTATGGACTATACAATGCCAATCTATTGTATAGACTACACAATACCAATCTATTGTATGGACTATACAATACCAATCTATTGCATGGACTATACAATACCAATCTATTGTATGGACTATACCATACCAATCTATTGTACGGACTATAGAATACCAATCTATTGCATGGACAATACAATACCAATCTATTGTATGGACTATACAATACCAATATATTGTATGGACAATACCATACCAATCTATTGTATGGACTATAGAATACCAATCTACTGCATGGACTACACAATACCACTCTATTGTATGGACTATACAATACCAATCTATTGCATGGACTATAGAATACCAATCTACTGCATGGACTACACAATACCAATCTATTGTATGGATAATACAATACCGATCTATTGCATGGACTATAGAATACCAATCTACTGCATGGACTATACAATACCAATCTATTGTATGGACTACACAATACCAATCTATTGCATGGACAATACAATACCAATCTATTATATGGACTACACAATACCAATCTATTGTATGGACTACACAATACCAATCTATTATATGGACTACACAATACCAATCTATTGCATGGACAATACAATACCAATCTGTTGTATGGACTGTACAATACCAATCTATTGTATGGACTATACAATACCAATCTATTGCATGGACAATACAATACCAATCTGTTATAGGGATTACACAATACCAATCTATTGTATGGACTATACAATACCAATCTATTGTATGGACTATACAATACCAATCTATTGTATGGACTATACAATACCAATCTATTGTATGGACTATAAAATACCAATCTATTGTATGGACTATACAATCCCAATCTATTGTATAGACTATACAATACCAATCTATTGCATGGACTATACAATACCAATCTGTTGTATGGACTGTACAATACCAATCTATTGTATGGACTATACAATACCAATCTATTGTTCGGACTGTACAATACCAATCTATTGTATGGACTACACAATACCAATCTATTGCATGGACTATACAGTACCAATCTATTGTATGGACTACACAAAACCAATCTATTGTATGGACTATACAATACCAATCTATTGCATGGACTGTACACTGCCAATCTATTGTATGGACTATACAATACCAATCTATTGTATGGACTATACAATACCAATCTATTGTATGGACTACACAATACGAATCTATTGCATGGACAATACAATACCAATCTATTATATGGACTACACAATACCAATCTATTGTATGGACTATACAATACCAATCTATTGTATGGACTGTACAACACCAATCTATTGTATGGACTATACAATACCAATATATTGTATGGAATATACCATGCCAGTCTATTGTATGGACTATACAATACCAATCTATTGTATGGACTGTACAATACCAATCTATTGTATGGACTATACAATACCAATCTATTGTATGGACTATACAATACCAATCTATTGTATGGACTGTACAATACCAATCTATTGTTCGGACTGTACAATACCAATCTATTGTATGGACTACACAATACCAATCTATTGCATGGACTATACAGTACCAATCTATTGTATGGACTACACAAAACCAATCTATTGTATGGACTATACAATACCAATCTATTGCATGGACTGTACACTGCCAATCTATTGTATGGACTATACAATACCAATCTATTGTATGGACTATACAATACCAATCTATTGTATGGACTACACAATACCAATCTATTGCATGGACAATACAATACCAATCTATTATATGGACTACACAATACCAATCTATTGTATGGACTACACAATACCAATCTATTATATGGACTACACAATACCAATCTATTGCATGGACAATACAATACCAATCTGTTGTATGGACTGTACAATACCAATCTATTGTATGGACTATACAATACCAATCTATTGCATGGACAATACAATACCAATCTATTATAGGGATTACACAATACCAATCTATTGTATGGACTATACAATACCAATCTATTGTATGGACTATACAATACCAATCTATTGTATGGATTATACAATACCAATCTATTGTATGGACTATAAAATACCAATCTATTGTATGGACTATACAATCCCAATCTATTGTATAGACTATACAATACCAATCTATTGCATGGACTATACAATACCAATCTGTTGTATGGACTGTACAATACCAATCTATTGTATGGACTATACAATACCAATCTATTGCATCAACTATACAATACCAATCTATTGTATGGACTATACAATACCAATCTATTGCATGGACAATACAATACCAATCTATTATATGGACTACACAATACCAATCTATTGTATGGACTACACAATACCAATCTATTGTATGGGCTTAGCAATACCAATATGTTGCATGGACAATACAATGCCAATCTATTGTATGGACTATACAGTACAAATCTATTGCATGGACTATACAATACCAATCTATTGTATGGACTATACAATACCAATCTATTGTATGGACTATACAATACCAATCTATTGTATGGACTATAAAATACCAATCTATTGTATGGACTGTACAACACCAATCTATTGTATGGACTATACAATACCATTCTATTGTATGGAATATACCATGCCAGTCTATTGTATGGACTATACAATACCAATCTATTGTATGGACTATACAATACCAATATATTGTATGGACTGTACAATACCAATCTATTGTATGGACTATAAAATACCAATCTATTGCATGGACTAGACAATACCATCTATTGTATAGACCATACAATACCAATCTATTGCATCAACTATACAATTCCAATCAATTGTATGGATTATACCATCCCAATCTGTTGTATGAGTTGTACAATGCCAATCTATTGTAGGGACTTTACAATACCAATCTATTGTATGGACTTTAAAATATCAATCTATTGTATGGACTATACAATGCCAATCTATTGTATAGACTACACAATACCAATCTATTGTATGGACTATACAATACCAATCTATTGCATGGACTATACAATACCTATCTATTGTATGGACTATACCATACCAATCTATTGTACGGACTATAGAATACCAATCTATTGCATGGACAATACAATACCAATCTATTGTATGGACTATACAATACCAATATATTGTATGGACAATACCATACCAATCTATTGTATGGACTATAGAATACCAATCTACTGCATGGACTACACAATACCACTCTATTGTATGGACTATACAATACCAATCTATTGCATGGACTATAGAATACCAATCTACTGCATGGACTACACAATACCAATCTATTGTATGGATAATACAATACCGATCTATTGCATGGACTATAGAATACCAATCTACTGCATGGACTACACAATACCACTCTATTGTATGGACTATACAATACCAATCTATTGCATGGACTATAGAATACCAATCTACTGCATGGACTACACAATACCACTCTATTGTATGGACTATACAATACCAATCTATTGCATGGACTATAGAATACCAGTCTACTGCATGTACTACACAATACCAATCTATTGCATGGACTACACAATACCAATCTATTGCATAGACTGTACAATACCAGTTTATTGTATGGACTATACAATGCCAATCCATTGTATGGACTATACAATACCAATCTATTGCATTTACTATACAATGGCAACCTGTTGTATGGATTGTACAATGCCAATCTAGTGTATGGACTATACAATACCAATCTATTGCATAGACTATACAATACCAATCTATTGCATGGACTATACAATACCAATCTATTGTATAGACTATACAATGCCAATCTGTTGTATGGACAATACAATACCAATCTATTGCATAGACTGTACAATACCAATCTATTGTATAGACTGTACAATACCAATCTATTGTATAGACTGTACAATACCAATCTATTTTATGGACTATACAATACCAATATATTGTATGGGCTATACAATACCAATCTATTGTATGGACTATACAATACCAATCAATTGTATGGATTATACCATGCCAATCTGTTGTATGAACTGTACAATACCAATCTATTGTATGGACTATACATTACCAATCTATTCTATAGACTATACAATACTAATCTATTGCATGGACAATACAATACCAATCTATTGCATGGACTACACAATACCAATCTATTGCATGGACTATACAATACCAATCAATTGTATGGATTATAGAATACCAATCTATTGCATGGACTAGACAATACCATCTATTGTATAGACCATACAATACCAATCTATTGCATCGACTATACAATACCAATCTATTGTATGGACTTTAAAATATCAATCTATTGTATAGACTATACAATACCAATCTATTGTATGGACTATACAATACCAATCTATTGTATGGACTATACAATACCAATATATTGTATGGACTATACCATACCAATCTATTGTATGGACTATAGAATACCAATATATTGCATTGACTATACAGTACCAATCTGTTGTATGGACTATACAATGCCAATCCATTGTGTAAACTATAAAATTCCAATCTATTGCATCAACTATACAATACCAATCTATTGCATCAACTATACAATACCAATCTATTGCATGGACTATACCATACCAATCTATTGTATGGACTATACAATACCAAATTATTGTATGGACTATACACTGCCAATCTATTGTATGGACTATACATTACCAATCTGTTGTATGGACTATACACTGCCAATCTATTGTAGGGACTGTACAATACCAGTACATTGTATGGGCTATACAGTACCAATCTATTGTATGGACTATACCATACCAATCTATTGTATGGACTATACAATACCAATCAATTGTATGGATTATACCATGCATATCTGTTGTATGAACTGTACAATACCAATCTATTGTATGGACTATACATTACCAATCTATTCTATAGACTATACAATACCAATCTATTGCATGGACAATACAATACCAATCTATTGCATGGACTACACAATACCAATCTATTGCATGGACTATACAATACCAATCAATTGTATTGATTATACCATGCCAATCTGTTGTATGAACTGTACAATACCAATCTATTGTATGGACTGTACAATACCAATCTATTGCATGGACTATACAATACCAATATATTGTTTGGGCTATACAATACCAATATATTGTATGGGCTGTACAATACCAATCTATTGTATGGACTATACAATACCAATCTATTGCATGGACTACACAATGCCAATCTATTGTATGGACTAGACAATACCAATCTATTGCTTGGACTATACAATGCCAATCTATTGTATGGACTATACCATACCAATCTGTTGTATGGACTAGACAAAACCAATCTATTGTATGGACTATACAATACCAATCTATTGCATGGACAATACAATGCCAATCTATTGCATGGACTATACAATACCAATCTATTGTATGGACTATACAATACCAATCTATTGCATGGACTACACAATACCAATCTATTGTAAAGACTATACAATGCCGATCTGTTGTATGTATTGTACAATGCCATTCTATTGCATAGACTGTACAATACCAATCTATTGTATGGACTATACAATACCAATCTATTGCATGGACTTTACAATGCCAATCTATCGTATGGACTATACAATACCAATCTATTGTATGGACTGTACAATACCATCTATTGTATAGACCATACAATACCAATCTATTGCATCAACTATACAATACAAGTCAATTGTATGGACTGTACCATGCCAATCTGTTGTATGAATTGTACAATGCCAATCTATTGTATGGACTATACAATACCAATCTATTGCATAGACTGTACAATACCAATCTATTGTATGAACTATACAATACCAATCTATTGTATGGACAATACAATACCAATCTATTGTATGGACTATACAATACCAATCTATTGTATGGACTATACAATACCAGTCTATTGTATGGACTGTACAATACCAATCTATTGTATGGACTGTACAATACCAATCTATTGTATGGACTGTACAATGCCAATCTATTGTATGGACTACACAATACCAATCTATTGCATGGACTATTCAATACCAATCTATTGTATGGACGACACAAAACCAATCTATTGTATGGACTATACAATACCAATCTATTGCATGGACTGTACAATGCCAATCTATTGTATGGACTATACAATACCAATCTATTGTATGGACTATACAATACCAATCTATTGTATGGACTGTACAACACCAATCTATTGTATGGACTATACAATACCAATATATTGTATGGAATATACCATGCCAGTCTATTGTATGGACTATACAATACCAATCTATTGTATGGACTATACAATACCAATATATTGTAAGTAGTAATATATGAGCAGATCTCCCTACCAAGTGTTTTTTTGTGGATTACACCTTGTAGTTGAGGCAATGGGTTACGACGTTGGATGAATTCGCCGAGTTTATATTGTATTTTACTTGAGGGGTATTTGAGTGGCATTCGAGTGGCATTTGAGTGGCATTTAAGTGGCATTTGAGTTTTTGATTATTTTTTTACTTATTTTGAACTTATATGGCATATAGATTTTGAATGTATGGCATTTAAGTTTTGATAATTCTAGACATAATTCGAATCCATATGGTATCTTGAGAGAGACTGTAATTCCGACTCATATGATATCTTGAGAGAGAGAGAGGAGATAGAGGAGATATATCTACATTGAATAAATACAGTGATTAAAAATGAAACAATATGTGAATATATACATTTATTGTGTAATAAGTAGGGAAAATCTTTCCATATAATATAGCTAGAGTCAGTAAATACTAAGTAATAACAAATAATACATAGTCTTTTTTTACAATGTTGTCTTTGATGTAGTGATGTTATATCTTAAGAAGGGAGACTTCTGTTTTATGTGCTTTTGAATTCGTAATGAACTAAAATAAAAAGTTATGTATTAATATAAAATTTAAAATAATTACATGAATTTGAATTATAGCTTTAGTTACATTGGGAGGTAAAAATAACTACAACTACATTTAAATTGAGTTGAAGTATTATTTACAATGATTAGAGAAAAAAATCTCACCGAGTTTTATCATGTATCTCATCATTTTTTTTCAGCAACATATCCTGTCTCAAAATCATCAAAATCTCCACGTAGAAAATCTTCAAGTTCTTCATCATCATCAATTTCTAATATTGTTTTGTTCTGCTTTGCTTGATCACAATATTGTTTCCAATACATTTGTCCGAGATTGTATGGAGAGCAAAATGAAAGATCGTATTCTGTCTTAAATTTTCCGTGGGTTGTTTTTCCTCTGTAGATCATCACACCTGGAGTATATCGGTTAGCTTCTGATTCATACTTGTCTGGTATGACAAGCGTCTTCAACAGCGTTTCTCCACATTGTTCAATGGTATAACGGATACAAATTACATTCGACCGCCCTCCTTTAAATTGATGAGGAACGAATCTATCAACAACATCTTGGTAAGGAAAAATAGCGCCAGGTTGAAAACTATTGAGGGTCTTGATGTCCAAGAAGCGTTTGAGCTGACATTTAGTCAATGTACTCATATATAGTGATTCCTCTTCAGCTTTCTTTTTGCTTAGAGGATGTCTGGTAACACGTCTGACATCATACCAAAGAACGCTTTTATTTTTTGGTTTTCCCTTTCTACCCAAATATACAATGTTAAACGGTGGGGGGTAATTATCACAGTTGAAGTTTTTAGCTATTTCAACTGGACAGAAAAGTATTTTGGGATCGAGTTCATTTATATCTGAAGGATCATGGTAGCGAACTTGAGAATATTTACACTTCTCCTTACTTGATGGATGTAACACGCGAGTCACTCGCATAATGCTTGGGATAGGAAGATCTTCAAATGTTTTGCAAATCGGAACTTTTGGTGAGTCAATCACTTGAGAACCTTTAGACTTTTCTAATTCCCTAGATCTCGTTTCGTTGAGACATTCAACTGTTAATTGAGCTATAGCAGCGTTCTCCATTGTTTGCTTATCAACGGAAGTAGTTTGTTTTCTCACTATTTGTTTTCGTTTCCTTACTATTCGCTTTTTTGGAGCAGTTTTCCTTCTCTTAGGAGTTGTTTTGCTGTTTTTCAATTTATTTTCTGTTGGATATGGATCTGTGCTAAGGAGCTCTTCAGAAAGAGCATCCATAACATTCTAAAAATAAAAGGGTGATGTTTGCATGAGTGGCCGAGAGTGTCTTATATATACATATATATATACGTATTTATGTCAAAAGCAGTTAAGATCATAGAGTTATGGTAGATTGAGAATGTGCTTATTAAACTATTGGGATGTGGATACAGACAACAAAGGATGTATTCAACTATATATATATATATATATATATGTATTTACTTAATATCATACTGCTTTTAACATCTCAATTGGTAAGATATAAAATATAATAGTTTGAACAAAATATTGTAAAATAATAAAAACAACTAAAAATTTTTCATAAATATGTATGAAACGCTTCTAACATTAGTTCTAAAATACCTACAGAAGAAGATAGAGCTTTATCTATTTGGACATAATTATAAATATGCTTTCTGAATTTATAAAAAGTTTTTTTGTTCCATGTCATGTTATATAATTTTTTGAAAACTATTTGATTCCAAGCACTTCTTTCAATTTCTTTTAAAAAATTATTAATATTAACGACTTCCACCATTGACAAAACGATTTCGAAACCATTTTTTATAATGTCATCAAAACATTCTGTAGATATATCATGTTTCTTACAACACACCCCCATACTCATCATGTGTTGAGTTATACAAAATATTATAACTTGAAATGTCAAACGTTCTACAGCTTTTTCTTCAACAACATCATTATTTATCACATAGTTATGATACATTTCTGGAAGGAAGTCCTTTAAGTAGATTGGATTTGTTGCTCTATTGTTCTAAAATACAAGCGATAATTAGATAACTAAAATAATTAAAGGTTTTCAACAGGTGTTAAATAGTATTTTTTATTAATTCATACCTTTTCATCAGGCTGAGATTCCGACTTTAGATACAATGGTTGACTTCCTACGTCTTGAGTATTCATTCTGAAAAACAGAAAAAATTGGTTCAATTCTTTATAATCAATTTAAAGATAGATATGTCATAAAGCCTTCGGATAGTTGTGTTAGCTAGCGAAAATAATTGAATTTAAGTTTTACCTTTATGAAGAGAGAACTCTTAGTAGTTGCAATGGAAGATGTAGTAGATAGATGTTGCTCCTTTGCTCACTGTTGTTGAACTGGATGCTCTCTGTCTGAAACCGTTGTCTCTTATATAGGTAAATGTGTGAAAATAAATGTTTTATTCCCGCGAAAGCATTGGTTTCTATTCGCGTGAAAATAATTTTTTTATTCTCGCGAAAACATTGGTTTGTATTCGCGTGAAAATAAATTTTGTTATTCCCGCGAAAGCAACGGTTTCCATTCGCGTGAAAATAAATTATTTATTCCCGCGAAAGCATTGGTTTGTATTCGCGTGAAAATAAAATGTTTATTCCCGCGAAAGCAACGGTTTCCATTCGCGTGAAAATAAAATGTTTATTCCCGCGAAAACATTGGTTTGTATTCGCGTGAAAACATTTTTTTTATTCCCGCGAAAGCATTGGTTTGTATTCGCGTGAAAATAAATTCTTCATTCCCGCGAAAGCAATAGTTTCCATTCGCGTGAAAATAAAATGTTTGTTCCCGCGAAAACATTGGTTTGTATTCGCGTGAAAATAATTTTTTTATTCCCGCGAAAGCAACGGTTTCCATTCGCGTGAAAATAAATTATTTATTCCCGCGAAAACATTGGTTTGTATTCGCGTGAATATAAAAAATTCATTCCCGTGAAAACAATGGTTTCCATTCAAGTGACAAAAAATGTTCATTCCCGCGAAAGCATCAGTTTCCATTCGCGTGAAAATAAAATGTTTATTCCCGCGAAAGCAATGCTTTCCATTCGCGTGAAAATAAATTGTTTATTCCCGCGAAAGCATTGGTTTGTATTCGCGTGAAAATAAATTCTTCATTCCCGCGAAAACAACAGTTTCCATTCGCGTGAAAATAAAATGTTTATTCCCGCGAAAGCAATGCTTTCCATTCGCGTGAAAATAATTTTTTGATTCCCGCGAAAGCATTGGTTTGTATCCGCGTGAAAATAAATTCTTCATTCCCGCGAAAACAACAGTTTCCATTCGCGTGAAAATAAAAATGTTCGTTCCCGCGAAAAATTGGTTTGTATTCGCGTGAAAATAATTTTTTTATTCCCGCGAAAGCAACGGTTTCCATTCGCGTGAAAATAAATTATTTATTCCCGCGAAAAAATTGGTTTGTATTCGCGTGAATATAAAATATTCATTCCCGCGAAAACAATGGTTTCCATTCAAGTGAAAAAAAATGTTCATTCCCGCGAAAGCATCAGTTTCCATTCGCGTGAAAATAAAATGTTTATTCCCGCGAAAGCAATGCTTTCCATTCGCGTGAAAATAAACTATTTATTCCCGCGAAAGCATTAGTTTGTATTCGCGTGAAAAAAATTGTTTATTCCCGCGAAAGCAACGGTTTTCCATTCGCGTGAAAATAAAGTGTTTATTCCCGCGAAAGCATTGGTTTGTATTCGCGTGAAAATAAAATGTTTATTCCCGCGAAAGCAGCGGGTTCCATTCGCGTGAAAATCAATTATTTATTCCCGCGAAAGCACCTTATGATAAATGGTATGATTTCAGCTATATAAGAAGCACTGTTTTTACACAGAAAGCAGTCACTTCGACATTAGCAACTGAAGGAGCAAGATCTACTACAACATCATCTACTACAACTGCTAGAGGGACTTTCTGTTTGGAGGTAAGTCAACTTGATGTACTATTTAGAGTATAAATTTAATTTTTTATCATGGTTTTTTGAAAAAGAAAATCAAAAAATTATAACAAGGATTTTTACTTTATCTTTTAGAATGTCGACACAAGACAATACAAAACAACTGAAGAATAAAGAACCAAAACCTTCACAAGACAAGAAGGTGATTGATGACAATGTTCTTCTTCAACGCACTGTGATCCCCTTTCAAAGCGCTAGCCTGAATACTCTGGCTACTCTCATCATCAAAAGCGCCTCTCTGTTAAGCACCCTATCTCCAGTTTCCAGAAGAAACATTGAAAACATCGTCAAAGTTGAAGATTTACCAATTCCTACAGTTATGCAGGTGTTAACCGTCGAGCTCCATGATGAAACGAACTGCACGATCATCTACAACTATAAAAAGGATGGAAAGATAGTTAGAGTGAAGAGCACTATTCCATCAGCAGCAGGATTACTTGTTAATGAAGCCTCGCAAATAAGACCACTGGTTTTGATCTACATGGGTGTTGAAAAGACTGGAAAAGCAATTTTTCGTGCCGCTACAGAAACAGGAACTGCTTTGAGGTGTAAGAATGCGTTTGATGTACTACCAGAAAAAAGTATGAGACAAATCAATGCTTATTTCGAGGTAGCTCATCTTCAGGATTTCCCAACAGATAGTGTCATATGTTTCCAAAACCCTGAAGTGATAACAAAATCTGACAGACGATGGAATGGGAATGAAGAGAGTCTTCTAGTTCAATACAGAAGTGTTGTAGATGAAGAATTACTGATCGGAGATATGCGCATTCCTCATCAAATAGCTTCTGCTGTGACATCGGAAAGATTTGGAGTTATTCTGTTCAAAGGCCTGAGTCGAAACGCAGACAATTCAATTTTCTACAACATCAGTGTACTCGCAGCTCATCAAGCCTTCGTCCAAGCCTCGGAACTGACTGATAATCCAAAATCTGAGGATTTTCTCAATCTCTTCGATGATGCTGAAAAAGAAGACTGTGCAGAACAAACTCTTGAGAAGTTGATCTATAACTCAAGGGATTCATATCACTATAGGTAAGTTTTATTAATTCTTACCCATAATTTAAAAAGTTGTTTTGTGAAAATTTTGTGTATTCTTACAATGAAAATGCACTTAATTTCTCTTTTTCATGTAAATAACAACAGTAAAACGATTTATCACGTAAATGGTCAATTTGTGAACGTTTTTGTATATTTCAGATTAAAAAAAGATTTTTTGTGTCATTAGTGCAGTTTCTTTTTACATAAAAGTTGAAAAAACAAAAGGTTATAATTATTTCACGAAAATGTTTAATTTTTCACAAAAATGTTTAATTTTTCACAAAAATGTTTAATTTTTCACATAAATAACCAACTCATAACACGAAAATGTTTAATTTTTCACAAAAATGTTTAATTTTTCACAAAAATGTTTAATTTTTCACAAAAATGTTTAATTTTTCACAAAAATGTTTAATTTTTCACAAAAATGTTTAATTTTTCACTAAAAAGTTGGTTTTGTGAAAATTTAGTGTATTCTTACAATGAAAAATCACTTAATTTCTCTTTTTCATGTAAATAACAACAGTAAAACGATTTATCACGTAAATGATCAATTTGTGAACGTTTTTTTTGTATATTTCAGATTAAAAAAAGATTTTTTTTTGTGTCATTAGTGCAGTTTCTTTTTACACAAAAGTTGAAAAAAACAAAAGATTATAATTATTTCACGAAAATGTTTAACTTTTTTTCAAAAAAAATGTTTAATTTTTCACAAAAATGTTTAATTTTTCACATAAATAACCAACTCATAACACGAAAATGTTTAATTTTTCACAAAAATGTTTAATTTTTCACAAAAATGTTTAATTTTTCACAAAAATGTTTAATTTTATACAACAATGTTTAATTTTTCACAAAAATGTTTAATTTTTCACATAAATAACCAACTCATAAACAGTTTTTTTTGTTAAACATTTCGTATGTAATCAGTGTATTTTTGACATAAAAGTTGAAAAAAACAACAAAAGGTTATAATTATTTCGCATTAATTTTTAATCATGCTATACTAATACATCACTTTTTATTTTAGTCCATTATATCGTAAAAAGAAAACAGAATAAAGAACTTTCCCTGAAAAAATAATGAGCTGAATGATGTAACTCAGTGAGTTATTTTCCTGTTATATATAATGTAAACTATCTAATGTAGCTAAGAGTAAAATTCAAATTCGGTCAAATTTATTTATATAATGAATAACTTTTGTATTTTAGTCAATTATCGGATCTAAAAGAATACGGAATACAAGAATTACTCACTGAGGCTAATAATATATCAGCAGAACAACAAAGAAGTTATTGTTCAAGAAAAACGCTTTGTAACCATTGATATCGTAAGCTATAGTAGTTTTATGAATGTAAAAACTAGATATGGTATTTTCTATTACGATTATTTCCCTGTAAATTTTATTCATCTAGAGGGGTAGTTTGGTGATTTTTGACATTTTTTAAAAAAAAATATCAAAAACTATATATTTTAAGGATTGTTTTTTAAAAAAGTTAAAAGTACAAAAAAAGTTATGTAATAAAACCCTGTTTTGAAAACATTAAAAAATTTAAAAGGAAGGTGTAGGATAAAATCCTCACTCAAAAAATTATAAGAAATTGAATGGAATAGAAGAATATTTTTTCAAAAATACCAAAATTTTGTAAATATAAAGTGAAATCTCTGTATATATTTTTTCAAAAAAAATATCGAAAAACTATATATTTCAATGATTATTTTTAATAAACCCCTGTTTTGAAACATTAAAAATTTAAAAGGAAGGTGTAGGATAAAATCCTCACTCAAAAAATTAATAAAAATTGAATGGAATAAAAGAATATTTTTTCAAATACTGAAATTTTGTAAATATTTTAAAAAGGATGGTGTAGGATAAAATCCTCACTCAAAAACCCAAATACCAAAATTTTGTAAATATAAAGTGAAAATCTCTCTCTATATATATATATATAATAAAACCCTGTTTTGAAACATAAAAAGTTTAAAAAGGAAGGTGTAGGATAAAATCCTCACTCAAAAAATTATTGAAAATTGAATGGAATAAAAGAATATAAAGTGAAAATCTCTATATATATATATATATATTTTTAAAAAAATATCGAAAACTACATATTTTAATGATTATTTTTTTAAAAAAGTTGAAAAAACCAAAAAAACTTTGTAATAAAACTCTGTTTTAAAACATAAAAAAATTAAAAGGATGCTGTAGGATAAAACCCTTGCTCAAAAAAATAATGAAAATTGATTGGAATAGAATAATATTTTACCAAAAAACTGCATTTTTCTTGTAAATATATAGTAAACATTTCTGAAATATTGATGGTGAAATTTACTGTAAAATGGTTTAAAGTGTGTCAAAGACTAAATATGATGTTTTCATTGAAATATTTATTTTCAAAAGATTCATATAATAACATTGAATCAATTAGTCAAAATTTAACACTCAACTTTGTTATTATCAAGCAGACTTAATGTTTCTATTGCGAATAATTCTCAAATATTGTAAATTTTAACTATCTAGAGGTGTAATTTGTTGATTTTGATGTGATTTTTTTTTCTATCGAAAAAGATTATGTAATACCACATACTTCAGTTCTAATTCGTTTGAATAATTTCATGGGAGACAAAGAATAAAAAGTTACATTGGATTAGTTTTCCGAATTGAAGTTGCCATCGAAAATGGTTTGTTCTTGAATGAGTAAATCCATAACCTCCTCATCATCATGACAGAAGTTTTGCATTTTGAAAAAACAATTTTTTTTCTTTAAAAAAAAAATGATTACGTAATACTACATACTTCAGTTCTTGAAGTCGCCATCGAAAATGGTTTGTTCTTGAATGGTAAATCCATAACCTCCTCATCATCATGACAAAAGCGTTCTGATGATTGCATTTTGAAAAACAATTTACATTGATTTAGTTTTCAGAATTGAAATTGCCATCGAAAATGGTTTGTTCTTGAATGGGTAAATCCATAGCCTTCTCATCATGTCTAAGTTTTCTACCTCAATACCCCAACTTCTCAGAGATAGAGATATGTTTTTATTTAAAAAAATAATGAAAAATATATATAAATGATTTTTTTTGAAAAAATGGTAAATTTTTAAAAAAATTTAAAAGAAAATGTGGGATAAAACCCTCACTCAAGAAACTAATTTGGTATGATAGGTTGATTACCTAACAATAAGGAAATAATGAATAACGCATATTTAAGCAAGTAATAAAAAAATTAATGAAAATTGAATAGAATAAAAGAATATTTTACCAAATACCCTGTTTTTTTGTAAAGATATACAAAGAGATAAAATTTACCTATTTAGAGGATAAGTTCTTTTTTTACGAATAAAATAATAAAAATTTAATGAAATGAAAGAATCTTTTACCAAATACCCTGTTTTTTTTGTAAATTTGTACAAATATATGAAATTTAACCATTTAGAGAGAAAATTTAATGAAATGAAAGAATATTTTACCAAATAGTCTGGTTTTTTGTAAATTTGTACAATTAGATGAAATTTAACCATTTAGAGAATGATTTCTTTTTGCAAAAAAAATTAATGAAAATTGAATGAAATTAAAGAATATTTTACCAAATAGTCTGGTTTTTTTGTAAAATTTGTACAATTAGATGAAATTTAACCATTTAGAGAATGATTTCTTTTTGCAAAATGTTAATGAAAATTGAATGAAATGAAAGAATATTTCACCAAATACCTCTTTTTTGTCAAAGAAAGGTGTAGAATAAAGAGCTCACTCAAAAATTGATTTCAATACAATGGACTACTGAATTATTATATCATTTTCAATCAGATATATGTAGATACATACAAACGGATGAAAATCTCTCATCATCCACTTTTTCATTTGAAATGATATTGGAACTATTTCAAGCTCACAATATTTAACATGTTCTCTTTATGTTTCCCTACTTATTATACAATAAATGTATATATTCACATATTGTTTCATTTTTAATCATTGGATTTATTCAGTGTAGATGTATCTGTAGAATTATCAAAACTTAAATGCCATACATTCAAAATCTATATGCCATAGAAGTTCAAAATAAGTAAAAAAATAATCAAAACTCAAATGCCACTTAAATGCCACTCAAATGCCACTCGAATGCCCCTCAAATAAAATACAATAAAATACGATATAAACTCGGCGAATTCATCCAACGCTGTAACCCATTGCCTCAACTCCCAGATCAAATCCACAAAAAAACACTTGGTAGGGAGATCTGCTCATATATTACTACTATTGTATGGACTATACAATACCAATCTATTGTATGGACTATACAATACCAATCTATTGTATGGACTATAAAATACCAATCTATTGTATGGACTGTACAACACCAATCTATTGTATGGACTATACAATACCAATATATTGTATGGAATATACCATGCCAGTCTATTGTATGGACTATACAATACCAATCTATTGCATGGACTAGACAATACCATCTATTGTATAGACCATACAATACCAATCTATTGCATCAACTATACAATTCCAATCAATTGTATGGATTATACCATCCCAATCTGTTGTATGAGTTGTACAATGCCAATCTATTGTAGGGACTTTACAATACCAATCTATTGTATGGACTTTAAAATATCAATCTATTGTATGGACTATACAATGCCAATCTATTGTATAGACTACACAATACCAATCTATTGCATGGACTATACAATATTGTGCAGGATTTTGTGTGAACAGTTGGCCGGTTCCACAGGTAGCCACTTGCTCTGCCTCTAGGTGTCTGAGACCAGAGCTGTCTTGTATAGTCAGGCGGTCCTGCTTGCAGTTCGTCTGGTTTACTACCTGGTCTTCGGCAATGCTGGTTCACAGCAGGGCAGGATGACGTCGCCTGACAAACAAGTCTGCCTGTTGTCCACTGCTCGTTTGGACAACACGCTGCTATCTCGACAGTATGCCGTATAGTTATTGTCTTCCCGAGCGGTGGAGCCTGTCTTTATTGTATGCGCTGTAGGTAGTAACCAAGTAAGCACTTGAGTGAGTGTATTAAGAGTTTTATTCAACTCAATGAATAAAGCCCAAGGTAAACACTGACGAGCTAAGTGCTCGCAGCTTCTTTTATGTAACCTAATACATCATAGGCTTACATAACGCCTCTGTTCATAATGGTACTCACGAATACATGCTGGTAGGTATTGAAAGATAAAAAAACAGTTAGAGGCTAGCAAGATGGAGTGTTCCCTATCAACGAGGTAACATAATGGATAATTCAGAGTTCGTCCTGTACAATACCCATCTATAGTATGGACTACACAATACTAATCTATTGCATGGACAATACAATACCAATCTATTAAAGGGACTACACAATACCAATCTATTGCATGGACTATACAATACCAATCTATTGTATGGACTATACAATACCAATCTATTGTATGGGCTATACAATACCAATCTATTGTATGGACTGTACGATACCAATCTATTGTATGGACTATACAATACCAATCTACTGCATGGACTATACAATACCAATCTATTGTATGGGCTATACAATACCAATATATTGTATGGACTATACAATACCAATCTATTGTATGGACTATACAATACCAATCTATTGTATGGACTGTACAATACCAATCTATTGTATAGACTATACAATACCAATCTATTGTATGGGCTATACAATACCAATCTATTGTATGGACTATACAATACCAATCTATTGTATGGACTATACAATACCAATCTATTGTATGGGCTATACAATACCAATCTATTGTATGGACTATACAATACCAATCTATTGCATGGACTATACAATACCAATCTATTGTATGGACTATACAATACCAATCTATTGTATGGACTATACAATACCAATCTATTGCATGGACAATACAATACCAATCTATTGTATGGACTATACAATACCAAGCTATTGTATGGACTATACAATGCCAATCTATTGTATAGACTACACAATACCAATCTATTGTATGGACTATACAATACCAATCTATTGCATGGACTATACAATACCAATCTATTGTATGGACTATACCATACCAATCTATTGTACGGACTATAGAATACCAATCTATTGCATGGACAATACAATACCAATCTATTGTATGGACTATACAATACCAATATATTGTATGGACAATACCATACCAATCTATTGTATGGACTATAGAATACCAATCTACTGCATGGACTACACAATACCACTCTATTGTATGGACTATACAATACCAATCTATTGCATGGACTATAGAATACCAATCTACTGCATGGACTACACAATACCACTCTATTGTATGGACTATACAATACCAATCTATTGCATGGACTATAGAATACCAATCTACTGCATGGACTATACAATACCACTCTATTGTATGGACTATGCAATACCAATCTATTGCATGGACTATAGAATACCAATCTACTGCATGTACTACACAATACCAATCTATTGCATGGACTACACAATACCAATCTATTGCATAGACTGTACAATACCAATCTATTTTATGGACTATACAATACCAATCTATTGTATGGACTTTACAATACCAATCTATTGCTTGGACTATACAATGCCAATCTATTGTATGGACTATACCATACCAATCTGTTGTATGGACTAGACAAAACCAATCTATTGTATGGACTATACAATGCCAATCTATTGCATGGACTATACAATACCAATCTATTGTATGGACTATGCAATACCAATCTATTGCATGGACTACACAATACCAATCTATTGTAAAGACTATGCAATGCCGATCTGTTGTATGTATTGTACAATGCCATTCTATTGCATAGACTGTACAATACCAAACTATTGTATGGACTATACAATACCAATCTATTGCATGGACTTTACAACGCCAATCTATTGTATGGACTATACAATACCAATCTATTGTATGGACTGTACAATACCATCTATTGTATAGACCATACAATACCAATCTATTGCATCAACTATACAATACAAATCAATTGTATGGACTGTACAATACCAATCTATTGCATGGACTTTACAACGCCAATCTATTGTATGGACTATACAATACCAATCTATTGTATGGACTATACAATACCAATCTATTGTATGGACAATACAATATTGTGCAGGATTTTGTGTGAACAGTTGGCCGGTTCCACAGGTAGCCACATGCTTTGCCGCTAGGTGTCTGAGACCAGAGCTGTCTTGTATAGTCAGGCGGTCCTGCTTCGCAGTTCGTCTGGTTTACTACCTGGTCTTCTGCAATGCTGGTTCACAGCAGGGCAGGATGATGTTGCCTGACAAACAAGTCTGCCTGTTCTCCACTGCTTGTTCGGACTACACGCTGCTATCTCGACAGTATGCCGTATAGTTATTGTCTTCCCGAGCGGTGGAGCCTGTCTTTATTGTATGCGCTGTAGGTAGTAACCAAGTAAGCACTTGAGTGAGTGTATTAAGAGTTTTATTCAACTCAATGAACAAAGCCCAAGGTAAACACTGACGAGCTAAGTGCTCGCAGCTTTTTTTATGTAACCCAATACATCATAGGCTTACATAACGCCTCTGTTCATAATGGTACTCACGAATACATGCTGGTAGGTATTGAAAGATAAATAAACAGTTAGAGGCTAGCAAGATGGAGTGTTCCCTAGCAACCAGGTAACATAATGGATAATTCAGAGTTCGTCCTGTACAATACCCATCTATTGTATGTACTATACAATACCAATATATTGCATTGACTATACAGTACCAATTTGTTGTATGGACTATACAATGCCAATCCATTGTGTGGACTGTAAAATTCCAATCTATTGCATCAACTATACAATACCAATCTATTGCATCAACTATACAATACCAATCTATTGCATGGACTATAAAATACCAATATATTGCATGGACTATACAATGCCAATCTATTGTATGGACTATACAATACCAATCTATTGTATGGACTTTACAATACCAATCTATTGTATGGACTATACAATACCAATCTATTGTATAGACTATACAATACCGATCTATTGTATGGACTATACAATACCAATCTATTGTATGGACTATACAATACCAATCTATTGTATGAACTATACATTACCAATCTATTGTATGGACTATACAATACCAATCTATTGTATGGACTATACAATACCAATCTATTGTATGGACTGTACAATACCAATCTATTGTATGGACTGTACAACACCGATCTATTGTATGGACTATACAATACCAATATATTGTATGGACTATACAATACCAATCTATTGTATGGACAATACAATACCAATCTATTGTATGGACTATACAATGCCAATCTATTGTATGGACAATACAATACCAATCTATTGTATGGGCTATACAATACCAATCTAATGTATGGACAATACAATACCAATCTACTGCATAGACTGTACAATACCAATCTATTGTATGGACTATACAATACCAATCTATTGTATGGACTATACAATACCAATCTATTGTATGGACTGTACAACACCGATCTATTGTATGGACTATACAATACCAATATATTGTATGGACTATACAATGCCAATCTATTGTATGGACAATACAATACCAATCTATTGTATGGGCTATACAATACCAATCTAATGTATGGACAATACAATACCAATCTATTGCATAGACTGTACAATACCAATCTATTGTATGGACTATACAATACCAATCTATTGTATGGACTATACAATACCAATCTATTGTATGGACTTTACAATACCAATCTATTGTATGGACTATACAATACCAATCTATTGCATTTACTATACAATGGCAACCTGTTGTATGGACCATACAATACCAATCTATTGTATGGACTATACAATACCAATCTATTGTATGGACTATACAATACCAATCTATTGTATGGACTTTACAATACCAATCTATTGTATGGACTATACAATACCAATTTATTGTATGGACTATACAATACCAATCTGTTGTATGGACTGTACAATACCAATCTATTGTATGAACTATACAATGCCAATCTATTGTATCGACCATACAATACCAATCTATTGTATGGACTATACAATACCAATCTATTGTATGGACCATACAATACCAATCTATTGTATGGACTATACAATATTGTGCAGGATATTGTGTGAACAGTTGGCCGGTTCCACAGGTAGCCACATGCTCTGCCTCTAGGTGTCTGAGACCAGAGCTGTCTTGTATAGTCAGGCGGTCCTGCTTGCAGTTCGTCTGGTTTACTACATGGTCATCTGCATTGCTGGCTCACAGCAGGGCAGGATGACGTCGCCTGAAAAACAAGTCTGCCTGTTTTCCACTGCTCGTTTGGACAACACGCTGCTATCTCGATAGTATGCCGTATAGTTATTGTCTTCCCAAGTGATGGAGCCTGTCCTTATTGTATGCGCTGTAGGTAGTAACCAAGTAAGCACTTGAGTGTTTGTATTAAGAGTTTTATTCAACTCAATGAATAAAGCCCAAGGTAAACACTGACGAGCTAAGTGCTCCCAGCTTCTTTTACATTAGCTGTTACATCATAGGCTTACATAACGCCTCTGTTCATAATGGTACCCACGAAAAAATGCTGGTGGGTAATAAAAGATAAATATACAGTTAGATGCTAGCAAGATGGAGTGTTCCCTATCAACCAGGTAACATAATGGATAACTCCGAGGCCGTCCTGTACAATACCAATCTATTGTATGGACTATACAATACCAACCCATTGTATGGAATATACCATGCCAGTCTATTGTATGGACTATACAATACCAATTTATTGTATGGACTATACAATACCAATCTATTGTATGGACTTTACAATACCAATCTATTGTATGGACTATACAATACCAATCTATTGTATGGACTGTACAATACCAATCTATTGTATGGACTATACAATACCAATCTATTGTATGGACTATACATTGCCAATCTATTGTATGGACTGTACAATACCAATCTA
The DNA here is from genome assembly GCA_945261195.1 of Cryptosula pallasiana. Lineage (NCBI taxonomy): Eukaryota > Metazoa > Bryozoa > Gymnolaemata > Cheilostomatida > Cryptosulidae > Cryptosula > Cryptosula pallasiana. The sequence goes on along the minus strand of OX183140.1, from coordinate 28,368,683 downwards.
TTGTATGGACTATACAATGCCAATCTATTGTATGGACTATACAATACCAACCCATTGTATGGAATATACCATGCCAGTCTATTGTATGGACTATACAATACCAATTTATTGTATGGACTATACAATACCAATCTATTGTATGGACTATACAATACCAATCTATTGTATGGGCTACACAATACCAATCTATTGTATGGACTGTACAATACCAATCTATTGAATGGACTATACAATACCAATCTATTGTATAGACTGTACAATACCAAACTATTGTATGGACTGTACAATACCAATATATTGTATGGACTATACAATACCACTCTATTCTATCAACTAATACAATACCAATCTATTCTATTGACCAATACAATGCCATTCCATTTTATGTACTGTACAACACCAATCTATTGTATGGACTATACAATACCAACCCATTGTATGGAATATACCATGCCAGTCTATTGTATGGACTATACAATACCAATTTATTGTATGGACTATACAATACCAATCTATTGTATGGACTTTACAATACCAATCTATTGTATGGACTATACAATACCAATCTATTGTATGGACTGTACAATACCAATCTATTGTATGGACTATACAATACCAATCTATTGTATGGACTATACATTGCCAATCTATTGTATGGACTGTACAATACCCATCTATTGTATGGACTATACAATACCAATCTATTGTATGGACTATACATTGCCAATCTATTGTATGGACTGTACAATACCAATCTATTGTATGGACTATACAATGCCAATCTATTGTATGGACTATACAATACCAATCTATTGTATGGACTATACAATACCAATCTATTGTATGGACTATACAACAACAATCTATTGTATGGACTATACAATACCATTCTATTGTATGGACTATAAAATACCAATCTATTGTATGGGCTACACAATACCAATCTATTGTATGGACTGTACAATACCAATCTATTGTATGGACTATACAATACCAATCTATTGTATAGACTGTACAATACCAAACTATTGTATGGACTGTACAATACCAATATATTGTATGGACTATACAATACCACTCTATTCTATCAACTAATACAATACCAATCTATTCTATTGACCAATACAATGCCATTCCATTTTATGTACTGTACAACACCAATGTATTGTATGTACTATGCAATTCCAATCTATTGTATCGATTGTTTATCGATAGTTTTTTACGCTCGTTACTATATTCACCCAGTTCCTTTTTATGTACAAGAGGCTTTGCAACCTGCATAGACTATTTAAAAACCAGTTATAAATTTTTAAAACAAAACCATCGAATGTTATGAGCCACCATATTGTATAATAAGCCATTGATCAATCACTACAAACCTTTTTATATGACTAAACAGATCCTTTGATGCAGGGGTTTGTTTTGAGGAAGTCCAGAACAAGATGCAACTCTGATATCTACCAATAGTACAACATGATCTCACTTTACTACTTTTTGAACTCGCTACTATTTCTTCCTCTCCTCCCAAACCAGACTAACTGCACTCTATCTTACTAAATACAAGCTTTCACCATAAACTTTAAACAACCACATACAAATATTTTGCAGTAAGTCTGCTACACAAACTTAACCAAACAAGTGGGTTGGTAACCTAACAGAACTGTGTGATAAATGGTTTATACCACTGCTGACTTCTGATTCAACTGTAACAACACTGAAACTGTGTTGTGTCTAGCCTTGCCTACATTAATCAGGTATGTGAAGTGACCCCACAGGTGCCTGCACTTGCAGTTACTTATTTGGTATAAAGTCATAGCAACAGGTAACTTCCTACAACATCTTGATAAGTTTGTCCCTCGGCATAGAATACAAGAAGTAAAAACAACTTACCTCCTGTACGTGACTCGTATTTTGGCTAAAGTTTGGTTTTTATGTGGTGGGTGATTGTAGACAAACACAACGGATATTGTCAGATTGTATGCCACAGGCTAACCGTTTATAGACAAGGGAACAAACGCCTTTTATCAGTAGCTTGTAACTGAAGGTATAACAACCACACCTACAGCTGTGCATTCAATCAGTGATCTCTCCCTACACTCATTTGATTTTGTTATACATCCAAAGCTACTATACATGAAGAGGTCAAGCTAAGAAACCTGATATCCAAATCAAGAACTCGCTCTATTTATCTGTAAATAAAGCACAAATAGAGTATACAGATGACGTAGCGCAACAATTAGAAACCATTCACTTCATATATACAAAGTAAATATTGTATATGGAATTATTTAGCAGCATCGAGAGTGGCTCAATCATGTTTGCTTAATATAAATATTTGACTTGTGGGGTTGGAGAAACTTTGTCAGATCTTTCGGTTTAAGAGCTGGGAGACACTGCATAAGTAGTCCGTAGTCTAATAAACCACTTGGACTGGTATTGATTGCTGATATATCTGTAGCATATTCTACTTCCTTTAATTGTGCAAACTGCCAATATAATTTCACTTCAGAGTGTCACTCTGATCTCCTACGGCTTCTCATTTTGCTCCCAAAGAAAGTATCGCGCTGACCTCCTTTGTTGTCTCTGTACCTCCTATTTCACAGCCTCTGCCGACTTTAATTTTCGTCAACCAACTTTGTTCAGCTGTCAACACTACCAGGTTGGCATCCAGCCAAGCAGAAAACTCGATTGTCCCACAAAGTCTAACGATTTAATAAAGAGATAACGAAATGGTACAACAGATAATCCCTATTCCAATACATGATACGAACTGAAACAAAAACAGTATATGTTATCAAGTTTATATACTTAGTCCCCAGTTTAAACATTCAACCATGATGTGAAGAACATTGCTTCGCTCTGCGGACACAACTATGGACCCTATCCTTTCATTAGACACTAACTTGAGCTTGCAGCGGCTGTCCACTTTCTCCCAAAGCTCTCACAGAGTTAGTTAGCAGTGGCAGCAGTGCTGACTAAACAGCCAAACTCCACTAGCTACCTTTCGATGTCCAACCGAGTCCACAGTTCAGACACAACTATCTAACCTATACTGAAAAATGTGTAGCTGTTGTCATCTGGCATTCCTTCTGCTTCAGTTCTGGCAGACAGCATGATCTTGTGGCTTTTTTACATGGAATAGTGGGTATATAACATACAAGTAATAGCAAATTATATTAAAATTCAAATACGGTAACCACTAACACAAATTGTTTAGTAACGCAGCAACTTGATGGCTGAACCAATAAAGGCTTTTGCTCAATGGTGTGGGACCTAAGTCTCTGCCAGCTCGCTGATGCAATCTTGTTAGCCTTTGTTCCTTCCCTTCATAACAGGCTACATCAGACTGTTATATGAGTCATTTGTCCAAGGCTCTTCCTCCGATGCAAACAGTTAGCTCCTTGCTATACTTGTGTGATACAACGCTAACCAATCAAATCTAGTTTTACTTTGTTACCCAGGAGCATATTATGTACTACCCCTAACACTTCCACCCAGCCAAAGCTGTTAGATTTTGGCCTGCCATAGTGACATCAAGTGTAGGAGATCTCTCCCTCCCATTTCAGCCTTTCCTAGGCTAATCCCCACCACTTCCTTCAATTAATTATCTGCCAGTGGTGCTTCAACTTCCCTTGTCCAAGGTTTGGCTCGCCAAGAGTATTATTCTAGCCTTGTCCTATTTCCTTTGACCATTTCCATTAATCTTGAGAGTTGTCATCTTCAAGTGGTAATCCTTTCGTATCTCCAATTCTGGGGTGGATTTGAACTCTGATTTTATTTGGTGTCGACTACGCAAATTATGAACCCAGTTGTTAAATTTTATCTGAAACTCAAGTTACAACAGCAAGACAAATCTCCTTTGGAAGACTCAATTGTTGCAGGTTGATGTTACTGAAGGCTTTCCACGTTGCCACGCAATGGGGAGAGGAGGTGAGGTGGCTTTGTTAATTAACTCAGTGGGGGTCTCTACATTTGATACATGGGGGAGGGGGAATTCTTCTCTAAGTGGGCGGATATAGGTTAGCGTAGGAGGGATCTAGGGAATAAAATCATAGAATAAACTGGGTGCAAGGGGTGGATAGCAAAAATCAGAAGAATAAATCTTGCTGGTCCGTTTTGCTGTGTAAACTGTAGACCGATTTCTCTCTAATCTTTTCTCTAAGCCTCTACCTTTTGTTGAAACAGGAAAAGTTGTTGTAGGAGGAAAGTTTGGGAAAGTTTTATGCATGAGGCAGTGACAGAAGTTTTTGAAGCCTGAGTTTTTAAGTTAAACTTTACCTGGAACTTTTGGAACATTTAAAAAAAAGTTTTCAAGTTAGATAATTTTGTCTGATATAACTTATGCTATGACAGAACTTGAGTTTGAGTATGCACATCAAAGTTTACAAGAAAAAAATTAGTAGAGTGCTGTTGTGTACAAAGTTTGTTGTCTGTTAGTAGTGTCTTGTGATGGCCCTATAGGAACTGTAGTATACATTTACATATAAACTCACTGGGATGGCCTACTACCAAGGTTATTGCAGCCATCTTGAAACATGCTACACCTACTTTTGTAAAGCTAACGTACAGAAATGGCAGCAGCGTTGTATGTAATACACTAACAAACAATGTATTGTATGCAAATAAAAAATGTGAAAAGATTGATACTGGCATGTGACCAAATGGGTAACTGTGGACAACAAACATGGATTATGCAAAGATAAAAACAAACAAGCACAATTCATAATAGTGGTTTCACGAAAGAGCGCTGTGTTATGCACATGTTAATGGCTATCAGCTGCAAGAAAACAAGGCAGCCTGCGCTGGTAGGAGCACAAACACAAGAAGTTGCCTGTACTTCCGGCATCAATTGAATCCAAAAACACAGTCATTTCCCAAAAATGAAAAAAACGCTAAGTTTGTAAAAGAGCTATCTCCAGTAGGAAAAACAGCTCTGCTATGCTAAAATACAGTTGTTTTTGCCACAATTGTAATATATAACTATTTTTGGTAGAAACAGCAAAATTAATAAAAACTTCTAGGGTTGTAAAAGAATATAAATATTTTTACAGTTGACAATATTGTACTGTAGCAAAACCAAATCAACATACTATGTATATTTAATAGCGTTGTGTAGGTTAACATGTATTGTTAACCTGTTTTCAGGGCTGAATAAGTTTTGAGAATGATCGTCTGCCTTACTAGTAAGATTATTTTTTACACAGATATTTATTGAAGTCAATGAACAATATCATGCTAGGAAGCAAGTTTTTTATATTGTGACACAGTAATGCGAAGGTTGGCAGTTATTCAACGAAGCTAGTTGTGAGCAAGTACAGATTGAAGTAGAAGAATAGTGACAGTATCATGTTACTGAAACATTGTTTATAAATATGAGACAATGTATGCTTTTAGTTGGTGGTGGCAGTGAGTTGAAAGAGCAATGAACGTGGTGATCCAGGCTATTGTAGTGGACTTTTATGATCACATTGTCTGCACAAGGTCTCCCTGACAACTGCAAAGTGCCAGGTATGCCTTCCTTGAGGCTGCCATTGCCAGACACCTTATGAAAAGCAGGAATTAACTCCACTGGCCTTGCAGCTATCTAAACTGGCCCTGCAGCAATCACTACCAGCCCTGCAGTAACGCTACCTTCCATGCAACCAATCTATACCGGGCCGGGGAGGAAAGAAGAAACATACCCTGCTTGTTGATTCATATATTTACTTCCAGGTTATTGTCATTTGTTATCTCAATGATTAGGTCAATAACTTTCTGTACCTCTGCCTATAAAAGGCAGAGTTTTGCTTACAGTTGTGGAGTTTGAGATACTGTAGTGGATTTGGGGGTATGCCAAAATACCACCAACAAAACCTCACTTCTCCAGAGGTTATCCCTCAATCTACTTCAATGGAGGAGTATCCCAACTCCACAACCGTAATAGAGCCCACGGCTCAAACTCACAACTCAGTGCTTCAGAGTATCAACCAAAATATATTATTCCACAACAATCCAGTGCAGTATAATAATGGCAAAGTATCTCGCCGCTTGGAACAATCACAAACATAATGCTTATACAACTACAAGAAATAAATGACCTAGTATCGGTAAGGCAAATCACAGGTAACAGGAAGTAAATACACAAATAAGAGAACAATATATAAATAGTAAAACATAACATTGGATAAAAGGAGGTTAAATCTACAAGGCGCCCAGAAATAGAGGGCGAAGCTTCAAGAGTCATAAATGCTGAGTCAGCTCGGGGAGTGGTTCACTACTGACCCTGCAGCTATCACTACCGGCCCATGAGTAACATTACCGGCCCTGCAGTAACACTACCGGCCCTGCAGTAACACTATCGGGCTGCTGTAACACTACCGGCCCTGCAGTAACACTATCAGGCTGCAGTAACAGTACCGGCCCTGCAGTAACACTACTGACCCTGCAGTAACACTACCGGCCCTGCAGTAACACTACTGGCCCTGCAGTAACACTACCATCCCTGCAGTAACACTACCAACCCTGCAGTAACACTACTGGCCCTGCAGTAACACTACCGGCCCTGCAGTAACACTACCAACCCTGCAGTAACACTACCGGCCCTGCAGTAACACTACCAGCCCTGCAGTAACACTACCGGCCCTGCAGTAACACTACCGGCCCTGCAGTAACACTACCGGCCCTGCAGTAACACTACCGGCCCTGCAGTAACATTACTGGCCCTGCAGCCTATCACTAACGGCCCTGCAGCTATCACTACCGGCCCTGCACCTATTACCACCGGCCCTGCAGCTATCACTACCATCCCTATAGATATCTATACCAGCCCTGCAGCTATCACTACCGGCCCTGCAGCTATCTATGCTAGCCATGCAGCAATCACTACTGGCCCTGCAGCCATCACTACCGGCCCTGCAGCCATCACTACCGACCCATGTGTAACACTACCGGCCATGCAACCAATCTATACCGGGGTAGGGGAGGAAAAAAGAAGCATAGCCTGATAGACCAGACAAGTACCAAAATATTCAGAAGCCTGAGCCCGGAATATAACCATCATTACATTCGCCAGATGAGAGAGGGCAATGGTAATATATCTGTTTTGATAGCAATGATAATGATAGAAATTTTCTTTGTGGTGTAGGATGAGTGGATGTCCAGACAGATTTGATGTATTGCTTTTTTGTATTAAAAACAAAACGTAGGTAGAACAGATTGGAGTTACAGGATACTAAAAGTGATTACCATATTATTAATGACGATTTAAAAATAGATAAATTATTAACAAAAAGGTTTGGCTGTGTCAAAAGATGTCTAGTGCTGGAAATGATTCAATAGTTGGAAGAACTTTTTGATAGATGATCAACGTGCTTGGTCCAGTTTAGTAAAAATATATATTTTGACTCCTAAAAGTTAGGTTGTTTATTTTTTTGGAAGTGTGCAACTTACAAATCTTACTGTTATGGACTTGTAGAAATTACATTCGATCAAACTGGCTATTATAAAGCTAAGCTTGTATTATTATTATTTTTCGCTACTTTAGCTTGTGTGCAGCTATTGACAACATAAAGACAAGCTTGTGCACAGCTTTTTGAACACATTATGTATATATAAGGAAGCACTTTTGTAAGCAATAGATGAGAGAGTAACATAAGTGGGTATAAGCAGATACAGCGTTAATGTCCATTACTTTTACATGTTAACTAATTCTCAATACAGAAATAAAGTGACTTTGAATCCACAAACATATAGTTTGCTCTACACAAACACAACAAATACGGACCATTTTGTTAAAAGTTAGTGGTAAGAAAGGAGCAGAACTTCTGGAAAATATATGCAATTTTTTTGAGGAACATTCAAGAGATGTGCTTCCATTTTGACCTCCCCACTTAAACGTGGATGCCTCCTGATCCTTGTTAGATACCTTTCTATCCTATACCTGGCGTATGGATTCTTTATCCCATCGGTTTCTTTTAGTAAGATAGGATGAGTTCTCTGTAAAGTGATGTGATACATTTGTGAGTTCAAGCTACAGCTTTCACAAGAGTTTATTTTTAGGTTCAATCTACCGGTATGTTCCTCAACACTGGCATGTTGACACATAAATGGCTTGTGATACTTTTTTATCCTTTGACTTTCATACATAATAGAAACCTCCTGTCTCGTTTTACCTTTTTTATACTCTCTCTCTCACTCCTGGCACAAGGATTTTCTACTTTGTGTACCGCTATGTACTGGCCTACACATATTATTATTGATGTTTTATGTCAGAATATACATCGCTGACCAAAGTTAAAGTTTCTGTTTTCTGTGCTGGCTCAATTGATTAGCAACTACAATTTAAAATAATACAAATAAATTTGTAGTATTTTTGTTGCTCAATGAATTATCAGAATCAGTGGGGTTCTCTGACATAAGAATACTTGTAAGTTTATGACAATCTTTCTATGAAGTAAGAACAGAAACAGTATTGTACGCGGTAGAGGGAGAAGATGTGTCCACCAGAGAAAGCAATCCCTGGATAAAGAGACTTTGGGAGTTAGCTATCACCTGCCTACCACCTGGCTACCACCTGGCTACCACCACCCACCATGGGCGGGCTTATTGTACAAAAGACTAGCATGAGGGGAGACTACCACAGGAGGAGGCCACCACAGGAGGAGGCTACCACAGGAGGAGGCCACCACAGGATGAGACTACCACAGAAGGAGGCTACCACAGGAGGAGGCTACCACAGGAGGAGGCTACCGCAGGATTAGGTTGTCACAAGGTTGCAATCGGAGATGGCTGGAGAGAAACATAACAAACGTATCTGGTTGGGTACAACTGGTAGCGCAACTGGTGTTGTTATAAACAAAAATGGTACAACAGATGCTCCCTACTCAAATACACGATACAAACTGAAACAAGAACAATATATGATATCACATATGTATGATATGTTTGAATATTGAAATAATAGTTTTTCCTACAATAGGGGTAAATACAATACTCAGCTATATCAAGTATGTATGCAAACAACTGTATGTAAACCAAATGTCTCACCTTACTATGTATATGTGTGTGTGTTCTAGTTTGGCAGCTTCCTTCAGCACGTCTGCTTTGGTTGGCTCCCAGTCTCAGAATGTTTTATTCTTGTTCCAGTGTCCAGGTGGCTGAGTAAGGATTAAGTTATAATCCTAATAGAAGGAAAGCTGCCTGTCGAAATCTTAAGTAGCATGTGATGGATTCCCTATTGTAGGGAGGGTAGGGTGATTGATCACCGCTTGTTTGTACGGAATATGCGTAATACATTTCCGTGGACTACCACTGTATGACACAGGTGGTGTACGTAGACTGTATTGTGTGTAGGTAGACTGTATTGTATGTAGGTAGACTGTATTGTATGTAGGTAGACTGTATTGTAGATTTCCAACATAACATGTAGCATACAGTATAGTATAGTATACAGTTGGTCCAATTATAGATAAGAAATTATGTTGGCAATAGTTTCAATTTAAATCCAAACCATTAGGGCTCTTCTCCAACGTCTAAGGTGCCAGCTTTCCCACGGTTGCGCAATATTTCATTCTGGTATCTCCTTTCTATGTCTCTTTGGAGTTATCTTCTTTTAATGGCAATCTCCCCATATCTCTAGCTCTAGGGGATGAATCCAAAGCCTGATGCAATCGGTGTTGCTCCGGCAATGGTTGGATTCATTTGTGAAACTTCCATTTGAAGTTCCAGTTTTATTAGCGACATGCGAGTGTGAAGTTCAGTTTAGAAAGCATGAATGAGAGAGGATAACTCATATTTTTGAAGTTCATTCACTGTAGGTTACTTTCACAGGGTATTGGAGTCTCATCAAACTACAGGAGGGGTAGAGGAGGTTCTTGAAAACTAGTTTAGAAAATTGGGGAAAGGCGTGGTTGGGTAGGTGGGGGTTACATGTTATCTACATAAACAATACACGTACTATCTTATCTACGAATGTGAGACATATAACATGTCATCTAGATATGCAATACATATAAAATGTTATCTACATATACAATACACGTACTATTTTATCTACGTATGTGACACATATAACATGTCATCTAGATATGTAATACATATAACATGATATCTCCGTGTGTAATACATATATTATGTTACCTACATATGTAATGCTCATTCCTTGTAGATTTGCTGAGATGAACCGACTGTTAATAGACAACAAGTTTGGAATCCATTGCTCAAAACTTTACTCAAACTTCTGGCCCAAGTATTATCCACGCTTCACCAATCTTTTGACTCCAGAAGCCCTTCAACATATTCACCGATGACTGCGCGCTTTCTTACATTATTTTATATATTACTTGGTATTTGCTGGCCACACATTGAATAGAGTCACATCCATGTTTTGTCTCTTGCTATCTTTGTGTTCCTATCAGTGATTTTTCCTCACTCCTGAGATATTTTTCTGATGCTCAATTCCTGTTTAGAATACTTTAGAGGTTAGATAACAATATACAAAATATACATGATGTATGATCATTTCATCTGAGTTGAATTCTTTGAACTACGTGTCGATGCATACTACTGGCCCAAACCGCCCACAAGTGGATAGAAATGGTGCTGGTTCACTATATGCAAGGTTATCTATTTGTAATTGTTCCACTTATAAGTTTATTTCTACTGGCTACAAATGAAGCAACTAACTTCACATGAGACCATGTTTACGGCAAACATCAACCATCTCTTACTTGAGTCGCCAATAGAAGCAATTTGAGGTTTACACTTGATAATGCCGCCAACCGTCTCTGATGAAGTTGATAGGGTGCTGAGAACAACTTTTTTGCTGCAATGGCTACCAAGAAAGTCTTCACATCCTTACTAGTGAAAAATGGCCCTTACCAAATTGCATTTGGTCTGGATCAAACGCCCTCATAGGCACTTCAATAGTTGACGCTGTGGTGCGTTTCCTCTTGAAATCATATCTGGCCAGTTACAGAGAGCAACCACTAGTATTGTAACAAGCAACCACTGTTATTCTGAGGAAAGTCCATTACAATTCTCTCCCATATTTTATCGGCATGCCAACCAATTATACGTTAAAAGAAAGAGCTGGAAGTAGCTCCTCTGACACGATCTACAGCTTTCCATTATTCATTCAATTTGTGAATCAAAATAAATCTATCAACAGCAACGGCATTCATTTTCATAATTCCATTGTGTCCCTCATTCAAAAGTTGGCCACTGCAAATAACCGCCTGTAATTTGTTTAGCTGTCATTGGTAATACAGAAATAACAGCCATATTTACAGCTATCGCTTCTCTCCTAGATCTCCAAGCTCAGTTTTAGTGGCTCATTTGCCAACGCAAACGTTCACAAGTCGCGAGTGTTTTCATTCTGAAGGTCACCATTTCCCCATGCATTATTGAAACAATGCAGGTTGGATACACAATGCACAGCACCACATATCACACAATGGATACCTATCTAGATAACTGGTGAACATCAGTCGTACGCTTGCTTGGCACATGCGGTGTAACTCATTTCAAACTGTTACTTCTGAACTGTGGCCGACTGGGGAATAGCTTGAGCACCTCAGATCTGCATTTCAGTGACAGCCTGGACTGGGCATCATTTTCTCGCGCTTAGCTGGATGATAGTTCACTTTATAGACATCAGCTGCTAATTCTAAACACCATCATGTTTGTATAATGCTGCTGACATCCCCCGACTCATGCATTTCAAAGAAAAAGCTGTAAGCCTCAGGATGACATCCATAATTACACTCCCATCTCATGTGATTCCTCGTCAGCCTGTTTAGTAGTCAACACTTCATATATACAGTCCAGAAACACCTCCAAACCTGAAATTTTTCGACAGTCCTAGCTAGAAACACAATCTGACCAATCCTATCTGAGTTATCTCCCTTACACCTCAGCATCTATGAATGCTTTTCATCCCCAGCATCAGATCTGATAGAAAATGGCGCTGGACAACTTTGTAAAACTTGGGCTCTGGTCTGACTCAAGTTCTAATTTTACCTGATAATGGAAAGGTTGCCCTATTGTATGTCGTGTATGCCATTGTACTTCATATCTTTGCACTGTATATTCTTTCTTGGTAGATAATTTTTGACTAGGTTTATTTATTCATTAAACAGCTGATCAAAATTATAATCATCAAATCAGCCAGTAGACAACTCTTCATGTCAATAACTGAGAACCCAGAAGTATGAACTTATGTGCTACACAGTATTACAACGTGAGAGCTTATCAAAGCTACAAAGGGCAAACAACGTAATGAAAATAATAACACAATACTTATACAAGCACAGGCATACCTTCCAGTGAGCAAAAAACACTCTTTATGTTTATTTTAAAGTATGATGTGCTGTCCAATACTGTAGTGTTCACTAGTCGTCTCTTGCTGCCAGCACTACCTGTATGAACCCAAGTTGTTAGCCCTACCTACAGTTACTTATATAGATCTCTCTTGCTGGCAGCACTACCTGTATGAACCCAAGTTGTTAGCCCTACCTACAGTTACTTATATAGATCTCTCTTGCTGGCAGCACTACCTGTATGAACCCAAGTTGTTAGCCCTACCTACAGTTACTTATATAGATCTCTCTTGCTGGCAGCACTACCTGTATGAACCCAAGTTGTTAGCCCTACCTACAGTTACTTATATAGTTCTCTCTTCCTGGCAGCACTACCTGTGTGAACCAAAGTTGTTAGCCCAACCTACAGTTACTTATATAGGTTTCTCTTGCTGGCAGCATTACCTGTATGAACCCAAGTTGTTAGCCCAACCTACAGTTACTTATACAGATCTCTCTTGCTGGCAGCACTACCTGTATGAACCCAACTTGTTAGTTCTACCTACAGCTACTTATATAGGTCTCTCTTGCTGGCAGCGCTACCTGTATGAACCCAAGTTGTTAGCCCTACCTACAGTTACTTATATAGGTCTCTCTTGCTGGCAGCACTACCTGTATGAACCCAAGTTGTTAGCCCTACCTACAGTTACTTATATAGGTCTCTCTTGCTGGCAGCACTACCTGTATGAACCCAAGTTGTTAGCTCTACCTACAGCTACTTATATAAGTCTCTCTTGCTGGCAGCACTACCTGTATGAACCCAAGTTGTTAGCTCTACCTACAGCTACTTATATAGATCTCTCTTGCTGGCAGCACTACCTGTATGAACCCAAGTTGTTAGCCCTACCTACAGTTGCTTATATAGATCTCTCTCTCTGGCAGCACTACCTGTATAAACCCAACCTTTTCTTGCAAATATTTTAGTTCATTCATTAAAAAAAATTAATTGAAGATTATGCTCATGAGTAGAGCAATAGTTTCATATATATTTCGTGTTTTATCGAGCTTGCCAACATGATCTGATGAGGGTGTGACCTTGGTAAACTATTGGGGCTTGCTGCTTCTACAGTGACGATGTACTGTTATGATTCATGATGACGGCGCACCGTAATTATCATACACCCCGCACCTATCGACTGCCGTAAATGGGGAAGATAATTGATTATCTTGATAAAATATGTTGACTTTCGCTTCAATAGTTTGGGTCGTGGCAAGTGGGCTTTTGGTATCTGGCTTGCTTGTTATTTGTTTCTTACAAGTTTTACATTTATTTATATAAATATTACATTGTACAAAGTTTTAATTACAATAATGCTCATACTACTAACTATTTATTATATCTCAATGTGACCGATAAACAACTCCCACTTTAGTCAGCTGTGTAACAACAACTCCTAAATTGTCTCTAAATGGGCGGAGTTTATGGCAGGTGAGAGAGGGAGGAGATAATATATAGCAGCTGTTATATAATATCACACCTTGTCTGTTTCTTCTTTCTCATTTTTTTTTGCGTGACAGCAATGTTATAGTAACTTTCAGCTATATCAGGGTGGTTAATGTCTGCACCATACATAACTTTCTTCATCTACAATGATTTGATGTAATATTCCAGTGCTGATGAGAACTCACCACGGTTGTAATATACACTAGCAATGTTATTGTAACTGATAGCTATATCAGTGTGGTTGGTGTCTGCACCGTATATAGCTTCCCTCATCTCCATTGATTTGATGTAATATTCCAGTGCTGATGAGTACTCACCACGTTTGTTATATACACTAGCAATGTTATTGTAACTGGTAGCTATATCAGGGTGGTTGGTGTCTGCACCGTATATAGCTTTCCTCATCTCCATTGATTTGATGTAATATTCCAGTGCGGATGAGTATTCACCACGTTTGTTATATACACTAGCAATGTTATTGTAAATGGTAGCTATATCAGGGTGGTTGGTGTCTGCACCGTGTATAACTTTCATCATCACCATTGATTTGATGTAATATTCCAGTGCTGAAGAGTATTCACCACGCTTGTTATATACATAAGCAATGTTATTGTAACTGGTAGCTATATCACGGTGGTTGGTGTCTGCACCATATATAGCTTTCATCATCTCCAAAGATTTGATGTAATAGTCCAGTGCTGATGAGTACTCACCACGGCTGTTATATACAAGAGCAATGTTATTGTAACTGTTAGCTATACCAGGGTGGTTAGTGTCTGCACCATATATAGCTTTCCTCATCTTCATTGATTTGATGTGATATTCCAGTGCTGATGAGTACTCACCACGGTTGTAATATACAAGAGCAATGTTATTGTAACTGGTAGCTATATCAGGGTGGTCGGTGTCTGCACCATATATAGCTTTCATCATCTTCATTGATTTGATGTAATATTCCAGTGCTGATGAGTACTCACCACGGCTGTTATATACAAGAGCAATGTTATTGTAACTGGTAGCTATATCAGGGTGGTCGGTGTCTGCACCATATATAGCTTTCCTCATCTCCATTGATTTGATGTAATATTCCAATGCTGATGAGTACTCACCACGGCTGTTATATACATGAGCAATGTTATTGTAAATGGTAGCTATATCAGGGTGGTTAGTGTCTGCACCATATATAACTTTCCTCATCTTCATTGATTTGATGTAATATTCCAGTGCTGATGAGTACTCACCGCGGTTGTCATATACATTAGCAATGTTATTGTAACTGGTAGCTATATCAGGGTGGTTAGTGTCTGCACCATATATAGCTTTCCTCATCTCCATTGATTTGATGTGATATTCCAGTGCTGTTGAGTGCTCACCACGGCTGTGATATACACTAGCAATGTTATTGTAACTGGTAGCTATATCAGGGTGGTTAGTGTCTGCACCATATATAGCTTTCCTCATCTCCATTGATTTGATGTAATAGTCCAGAGCTGATGAGTACTCACCACACTTGTCATATACACTAGCTATGTTATTGTAATTGGTAGCTATACCAGGGTGGTTAGTGTCTGCACCATATATAGCTTTCCTCATCTTCATTGATTTGATGTGATATTCCAGTGCTGATGAGTACTCACCACGGTTGTTATATACATTAGCAATTTTATTGTAACTGGTAGCTATATCAGAGTGGTTAGTGTCTGCACCATATATAGCTTTCGTCATCTTCGTTGATTTGATGTGATATTCCAGTGCTGATGAGTACTCACCACGGCTGTTATATACAAGAGCAATGTTATTGTAACTGGTAGCTATATCAGGGTGGTCGGTGTCTGCACCATATATAGCTTTCCTCATCTCCATTGATTTGATGTAATATTCCAGTGCTGATGAGTATTCACCACGGCTGTTATATACATGAGCAATGCTATTGTAAATGGTAGCTATATCAGGGTGGTTAGTGTCTGCACCATATATAGCTTTCCTCATCTCCATTGATTTGATGTGATATTCCAGTGCTGATGAGTACTCACCACGGTTGTAATATACACTAGCAATGTTATTGTAAATGGTAGCTATATCAGGGTGGTTGGTGTCTGCACCGTGTATAACTTTCATCATCACCATTGATTTGATGTAATATTCCAGTGCTGATGAGTATTCACCACGATTGTCATATACACTAGCAATGTTATTGTAACTGGTAGCTATATCAGGGTGGTTGGTGTCTGCACCATATATAGCTTTCCTCATCTCCATTGATTTGATGTGATATTCCAGTGCTGTTGAGTGCTCACCACGGCTGTGATATACACTAGCAATGTTATTGTAACTGGTAGCTATATCAGGGTGGTTGGTGTCTGCACCATATATAGCTTTCCTCATCTCCATTGATTTGATGTGATATTCCAGTGCTGTTGAGTGCTCACCACGACTGTGATATACACTAGCAATGTTATTGTAACTGGTAGCTATATCAGGGTGGTTAGTGTCTGCACCATATATAGCTTTCATCATCTCCAAAGATTTGATGTAATAGTCCAGTGCTGATGAGTACTCACCACGGCTGTCATATACACTAGCTATGTTATTGTAATTGGTAGCTATACCAGGGTGGTTAGTATCTGCACCATATATAGCTTTCTTCATCTCCATTGATTTGATGTGATACTCCAGTGCTGATGAGTACTCACCACGGTTGTAATATACACTAGCAATGTTATTGTAACTGTCAGCTATATCAGGGTGGTCGGTGTCTGCACCATATATAGCTTTCATCATCGCCATTGATTTGTTGTAATGTTTCAAAGAAGAATTATACTGACCAAGTCCATCGCAGGCAAGACCAATGCAATCATAATCGGTAGCTATAGCAGGATGTAACGTGTCACCAAACATGGCTATATCCGTGTCTAGTGCCAGTTTGTGATATCTCTTAGCCTCCTCATATTCACCCATATCACAATAAACACCACCAACATCCCTGTAGGTTATTGAGATATCTTGGTGGTTTCTGTCTGCTGGGTACATGGAATGAGTTGAACTGTTTTTGAATGCGTGGGTGGATTGTTCTAGATGCTTCTTTGCCTACGATAACAATCAAGTGAGACAATTATGTACATACTTGCGTTATGTACAGTCAATTGGATACAGTTTTAACCAAAATAAAATAACAAAGAACTGTGAAAGATAAGAGGCAACATTAGCCTCAGTATCTGATAGACCACTGTATACACAATAGCCTGAGTATGCTG
Organism: Cryptosula pallasiana; assembly: GCA_945261195.1. Classification (NCBI taxonomy): domain Eukaryota; kingdom Metazoa; phylum Bryozoa; class Gymnolaemata; order Cheilostomatida; family Cryptosulidae; genus Cryptosula; species Cryptosula pallasiana. Next base: position 28,351,650 of record OX183140.1, on the reverse strand, counting down.
GCTGTAAACTGCAGTCAATATTGAAATGCTGAACAAAAACTTGGCAACTAAGGCACAATAAAATTTTTAACTCGCTGGGTAGATAAAAGTGTATAAATAGAGGCAAAATCATGGACACTACCACTGGGTAACCAACCAATCAGCTCAGAGATTAAAAACAAACAACTTTCACTCACTAAACATCAAGACCACCCAAATAACAGCCTGTTCAATAATTCCATCAGTTTTTAAACTAAAAACAGTTCCTTAGTTACATCAAACAAAATAAAGGCTCTTACACTAACATTCCGTTAACAATGTTAAGGTAGTGTTGCCATTGATGAGTGACAGACTGCGTTAAACACCCACAATGCTCCGGTAAAATAACCTTCGACAGAGTTAGCTCAGAACCACAGCTAACTGAACACCAATGACAGAAATGAAGAACAAAAACTTACACCAATGGAGTCTTTTGGTACACAAGTTATACATTAGTGAACGCACAGAAAAATATAAAAGGAAAGTGATGGGAGTAATGCAGTTATTATTGTTTCCATAGCAACCATCACAGCGCATTCTCTCCTCCACAGCACACACTAGTAGTAATATATGAACAGATCTCCCTACCAAGTGTTTTTTTGTGGGGTCAAAATCCGGGGTGATGCAATGGGTTACGGCGTTGAATGAATTCGCTGAGTTTATATTGTATTTCATTTGAGGGGCATTTGAGTGGCATTTGAGTGGCATTTAAGTGGCATTTGAGTTTTGATTATTTTTTTACTTAATTTGAACTTATATGGCATCTAGATTTTGAATGTATGGCATTTGATTTTTTTGATATTTTTTACATTGTATAAAAATGGAACGTGATATGATTGAATTGTTATTGGAAGTTAGGATGTTGACAGAGGATGATGTTGAGATGAGACCGATGAATGAAGTTGATACTGTTGATGGTACTACACGTGATATGATAGATGTTTTACCGAGTATGAAGCGTAAAGCGTTGATAATTATGATGATTTTGGTATTTGTCGTAGGATTTTCCACTTTTGGAGGTGTTACTGAGTTTAGTATGTATGAAGAAGCAATGGAAAAAATACAAAAAGCGAGAAACTCTCCTGTTGGAATCATAAATGAAACTACTGTTGGTTGATGAACGTCTTTTTATGATGAATGGGAATCCTGAAGGTTATGACCCAAGGATGCGATCTCCTTTTACAGCAATGATTGCAGGACCAACTGGATCAGGAAAGACACAAGCAATTTTTCGAATGATTGAAGCTAGTCAGACTATAGTGCACCCTCCACCAACAGAAATTCACTACTGTTATGGAGCCTACCAAAAAGCCTTTGATGATGTACCAGGAGTGAATTTTCATGAAGGCATGATAGATATAACAGTGAGTTTTCCCAGAGATGGTCGAAATCGATGGCTGATAATTGATGATCTCATGGATGAAAGTAGTAATATATGAGCAGATCTCCCTACCAAGTGTTTTTTTGTGGATTAGACCTTGGGGGTTATGCAATGAGTTACGGCGTTGGATGGATTCGCCGAGTTTATATTGTATTTTATTTGAGGGGTATTTGAGTGGCATTTGAGTGGCATTTAAGTGGCATTTGAGTTTTGATTATTTTTTTACTTGATTTGAACTTATATGGCATATAGATTTCGAATGTATGGCACTCATATGACAACATTTTTGATGGAGTTGTAATTGCTACTGAATTGTTTTTGTATATGATATAACCATCTACAAGGATATAGTTATTGTTATAGTTTTATTATTACATAATAAGTATTACATTAATTGCTTACTGGAGAATGTAATAAAATACATATCATAATAAAGTGTAATAGGTTGAATATATAGTGTTAAAGTCTATAAAAACTTTTTAATTTGTAAAGTATTTGATGACTTTACAAGAAATATCATCACATTCAGGTTCAATGACGATGAGAAGATTTTCTTCAAGTTTAAGTTTACTATCTTCCAATATAGATAGAGAAAGTTTTGAAAAATCCTCCAAGTCATTATAAATAAAAATTCTATAAATCGATGGTGTTGAACTTGTAATTGCAGCTGAATTGTTTTCGCATATGATGTATCTATCACACACACAATCAGTAGTTGTTTCGATTTCTTCTTTGTATATAGTAGAGTTTGTAGGGCTTGGCTGTTCCAAAATTAAATCGACTAAACCCAGAGCTTGTGGAAGAGATGGAATTGATGGTGATAAAGCTGGAACTAGTGACTCGTTTGTAATTTTTGTTGTTGTCGTCGTCTGCGGAGTTGTGGTGATTGTTGAAGTTGTTCTTCGAATCGTAGGTAGTAATCCTTCATCGTATAAACGAATGTAATTTAAAGCTTCATCGGTTTTGCAAACAAAGTATTGTTGAGGCCACATATCATAAGTATCACAGGTTCTACGTTGGTGAGAAAACTGCATGAAACATGTGAGTGTATGCATACGATATTTTAAGTTTTTTTCTAAAATATGAGTTACTGAATTAACCGCCTCCATATTAAGAGATCCCGATAAACATCCAGACGCTCTATGAGATAAAGTGAACGGTCGAATCTCTGTTGCAAGACAATAACTGCTTAGGATTGGGAATAATAGAAGATAGATTCGATATTTCATCTTTATTCAGAGAGAGAGAGTTTTAACCTAGTTTATGCTTTCATCATTTAGAGTTAATTGTCTTGCATTTCGGTAGACTTTGGTTAATATGCTCCAACTAAAGTTCTATATATATAACTTTGGGATCGCATTTGTCTTTTTTATCTCCTTGACATGTGATACTGATGATAATCTTGTTTTGAATAGACTTCAAACTTTCAAAACTCGAAAATGACAAATTTACACCTTCAATACCATTGATGTTAGTGATGATAGTACCTATTTTCGGCTTCTCATTGGTCGAATGATTGCATTCCTCACATGCAAAGTTGGTTGACTCAAACTCTTCTGTTGGTGGACAAATCAAACGTGAGGTGTTGTATTCAAATACACATAATTTATCATTCCAAAATAGTTTTGTATTTTGAGTAAGGCCTTCCATATTATTTTTAACCCCTATTGCACATTCCTCTGGATTCAGAGTGTATTTTGTTGGCGTATTACAGGTCAGGGTATCTGTAGAAGTTTTGCTTTTGCAGATCCAAGAAGCGTTTTGAGCGATAATAAAACTACAATGTAAATAGTTGGAAGGATAGAGTCTCACACAGTTTGTTCCATTTTCATCTTTATATCGAATATTCTTTTCAAAAGGTGAAAAAAATAACACATCATTTTTTTCCATAACTCTATCTATACATTCATCAATTTCGTCGGCATAAAATACTTCGCTGGCATTGAAACTGTCGAAACTCGAAAATGTTGAATTCACACCTTCGATTTTATTGATTTTAGTGATGTTAGCTGGATTTGATTCCTCATTGAAGGTAGTGATGTTAGCTGGAATTTCGATATCATTGATGGTAGTGATGTTAGCTGAAATTGATTCCTCGGTATCTGTAGAATCTTTACTCTTACAGATCCAAGAAGCGTTTCGAGGGATGAAAAAACCGCAATATATATAGTCAGAAGGGTAGAGTCTCACACAGTTTTCCCCATTTTCATCTTTATATCGTATAGTCCTTTCAAAAGGTGAAAAAACCAAGACATCGTTTTTTTCCATAACTCCAGCTAGACATTTATCAATTTTGTTGCTATAATACACTCCACTAGTTTTGAAACTGTCAAAAGTCGAAAGTGATGAATCTTTGATGTTAGTGATGTTAACTGGTTTTGGTTCCTTGTTGATCGAATGATCGGAATGAACACATGGCATGCATGCAAATTTGTATGTCATAAATTGTCTTCTCATTGGACAGATCACACGTCCGCCAATGTATTGAAATGCACATAAATTCCCATTTCGATATACTTTTGTATTTTGAGTAAGTCCTTCCGTATTATTTGTAATACCTAGTTCACATTCCTCTTGATTCAAAACGTATTTTGTTGAAGTATCACAAGTTGTGCTCTTGCAGATCCAAGAAGCGCTTTGAGGGATGAAAAAACCACAATATAATAAGTCAGGAGGGTAGAGTCGCACACAGTTTGTTCCATTTTCATCTTTATATCGTATAGTCCTTTCGAAAGGTGAAAAAACCAAGACATCATTTTTATCCATAACTCCGGCTATACATTCATCAATTTCATTGGTATAGAATACTCCACTAACATTGGGAAATGTTAGTGCTAATAGCAAGATAAATACGCAGCTCATTTTTTAAAATGTTTTCGCTTTCAGTGTTGAAAGTTGAATACTTTCTTTCTTGATGTTCTTTCTATTTATACGTAAGTGGCTAGTGGTTTGTTCAGCTCTCTGAGCTGATTTTGAAGATGTGAAACAATCTCATCAAAGTGGTTACCAAAATGTAAGTATGGTTCCAATTGAGATTGAGACAAAAGAACATGTGTTCCTGTCCAGCGAAATGAAGTCAAACCTCTTAAAATCGAAATATCTATCAAATCACCTAGTTCAGCATCTTTCAAACATTGCTTAATATCAATCAGTTCGATGGCTCTTTTGAGATCTTCAAAATCTATCAACTTGTCTTGCGGACAGCATACTTTTGGTTCAAAGCTCCTAGAACAGTTTGAGCATTCGAGAGGATTTGCTCTTGAAATACAATTACAGCTCAAAAGCATGCTTTGTATTGATTTACGAACTAGATTGAATCCTAACACAAAATAAAATACTTCTTCGGTGATGAGTTGAACAAAAAGAGGATTCGAACGCTCTAAAGGAATGTGTTCAAAATAAGTCCTTATGAACTTAGGAACAAAATCAGCCAATGTAGCAATTGACTTGAATCCTTCAGTTTTTCCACTCATGTTTCTTCTGTAGTTCAGAGATAAATGAAGCAACATTTTTTGTAGCAGTTCTTTTATGAGTCCTCAGATATACTTGTTGAGTCCTCAGATATACTTGTCAAATCAATAGGTATTATCGGGTTGACTGAGTCTTCTTTTTCATCAGGAGTATAAGCATATGGATATCCATCTGCTATCGCAAGTAATTTATCCTTTAGACGTTGATAAGACAGCTTCCTCTGACTATTAGGTAATAGGTAGGGATTTAATCGTGCTCTCAAATTTGTTAACATAAAGGGAGACTTCAAATCATCAGAGGAAAGATCCAAAAAAGCATTAATCCATTCATCATGCACCAAAAATCCCATTTTAGCGTTTTTCAAAACTTGTTTTCTGTCAATCCAGTCGATAGCATCACCCAATTCTTTTTTGGTGGGTGTAGCACCTTCAACCATTTCAGCATATCTTTTACAAGTGATACATTGGTCATCAGTGTGTGAACAGCAACAGTTTAGTAGTGATAGATTGGTTGCTTGCTTATAAAAACTTCCTCCTAGTGCGCAGTATACACATTCTTCCGTAAAATAAATCCTCAACATTTCATCAGAAACCTCAGCCAAAAAAGTCTTAGGTCCTATAACATCGGAAGCTTCTTGGTGAGCAAAGTCTTCAACGTGTAACATATTTGTTGTTAGCCCGTTAAATTACAAAACGCGAAATGATTCGTTTTCAAATTGGAATACCTATTTAATCATTCATTACTTTTTCTTTTTTTTGAGGTTAATTGTTATGCTAGCTCATGTAGATCTTCATAAATGCTTTAATTTCAACCTGACAACCATCGATTGGGCAAGGTTTTACTTCTGATGAGCATTCAGTAAGTGCTTTTTCCTTACACTCACTACAGTAAATGAGATGACCACATGGAAGAGAGATATGATTTGCAATTACTTTTTTTTCATGTGACTCAGACACACATTGAGCGAGTTTGCTTTGCTTAGGCTGATCTTTATCTTTTTTTAACGAATCAACTGATTTAGCATCATTTTTTAACAGTGTTGACGAATTCTCAACAGATGTAAAATCATTTTCAAATGTATGTAAGGCTTCAATCATAAAACCTATTCGCTCAAAAGGTTTTCCATTTAACACTAAAACTTGTTCGATATCGTTTTGACTGTATCCTAGCTTTCGCAAACAAGTTTCATTTCTTTGGTGTCATTGTTGTGCGTTGTTTGTTTTACTTTTTCTCGATATTTTTCAACCCGTAGCTTACACCTTTTGCCTTTTTCCGTTCGCATGTAAACATCCTCAACATACTCTTCACCTTTACTGCTGAGTAAAAAATTACAGTCTGGGAACCATCGACAGTGTTCCTCCCATGGTAGATCACTCTCTTCCCATTCTTTAAGTTCACCTGAGCAAAAGAAGCATTTTACACTATCTCCGAACTTAGTATAGTAGAAACCTGCATTGGAAAGGAGTTTCATGGAGACTTTACCCTTCCATTGTTTGAAACTGTCTTCTCTAGATGTTTCAGTAGCAAAACGTGGTGTGTCAGCACGATCAATTGATATACCTAGAGGTAATACTTCTGCAGTTAAATCTCCTCTTCTGGTCTTTTGTTCTTCCATCGTATAGCTTTTGACAATTGAGATGTTTTTCATTTCATCTGCAAGTAGTTTCCTAGGTCTATACACACGATTGTGAGTGTTAAATCCTCTAACAAATCGACAAAACGGAAAACTTTTAGCATGTTCTTTCATCGGATGTTCATCTTCATCCTTCCAGTTTAGTAATACCCCTTGGCAAAAAACACATCGAACAGCGTTGTCTTTTTCAAGGTTATAGAAACCAGCTCCAGACATGTTTTCACCACAATGTTTACCTACTCGTCTCCAGTTTGTAAGAAATTATTTTCTTCGATAACTTTCATCAAGCATTAAAGTCTCTCTTTCATAAAAAGAGAGTTCATTGTAAATGAACTTGAAAAAGTCCGTTGGGGAAAGTTGTGCAATAGTTTTTTGTAATTTTAATGACAAAAGACTACAGTGATTATCCGGATAAGTTGCGACGACATAAGTTATTGCAGTGGTATCAGGAAAAGTTCATTGTAAAAACAACGACGAAGTAACGAGTAAACTATCATCTATCCATTCAGCACAGTCTTTAGTATTTTCAAAGCAATTCCGAGTTTTTTGCATTTCTCTTTTTTCATTATAAATAGTGTTTGCTACATATCTGTTGTTTGTTACTCGACACATTATTTATATATAATATAAGTAGTAGCTTCAATTATTACACAAGTTGAAGTTTTGTTGGAAAGTTCTTTTCCTTTGATCTAGTTCATTGTTATTCTAAAAAAAAATGATAATGCTTTATAGCAAAAAATAAAAAAAGACAAAGGTTTCAATTTTTTTTCAATATACTTGAATTGATTACTATTGTAATAGAATGTAAATACTTACATCAGAAATGAAGACTTGTCTTTCTTTGAATTAAATGAATGATATTCCTAGTTGGTTGAACTTGAGCTGCTTTCTATAAAATTCGGATGAAGGAGTACTTTTTTCATTTTGAAGTCCTGAAATAATAATAATAAAACATAATTAAAACTTACAACATTTTTTGATATCTTAAATAGTGAATAATCTTGTTTTTTTCAGAAAATGTCTTCACGTTTAAATTGATTACAATTAAAACAATACTTACATCACAAATGAAGACTTGTTTTCTTTGAATTAGATGAATTATACACATAGTTGTTTGAACTTCAGCTGTTTCCTATGTAATTCAAATGATAAAGAAGGAGTGCTGTAGTAGATGATGATGTAGTAGATCTTGTTCCTTCCGTTACTAACAATGAAGTGAATGCTTTCTGTATGAAAACAGTGCTTCTTATATAGCTTAAGTTGCACCGCTATGAATCAGCATTATTTTCACGTGAATGGAAACCGTTGCTTTCGCGGGAATAAATATTTCATTTTCATGCGAATGGAACCTGTTGCTTTCGCGGGAATAAATATTTTATTTTCACGCGAATACATACCAATGTTTTCGCAGGAATAAAGATTTTATTTTACCGCGAATACAAACCAATGCTTTCGCGGGAATAAAAAATTTATTTTCCCGCGAATACAAACCAATGCTTTCGCGGGAATAAATAATTTATTTTCCCGCGAATACAAACCAATGCTTTCGCGGGAATAAAAAATTTATTTTCCCGCGAATACAAACCAATGCTTTCGCGGGAATAAATAATTTATTTTCCCGCGAATGGAACCTGTTGCTTTCGCGGGAATAAACATTTTATTTTCCCGCGAATACAAACCAGTGCTTTCGCGGGAATAAATAATTTATTTTCACGCGAATGGAAACTGTTGCTCTCGCGGGAATAAATATTTTATTTTCACGCGAATACAAACCAATGTTTTTGCGGGAATAAAAATGTTATTTTCCCGCGAATACAAGCCAATGTTTTCGCGGGAATAAATAACTTATTTTCACGCGAATGGAAACCGTTGCTTTCGCGGGAATAAAGATTTTATTTTCCCGCGAATACAAACCAATGCTTTCGCGGGAATAAATAATTTATTTTCACGCGAATGGAAACTGTTGCTTTCGCGGGAATAAATATTTTATTTTCACGCGAATACAAACCAATGTTTTCGCGGGAATAAAAATGTTATTTTCCCGCGAATACAAACCAATGTTTTCGCGGGAATAAATAACTTATTTTCACACGAATGGAAACCGTTGCTTTCGCGAGAATAAAGATTTTATTTTCCCGCGAATACAAACCAATGCTTTCGCGGGAATAAATAATTTATTTTCACGCGAATGGAAACTGTTGCTTTCGCGGGAATAAATATTTTATTTTCCCGCGAATACAAACCAATGCTTTCGCGGGAATAAAAAATTTATTTTCCCGCGAATACAAACCAATGCTTTCGCGGGAATAAATAATTTATTTTCCCGCGAATGGAACCTGTTGCTTTCGCGGGAATAAACATTTTATTTTCCCGCGAATACAAACCAGTGCTTTCGCGGGAATAAATAATTTATTTTCACGCGAATGGAAACTGTTGCTCTCGCGGGAATAAATATTTTATTTTCACGCGAATACAAACCAATGTTTTTGCGGGAATAAAAATGTTATTTTCCCGCGAATACAAGCCAATGTTTTCGCGGGAATAAATAACTTATTTTCACGCGAATGGAAACCGTTGCTTTCGCGGGAATAAAGATTTTATTTTCCCGCGAATACAAACCAATGCTTTCGCGGGAATAAATACTTTATTTTCACGCGAATGGAAACCGTTGCTTTCGCGGGAGTGAAAATTTTATTTTCACGCGAATAAAAACCAATGCTTTCGCGGGAATATCGCGTGAAAAACTGCTGAGTCATAGATATATTATAAAGAAGGTTTCACGAGATGTTTTTTCATAGGGTTAATAAGTACAGCTTTAGCTATTTAAGAACCACTGTTTTCACACAGAAAGCATCCAGTTCTACAATAGCTAGCAAAGAAGCAACATCTACACAGCAACTACTACATTTACTTGAAACTATAGAAAGACTTTCATTCAATAAGGTGAGAATCACTAAATAATTCTTTAACATATATTGATAAAAAACTTCAACTATATTTGCTATAATACTTCAGAAAGTTAATTTTATGTTTTAATATTTTGCTCTTATTAATAAAAGATCAAATAGTTTCACCATAATGCATCAGAAAAATTATTATGGTTTTGATTATGTGTTTATTTTATAAATATCTAGTTAGTTTATTCTTTTCAAAATATTTTTCAAATTCCAGTCATCTGTTACATAATTTTTACTCTCTTTTCAGTTCCAACTTCTGACTGAACGCTCTGAATATGAATGAAGACCGTAATACCTCATTTCTCTCAACATTCGAACCATACTCTGATGATAAAGAAAATATCCCTCCTGATTCACATATAATAAGAAGGAAACTGAATACAATTCGACCAAAGCCATGGGATTCGGATAGAAATAAAACGATTGACTATACTTGGACTTTGAAAGCACCATCTCCTTCTCATCTTTCCTGCTTGTCAAAAAATGCTGCTAGTTTGCTCAATTCTTGCGATACCAATGACAGAGTAATGATTGGAAGGTTTCAACCACTTCACTTAAATCAAACACCATCACTTCTCGAGATAATCTCCATCGAAAGACCAACTGAGGATGTATATAAAAACTTATGCATTATCCGCTACAATGTCGAAACATTTGGCAACAGACGACAAGTGAGGTCTATGGTGAGAAATGAGGATTACAACAAATTAGCTCCAACACAACCAGATGTTCCAAAACTGGCGGTTTTTATGGGATTCGATTCAGACAAGCATCCAATCTTTCACCCTATCAACTTCCCATCCAATATTTCCCTTGAGGAAGCTAAAGAGCTAAGTAGATTAATAAAAAAAAAACACCTACTCAGTTGATCAGTATGGTTCGTATCGCAACACTCTCTCAATTTGCTGTTGGAAGTGTAATCAGTTTTGAATCTCCTCAAATATCAACTCAGTTAGCATTACCTAATGGAGAAGTGGTGATGGATGCGCTACTGGTAAACTACAGATGTTTGCAATATGATGGTTTGATGATGGGAGTTCTATATATACCTGAAAAACATGCTAGCAACGTCAAACGAATTGGAACAGGAGTCATACTTGTAAGAAATCGTGAAGTTAGTAGATTTGGTTATCATCGGCATGATATAATCACATTCACAGCATTACAAGCGATAGAAACGGCTCAAAACCTATCCAACAAACTTGATGATTCCAACCAGATGAAGTACTTTACTACAGATGAGGTTGTTGAGAACAAGGTCTTAGTGCTTTCAATGGGAGTGGGAAACACATCTTCTACATCTTTGAGAGAACCAACACCCCCTGGTGAAAACTATGTTCAAAAAGAGCATGTCAGACAAGACAACATAGTGAGTATTTTTTATTTAATGTAAAGTAACTGATATAAGTAATACTTCCAATTAGATAATATTTATTTATAAAGCAATTATTTTTTGTTTTGCTTTAGATAGAAGAGAGAGAATCAAAAACACTTGATGAAAATTATGCTCAAGAAAAAACAAACCGAACAATATAACTTGGTGAGTTACTTCCCTTTACTATATAATGTTAACTAACCAATGTAAAAAGAACTATAATTCAAATTCATGTAATTATTTTACATTTTTGTTTAATCATTCTATACTAAAACATAACTTTTTATTTTAGTTCATTATGGAATCAAAAGTACATAGAACAGAAGTCTTCCTTCCTAAGTTATAACATCAGTACAACAATGACGACATTGTAAAGAAAAAGACTATCATCCATTGATTGTCATTACAAGTTGTAGTGCTTTGTATTACTTAGTATTTACTAACTCTAGCTATATTATACAAGAATATTTTCCTACTTATTATGTAATAAATGTACATAATCATATATTGATTCAATGTAGTTATATCTCCTCATTCTTCTCTCCTCTCTCTCAAAAATATCATATGAGTTCGAGTTATGTAAAAAAATTATCAAAACTTGAATGTCATGCCTTCGAAATCTATATGCTATAAGTTCAAATTAAGTAAAAAAATAATCAAAACTCAAATGCCACTTAAATGCCACTCAAATGCCACTCAAGTACCCCTCAAATGAAATACAATATAAACTCGGCGAATTCATCCAACGTCGTAACCCATTGCCTAAACTCCAAGATTTAATCCACAAAAAAACACTTGGTAGGGAGATCTGCTCATATATTACTACTGATGAAGTTTCTGGTAAAGCTGATGGCAATGCTTTGTATACAAAACATAGTCATCATTTGAACATAAGTGTGTTTTTTATTGTTTAGCAACTGTTTTTAAAAGGAAATCGTACAATTTCCTTGAATAGTCATTATTTTTTTATTTTTAAAAACCCTAGAGATGCTTCTTCTATTTCCTATTTGGCTCGACAATGTTTTCAATCAAAAGTAAAATATGTACAAGAGGCTTTTGAAGATGCAACAAAAAAACCATACTCTTATTTACGAATAGATACGACTCAACAAACGAATGATCAACATAGACTATTGGGAAACTTTACATCAGATCTCCCTATGATATTATATGTACCCAAGTAAAAAGATATAAATACAATTACTATTCGTTTCACCTCAATCATATTTTGTTATTCAACGACGCAACACGAAAGTGTTATAATGACTAAAGCTTTGGAGAAAAAATTAACAAGAAATGCTGCTGTGTTGTTATCACTCAACAATGCAACCTTTGCTATTCAAAAGTTTGTTATAGCCAAAGCCAAAAAGGAGTTTATTATGACTCTAATGGAATGCGCTAAAGCTATTATAAATGGAACGATACCATTGAAAACATCTCAGTATAATCAGTTGCAGCGGAACGCGAAGGATATTAGCGCTTTAGTAAGAAGATCAACGTTAGATGATAAGAAAGTTGTATTGCAAAAAGGAGGATTTTATCCGCTCTACTAGGACCTATTATCAGCAATATAGTTCCTGGGTTATTTAAAAGTGTGCTAGGAGGAGGGAGAAGATAAAGATGAAAGTCTCTACACGAATGATGCGAAATAGAATGGCGATTTTAGCTCTGGATGATCTGAGTAAGAAAGGAAAAATCGCTATAGTCGAAAAGGCCAACTCAGATTTGTTTCAATCATTGATAGAAAGTGTTAAAAATATTATATTAGGTAATGTTCCTCTTGATTCTGAGCAGTTTATTGAGTTGCAGCGTTACAAGAAGGAATTACATAAACTTAGTGGTAGAGGGACAGTTGATGATAAGCGTAAAATTTTGATTCAGACTGGCAGAGGGAATCTTTTGGACGCTATTATAACCCCTATTGTATCTGTTTTGTCATCAATAAAAAGATGAATCGTCAGCCTTTAACATTCTCCAGACGTATTTTTATGCTCACTGAAAATGAATACTATAGATTAACGGAAAAAAAGGAGAATAAAACAGTGGTAAAGGAAGAGAAGACCAGACCTCCATTGTATTATAATCCTATGGAAGCTATAACAGTGAGAAATATGAAGAGAAAGAGAAATGATCTACTGGAAACAGCTTATGATTCTGACTTATCCTCACACGAAGAGTTAGATGAAAATGTTGAAAACCTACGTAGGTATTTGTCTGATGTCAAAAAGATTAAAAATAACCAAAATCAGGCACAACAGGATAGTTGGAGTCCCATTAAGAAAAAAAAAGATAGAGTCTACTTCTCCTTTGGCCAATAGCACAGTTATTGATGATAAACCTAATGCCTTTTCACCAAGTGTCAATGAAGACATTGAGTTAGAATCAGTGAAAATGAATGATGATGATGATGACATCGGGATAGAATCAATAAAAGGGAGGTTGTTTGAAACTGAAGACTCAACCCTACTTGGAAATACATTTCTTACTGATGGAGAAGATGAGCATGATAGTGAAAGCGAAGATTTAAAAGAGTTTGAAAAAAAAGCAACTGATTTGACAACAAAAAAGAGTGATCAAACGATTGCTGTCAGAATGTTGAATAATCTGAGTAAAATTGGTAGATTCGACTCGGAGAAGAACAGACTGGAAAATTGGAGAACATTGGTGGAATACTAAGACTTCCAAAACTTTACTACGAGATGTTCTAACCGAAGGAGGTAAAATACAATCGGGAAATACCAATTACAGTAGATTTAAAAGCTTGCTAACTGATGAAGGAATCACAACTGTCAGGAAATCCCCGCATCAAACACGCAGGAGTCAGAAGAAAAACTTGGTCATTCCCGGTACTAATTCATGGACATCGACACGCTAAAAGAGTTGTATTACAATCCTGCATTACATACATCTCTACGAGGAGCTAGAGCTTTACTGAAAGCTCGTAGAAAATGAGAGGGAGAAAAAAGAATCCGTGAATGGTTGAGTGGTGAGGATGCCTACACGTTACATAAAAGAGTTGTAACTAAGTTTAAACGTCGTCCTACAATTGTAGCTGGAATAGGGGAACAGTTACAGGTAGATTTGATGGATGTTCGATCTCGAAAAGAAGAAAATAATAATACAGCATTTTTACTGACTGCTGTTGATTCTCTATCTAGAAAAGGATGGGCTGTGCCGCTCATCTCCAAATCAGGGCAGGTTGTAGCCAGAGGATTGAGAAAAATACTAGAAGGGGAAAACTATAAAGCTTTACAATCCGATAAAGGTAAAGAGTTTGACAACGTCAATGTCAAGACTCTCCTGGCGGAAAAAAAAATCAAGCGCTTTACAACCGAAAATGAGACGATGAAGGCATCAATGGTGGAGCGTTTTAACAGAACTTTAAAAGAGAAGATATATAGATATTTGACATATAAAGATGATGACAGATACATTGATATTTTACCAGAAATGGTTAATGCATACAACAACACAATTCATGGTGCTATAGGTATGAGACCGAATGATGTGAATTTTCAAAATCAGGAACTTGTATGGAATCGTGTGTATGAAGGAGGTAAACATAGTTTAACTCAAGAAGCAAAACTAAAGATTGGGGATTATGTGAGAATAATTAAGGCAAGAGGAGCGTTTGAATGAGGATACACCCCGAATTGGACGATTGAGATTTTTATAATCACTGATGTACTTATTGATGAAAAACCTGTTGTATATAAGGTAAAAGATTTGGCTGAGGAGATGATTGATGGTACCTTTTACGAACACGAGTTGCAAAAAGTAAAAAAACCCACAATTTTCAGAATTGAAAAGATATTGGGAAGAAGAACGAGAAGAGGTAAAAGACAGATTCTGGTTAAGTGGTTAGGTTACGGAGAAAAGTTCAACGAGTGGGTAGATGAATAGTTTATAGGGAAAGAACGCTCGATATAATCATCATACGTTGGGAAAATGTCGATGCTGATAACTTTACCCTCAAACTCTAGTGGTGAAGAGTTTCCTGATAATAGCAATTCCGAATTTACAATGAGACTGTATAAGTATTTGGTTATCAATGGTGGTAAATGGGAGGTAGGTCTGCTAGATATGTCTTATTCTAATAATTGGAAGAATGTTACCAAAGGGAAAATATATCTAGAAAAGACTAATGTCTCTGGTAAAAGCGAAAAGTCCTTCATCTTAATCGGTAATGGAAGATATGATAGTATGGAGGAGTTGGAGGAGATTATACGAAAGAGAATGAGTGAAATGGATTTAGACAAAAAATTCACCATCTCCTACAACAAGATCACCAACACCACTTTACTAACTAACAGCGATCCTGATACTACCATAAGCTTTTCCAAAGATATAGCATATATTTTTGGATTTGAACACAAAACTATGTATCCTCATGGTAGATACAATAATATCTCACCCCCTGATATAAATTCCGGTTTAACATCTCTGTATGTTGATTCCAACATTGTTGATAATAGAATGGTAGGAGATACGAATGTACCTTTACTGAGAGTAGTTCCGGTTTAAGGAAAGAAGAATAATGTTGTGTATCAAGAATTTAAAAATCCTCACTATGTCGACGCTTCATCAGTAAATAGTGACCTGATTCAAGTACTTATAACGAGTGACGACGGGCAACGAATATTATTTGATGGTGGAAAGGTTGTGTTGACGGTTCACTTTAGAGAGAAACAATTATAATGAGTTTGGTACGATACACCCCTGAGGAATCGAAAGATTTTTTTGATGAGTACTACAAGATGCAAGCTGGAAATGGAATTGGAGTGTATAGTGGATGGCGGGTGATGCCTAATATGAGAGGAAGTGGGCTTGGTAGTAATTTTTCAAGTATACTTAAATCCGCAGCACCAATGCTGAAAAGAGGAGCAATTAGTTTGGGGAAAAGAGCACTGTCTGTAGGTGAATGTAGCCCGTGATGTCATTGATGGACAAAGCTTTGCAGCATCAGCAAAGAAGAGGGGGATGGCAGAGTTGAATGATCTGGGGGGAGATGTGCTCAATGCAGTCCGTCTAGATAGTATGAAAAGGAGAAAAACAAGAGGTGGAAAGAAGAGGAGAGGTGTTGGTAAACGTTCCATATTTTAATAGCAGCAGAATCCGGTATAAAGACAGCAGAGCTTGATATCTATATTCATTAAGTGATAACGCTTCAAGCAATCATCACTCGCAAAAGATGGCTAGCCTAAATGGAACAACAGGTAATAAGTTGGAAGGTTCTTCCTACAACATAAATCCATCGTTGGACGTATTTGCTACGGAACCAACAAACATATCGATAGAGAGATCAGAATATGTTGTCATCAGACCTGATAGGTTAGATCCTTATGGTAGTATTGAGTTAACCTTGTCAGGGAGCACTGAACATTACACAGATCTCTACAACTCATTTCTGCAAGTTGAAGCCACGGTAGTAGATATATATGAGCAGATCTCCCTACCAAGTGTTTTTTTGTGGGGTTAATATCTGGGGTTATGCAATGGGTTACGGAGTTGGATGAATTCGCCGAGTTTATATTGTATTTTATTTGAAGGGCATTTGAGTGGCATTTAAGTGGCATTTGAGTTTTGATTATTTTTTTACTCAACTTGAACTCATATGGCAGCTAGATTTTGAATGTATGGCATTTAAGTTTTGATAATTTTTTTACATAACTCGAACTCATATGATATTTTGAGAGAGAGGAGAGAAGAATGAGGAGATATAACTACATTGAATCAATATATGATTATATACGTTTATTACATAATAAGTAGGAAAATATTCTTGTATAATATAGCTAGAGTTAGTAAATACTAAGTAGTACAGAGCACTACAGCTTGTAATGACAATCAATACATAGTATTTTTCTTTACAATGTCGTCATACAGAGCACTACAATTTGTAATGTCAATCAATGCATAGTCTTTTTCTTTACAATGTTGTCATTGTTGTACTGATGTTATAACTTAGGAAGGAAGGAAGACTTCTGTTCTATGTACTTTTGATTCCATAATGAACTAAAATAAAAAGTTATGTATTAGTATAGGACGATTAAACAAAAATGTAAAATAATTACATGAATTTGAATTATAGTTCTTTTTACATTAGTTAGTTAACATTATATAGTAAAGGGGAGTAACTCACCAAGTTATATTGTTCGGTTTGTTTTTTCTTGAGCATAATTTTCATCAAGTGTTTTTGATTCTCTCTCTTCTATCTAAAGCAAAACAAAAAAACAATTGCTTTATAAAATAAATTCTATCTAATTGGAAGTATTACTTATATCAGTTAGTTTACATTAAATAAAAAAAACACTCACTAGGTTGTGTTGTCTGACTTGCTTTTCTTGAATATAGTTTTCACCAGGGGGTGTTGGTTCTCTCAAAGATGTAGAAGATGTGTTTCCCGCTCCCATTGAAAGCACTAAGACCTTGTTCTCAACAACCTCATCTGTAGTAAAGTACTTCATCTGGTTGGAATCATCAAGTTTGTTGGATAGGTTTTGAGCCGTTTCTATCGCTTGTAATGCTGTGAATGTGATTATGTCATGACGATGATAACCAAATCTACTAACTTCACGATTTCTTACAAGTATGACTCCTGTTCCAATTCATTTGATGTCGCTAGCATGTTTTTCAGGTATATATAGAACCCCCATCATCAAACCATCGTATTGCAAACATCTGTAGTTTACCAGTAGCGCATCCATCACCACTTCTCCATTAAGTAATGTTAACTGAGTTGATATTTGAGGAGATTCAAAACTGATTACACTTCCAACAGCAAATTGAGAGAGTGTTGCGATACGAACCATACTGATCAACTGACTAGGTGTTTTTTTTTTTTATTAATCTACTTAGCTGTTTAGCTTCCTCAAGGGAAATATTGGATGGAAAGTTGATAGGGTGAAAGATTGGAAGCTTGTCTGAATCGAATCCCATAAAAACCACCAGTTTTGGAACATCCGGTTGTGTTGGAGCTAATTTGTTATAATCCTCATTTCTCACCATGGACCTCACTTGCCGTCTGTTGCCAAATGTTTCGACATTGTAGCGGATAATGCATATGTTTTTATACACATCCTCAGCTGGTCTTTCGATGGAGATTATCTCGAGAAGTGATGGTGTTTGATTTAAGTGAAGTGGTTTAAACCTTCCAATCATTACTCTGTCATTGGTATCGCAAGAATTGAGCAAACTAGCAGCATTTTTTGACAAGCAGGAAAGATGAGAAGGAGATGGTGCTTTCAAAGTCCAAGCATAGTCAATCGTTTTATTTCTATCCGAATCCCATGGCTTTGGTCGAACTGTTTTCAGTTTCCTTTTTATTATATGTGAATCAGGAGGGATATTTTCTTTATCATCAGAGTATGATTCGAATGTTGAGAGAAATGAGGTATTACGGTCTTCATTCATATTCAGAGCATTCAGTGAAAAGTTGGAACTGAAAAGAGAATAAAAAATATGTAACAGATGGTTGGAATTTGAAAAATATTTGAAAAGAATAAACTAACTAGATATTTATAAAATAAACACATAATCAAAACTAAAATAATTTTTCTGATGTGTTATGGTGAAACTATTTGATCTTTTATTAATATGTTGGAACTGAAAAGAGAGTAAAAAAATATGTAACAGATGGTTGGAATTTGAAAAATATTTGAAAAGAATAAACTAACTAGATATTTATAAAATAAACACATAATCAAAACCAAAATAATTTTTCTGATGCGTTATGGTGAAACAATTTGATCTTTTATTAATAAGAACAAAATATTGAAACATAAAATTAACTTTCTGAAGTATTATAGTAAATCTAGTTGAAGTTTTCTATCAATGTATGTTAAAGAATTATTTAGCGATTCTCACCTTATTGACTGAAAGTCTTCCTATAGTTTCAAGTAAATGTAGTAGTTGGTGTGTAGATGTTGCTTCCTTGCTAGCTATTGTAGAACTGGATGCTTTCTGTGTGAAAACACTGGTTCTTAAATAGCTAAAGCTCTACTAATTAACCCTATGAAACCTTCTTTATAATATATCTATGACTCAGCAGTTTTTCACGCGATATTCCCGCGAAAGCATTGGTTTTTATTCGCGTGAAAATTATTTTTTTTACTCCCGCGAAAGCAACGGTTTTATCCCTATTGAAATAATTGTTTTATTCCCGCAAAAGCATTGGTTTGTATTCGCGTGAAAATAAAGTATTTATTCCCGCGAAAACATTGGTTTGTGTTCGCGTGGAAATAAATTATTTATTCCCGCGAAAACATTGGTTTGTATTCAAGTGAAAATAAAATATTTATTCCCGCGAAAGCAACGGTTTCCATTCGCGTGAAAATAAAGTATTTATTCCCGCGAAAGCATTGGTTTGTATTCGCGTGAAAATAAAATTGTTATTCCCGCGAAAGCAACGGTTTCCATTCGCGTGAAAATAAAATGTTTATTCCCGCGAAAGCAATGGTTTGTATTCGCGTAAAAATCAATTATTTATTCCCGCGAAAACATTGGTTTGTATTCGCGTGAAAATAAAATATTTATTCCCGCAAAAGCATTGCTTTGTATTCGCGTGAAAATAATTTTGTTATTCCCGCGAAAGCAACGGTTTCCATTCATGTGAAAATAATGCTGATTCATAGCAGTGCAACTTGAGCTATATAAGAAGCACTGTTTTCATACAGAAAGCATTCACTTCATCGTTAGTAACTGAAGGAACAAGATCTACTACATCATCATCTACTACAGCACTCCTTCTTCATCATTTGAGTTACATAGGAAACAGCTGAAGTTCAAACAACTATGTGTATAATTCATCTACTTCAAAGAAAAACAAGTCTTCATTTGTGATGTGAGTATTTATATTTTGTTTTAATTGTAATCAATTTAAACATGAAGACATTTTCTGGACAAAAAACAAGATTATTCACTATTTAAGATATCAAAAAACGCTGTATGTAAGTTTTAATTATGTTTATTCTTATTATTTCAGGACTTCAAAATGAAAAAAAGTACTCCTTCTTCATCCGAATTTTATAGAAAGCAGCTGTCAAGTTCGAAAACAACTAGGGATATCATTCATTTTAATTCAAAGAAAGACAAGTCTTCATTTCTGATGTAAGTATTTACATTCTATTACAATAGTAATCAATTCAAGTATATTGAAAAAAATTGAAACCTTAGTCTTTTTTTATTTTTTGCTATAAAGCATTATCATTTTTTTTTAGAATAACAACGAACTAGATTAAAGGGAAAGAACTTTCCAACAAAACTTCAACTTGAGTAATAACTGAAGCTACTACTTGTATTATATATAAATAATGTGTCGAGTAACAAACAACAGATATGTAGCAAACACTATTTATAATGAAAAAAAAGGAATGCAAAAAACTCGGAATTGCTTTGAAAATACTAAAGACTGCGCTGTATGGATAGATGATAGTTTACTCGTTACTTCGTCGTTGTTTTTACAACGAACTTTTCCTGATACCACTGCAATAACTTATGTCGTCGCAACTTATCCGGATAATCACTGTAGTCTTTTGTCATTAAAATTACAAAAAACTATTGCGCAACTTTCACCAACGGACTTTTTCAAGTTCATCTACAATGAACTCTCTTTTTATGAAAGAGAGGCTTTAATGCTTGATGAAAGTTATCGAAGAAAATCATTTCTTACAAATTGGAGACGAGTAGGTAAACATTGTGGTGAAAACATGTCTGGAGCTGGTTTCTATAACCTTGAAAAAGACAACGCTGTTCGATGTGTTTTTTGCCAAGGGGTATTACTAAACTGGAAGGATGAAGATGAACATCCGATGAAAGAACATGCTAAAAGTTTTCCGTTTTGTCGATTTGTTAGAGGATTTAACACTCACAATCGTGTGTATAGACCTAGGAAACTACTTGCAGATGAAATGAAAAACATCTCAATTGTCAAAAGCTATACGATGGAAGAACAAAAGACCAGAAGAGGAGATTTAACTGCAGAAGTATTACCTCTAGGTATATCAATTGATCGTGCTGACACACCACGTTTTGCTACTGAAACATCTAGAGAAAACAGTTTCAAACAATGGAAGGGTAAAGTCTCCATGAAACTCCTTTCCAATGCAGGTTTCTACTATACTAAGTTCGGAGATAGTGTAAAATGCTTCTTTTGCTCAGGTGAACTTAAAGAATGGGAAGAGAGCGATCTACCGTGGGAGGAACACTGTCGATGGTTCCCAGACTGTTATTTTTTACTCGGGAGTAAAGGTGAAGAGTATGTTGAGGATGTTTACATGCGAACGGAAAAAGGCAAAAGATGTAAGCGACGGGTTGAAAAATATCGAGAAAACGTAAAACAAATAACGCACAACAATGACACCGAAGAAATGAAACTTATTTGCAAAAAACTAGGATACAGTCAAAACGATATCGAACAAGTTTTAGTGTCAAATAGAAAACCTTTTGAGCGAATAGGTTTCATGATTGAAGCCTTACATGCTTTTGAAAATGATTTTACATCTGTTGAGAATTCATCAACACTGTTAAAAAATGATGCTAAATCAATTGATTAGTTAAAAAAAGATAAAGATCAAACTAAGCAAAGCAAACTCGCTCAATGTGTGTCTGAGACGCATGAAAAAAAAGTAATTGCAAATCATATCTCTCTTCCATGTGGTCATCTCATTTACTGTAGTGAGTGTAAGGAAAAAGCACTTACCGAATGCTCATCAGAAGTAAAACCTTGCCCAATCGATGGTTGTCAGGTTGAAATTAAAGCATTTATGAAAATCTACATGAGCTAGCATAACAATTAACCTCAAAAAAAAGAAAAAGTAATGAATGGTTAAATAGGTATTTCAATTTGAAAATGTATCATTCGAGTTTTGTAATTTAACGGAATAACAACAAATATGATACGTGTTGAAGACTTTGCTCACCAAGAAGCTTCCGATGCTATAGGACCTAAGACTTTTTTGGCTGAGGTTTCTGATGAAATGTTGAGGATTTATTTTACGGAGGAATGTGTATACTGTGTACTAGGAGGGAGTTTTTACAAGCAAGCAACCAATCTATCGCTACTAAACTGTTACTGTTCACACGTTGATGACAAATGTATCACTTGTAGAAGATATGCTGAAATGGTTGAAGGTGCTACACCTACCAAAAAAGAATTGGGTGATGCTATCGACTGGATTGATAGAAAACAAGTTTTGAAAAATGCTAAAATGGGTTTTTTGGTGCATGACGAATGGATTAATGCTTTTTTGGATCTTTCCACTGATGATTTGAAGTCTCCCTTTTTGTTAACAAATTTGAGAGCACGATTAAATCCCTACCTATTACCTGCTAGTCAGAGCAAACTGGCTTATCAACGTCTAAAGGATAAATTACTTGCGATAGCAGAAGGATATCCATACGCTCATACTCTTGATGAAAAAGAAGACTCAGTCAACCCGATAATAACTATTGATTCGACAAATATATCTGAAGACTCATAAAAGAACTGTTACAAAAAAGTTGCTTCATTTATCTCTGAACTACAGCAGAAACATGAGTGGAAAAACTCAAGGATTCAAGTCAATTGCTACATTGGCTGATTTTGTTCCTAAGTTCATAAGGACTCATTTTGAGCACATTCCTTTAGAGCGTTCGAATCCTCTTTTTGTTCAACTCATTACCGAAGAAGTATTTTATTTTGTGTTAGGATTCAATCTAGTTCGTAAATCAATACAAAGCATGCTTTTGAGCTGTAATTGTATTTCAAGAGCAAATCCTCTCGAATGCTTAAACTGTTCTAGGAGCTTTGATCCAAAAGTATGCTGTCCGCAAGCCAAGTTGATAGATTTTGAAGATCTCAAAAGAGCGATCGAACTGATTGATATAAAGCAATGTTTGAAAGATGCTGAGCTGGGTGATTTGATAGATATTTCGATTTTAAGAGGTTTGACTTCATTTCGCTGGACAGGAAAACATGTTCTTTTGTCTCAATCTCGATTGGAACCATACTTACATTTCGGTAACCACTTTGATGACATTGTTTCACATCTTCAAAATCGGTTGAGAGAGCTGAACAAGCCACTAGCCACTTACGTATAAATAGAAAAAACATCAAGAAAGAAAGTATTCAACTTTCAACACTGAAAGCAAAAACATTTTAAAAAATGAGCTGCGTATTTATCTTGCTACTGGCACTAACATTTCCCAATGTTAGTGGAGTATTCTATACCAATGAAATTGATGAATGTATAGCCGGAGCTATGGATAAAAATGATGTCTTGGTTCTTTCACCTTTCGAAAGGACTATACGATATAAAGATGAAAATGGAAAAAACTGTGTGCGACTCTACCCTCCTGACTTATTATATTGTGGTTTTTTCATCCCTCAAAGCGCTTCTTGGATCTGCAAGGACACAACTTCTACAGATTCTGTGTCTTGTGATACTACAATAAAATACGTTTTGAATCAAGAGGAATGTGAAATGGGTATTACAAATAATACGAAAGGACTTACTCAAAATACAAAAGTATATCGAAATGGAGGTTTATGTGCATTTCAATACAACACTGGACGTGTGATCTGTCCAATAAGAAGACAGTTTGAGACATTCCAATTTGCATGCATGCGATGCGCTCATTCCAATCATTCGATCAACAAGGAGCCTACAGATACCCTGACCTGCAATACACCAACAAAATACACTCTGAATCAGGAGGAATGCGCAATAGGGGTTAAAAATAATACGGAAGGTCTCACTCAAAATACAAAATTGTTTTGGAATGATGAATTATGTGTATTTGAATACAACACCTCACGTTTGATTTGTCCACCAACAGAAGAGTTTGAGACAACCAACTTTGCATGTGTGGAATGCATTCATTTGACCAACGAGAAGCCGAAAATAGCTACTGTCATCACTAACATCAATGGTATTGAAGGTGTAAATTTGTCATTTTCGAGTTTTGAAAGTTTGAAATCAGTTCAAAACAAAATTATCATCAGCATCACATGTCAAGGAGATAACAAAGACAAATGCGATCCCAAAGTTATATATATAGAACTTTAGTTGGAGCATATTAACCAAAGTTCACCGGCATGCAAGACAGTTAACTCTAGATGATGAAAGCATAAACTAGGTTAAAAGTCTCTCACTCTGAATAAAAATGAGATATCGAATCTATGTCCTATTATTCCCAATCCTAAGCGGTTATTGTCTTGTAACAGAGATTAAACCATTCACTT
This sequence comes from Cryptosula pallasiana, assembly GCA_945261195.1. NCBI lineage: Eukaryota > Metazoa > Bryozoa > Gymnolaemata > Cheilostomatida > Cryptosulidae > Cryptosula > Cryptosula pallasiana. The sequence continues at coordinate 28,327,593 of OX183140.1, read as the reverse complement.
TATCTCATAGAGCGTCTGGATGTTTTCAGGGAATTCTTAATATGGAAGCGGTTGATTCAGTAACTCATATTTTGAGAAAAAACTTAAAATATCGTATGCAAAGACTGACATGTCTCTTGGAACCTACTCACCGACGTAGAAGCTGTGACACTTATGATATGTGGCCTCAACACTACTTTGTTTGCAAAACTGATGAAGCTTTAAATTACATCCGTTTATATGATGAGGGATCACTACCTGCGATTCGACGAATAACTTCAATAATCACCATAACTCCGCAGACAACAACAACAACAAAAACTACAAACAAGCCAGTAGTTCCAGCTTTATCACCATCAATTTCATCTCTTCCACAAGCTCTGGGTTTAGTCGATTTAATTTTGGAACAGCCAAGCCCTACAAACTCTACTATATACAATTCTGAAGAAATCGAAACTACTACTGATTGTGTGTGTGATAGATACATCATATGCGAAAACAATTCAGTATCAATTACAAATTCAACGCCATCGATTTATAGAGTTTTTATTTATAATGATTTGGAGGGTTTTTCAAAACTTTCTCTGTCTATATCGGAAAATAGTAAACTTAAACTTGAAGAAAATCTTCTCATCATCATTGAGCCTGAATGTGAAGATATTTCTTGTAAATTCATCAAATACTTTACAAATTAAAAAGTTTTTATAAACTTTAACTCTATATATTCAACTTATTACACTCTATTATGATATCTATTTTATTACTCTCTCCAGTATGATGATTTTCTCAAAATTTAAGAATGTCAAAAAAATTAGATATAATGTTTTCTATTGCAATTATTTAACCATCTAGAGAGCTAATTTGATGATGTTTTTTTTCCAAAATTTTATACAAAAATAGTCATAAATATGCACATAATTATCCATATATTAATGAATGTATAAAAAAGTCTGTGTATTGGTTGTCATTACAAAACCTAGTGCTTTGTATTACTTACTATTTACTGACTCTAACTATATTATATGGGGAGATTTTTCTTACTTATTATATGGGGAGATTTTCCTTACTTATTGTACAATAAATGTGTATAATCATATATTGGTTCATTTTTAATCAATGTATTTATTTAATGTAGATATAACTCCTGATATATCTCCTCTTTTCATCTCTCCTCTCTCTCTCTCTCTCTCTCTCTCTCTCTCTCTCTCTCTCTCTCTCTCTCTCTCTCTCTCTCTCTCTCTCTCTCTCTCTCTCTCTCTCTCTCTCTCTCTCTCTCTCTCTCTCTCTCTCTCTCTCTCAAGATACTCTCTCCTCTACCAAATACTCCTCTCTCCTCTCTTGCAGTTATTTCCCAAATACTGTAGATTTTAACCATCTAGAGATCTAATTTGGCAATTTTCCAACATATTTTATAGCATTTAATATACTTATTATGTAATAAATGTATATTATGCAATGTAAATGTAAATATATCCATAAATATGTACATAATTATCCATATATAGATGTATGTATAGAAAACTAAAAAGTCTATCTCCTCTTTCTCCTCTCTCTCCTCTCTCTTCCCTCCTCTCTCATCTCTCCTCTCTCTCAAGTAACCATATGAATTCGAATTATGTAAAGAAATTATCAAAACTTGAATGCCATATGAGTTAGAATTATGTATAGAATTATCAAAACTTAAATGCCATACATTCAAAATCTAGCTGCCATATGAGTTCAAGTTAAGTAAAAAAATAATCAAAACTCAAATGCCACTTAAATGCCACTCAAATGCCACTCAAATGCCCCTCAAGTAAAATACAATATAAACTCGGCGAATTCATCCAACGTCGTAACCCATTGCATAACCCCCTAGCACTCATCCACAAAAAAACACTTGGTAGGGAGATCTGCTCATATATTACTACTCACGGTTGTTCAAGATGATGAAACCGATATTGCAGGTAATGATGATGATGCAGTTGTGTGGATGGGGGATTCAATGCATACATTATTCAGCGAGTTGAAAATGTCGATAGAAGGAACCACTGTTGAATACGCTAACAACTATGGTTTACGCTCCTACTTTTCACAACTACTCGAAAACAGTGCAGAAAGAAAGAAATATCAAGGTAAGATGGAAGGATGGATGTATGATGATTCAACTAGCAAAGACGCTGCTGATCACAAAACTGCAGATATAGAAAAAAATATCAAGGTAAGATGGAAGGATGGATGTATGATGATTCAACTAGCAAAGACGCTGCTGATCACAAAACTGCAGATACGAAAAAGAGGAGAGCTCTAATCATAGGTGGAAAGACAATAGAATTAACTGGAAAACCTCATCTCGCATTATTTCAGCAAAAAAACTAATAATTCCAGGTCCTAGTATGCAGCTGGAGTTTGAGCGTGCCTCCGGCAAACTAGCTTTGTTTGCTGCGGATGAAGCGCCTGCAGGAGGAGCAAAAATTAGAATTGATAAATTTGAACTTCATCTTTGTAAAGTTAAGGTGAATCCTACAATACAAAGCTCCCAACTCAGTTTGGCGTTGGAAGGTCACCACTACATTTATCCAGTTGATCGAAAACGGATAAAACTATATGGAATTCGTGCTGGTGTTGCGCAGATTGACATCACTTTGGAAGAAACCAAACAAAAACCTAAACAAATTTATTTAGGTTTAGTTGATCACAACGCAATGAACGGACGTTTCGCCTTGAATCCATATAGAATGAAACACGCTACTGTTGATAGTATTGTATTGAGAGTTGGTGATTGTCCAATTGGAAGGAGATTTGAGCCAAATTATGCTAGAGGGATTTTTGAAAAAGAATATCATCAGTTTCTACACGCTACCGGAACTTTGCTTGAAGGTGATAGTCTCGGTATTACGAAAGAACAATACCTTGATGGTACTACACTTTATGGATTTGATTTGACTGGTGATTTTCTTGAAGAAGGATTTCACTCTATGAAAAAAGTCACAACAAGTGTGGAAATTCGTTTTAGCACTAACGCGGCTGATGGATTATCCCTGGTAGCATACTTTGTAAAAGACGGTGTGTTGGAGATGGACAGCATTCTTCAATTAACTATCGCGGGAGACCCAGTGCTTTAAACAGAAAGTTAGAGATGAATACCATACAAATTCGTTCGATCTTATCTTCAGACGTTTTATGTCAAAGAGTAGGGATTCACGTTGGAGCTAGAGAACAGTTTTGGAAGCAAATTTGCAATTTTCCATTCCAACAGCATGTTTCGTATTCAACACCCATTATTCTCACCAACCTGGAGAGCATTGGTTGGCTGTGTACGCTAATGATTCAGAGGTGGATTTTTTTGACTCGTTTGGACGTTCTGTTTCCTTTTACCCAGATGTAAATGAAATACTAAGTATTCATGGAGGATATGAAACAATACAAAGTAATGAAACACAACTACAAAAGTTTTTGTCAACTGTATGTGGCGATTATTGTGTATACTTTTGTTTACTGAGAAGTAGAGGGTGGAGTATGGATGAAATCGTTAGAAGTTTACGAGACATAGGATATAGTGAGATGAGAGATCACTCAATACGAAGATTTATAATACAGACTTATCCTAACTTCGAGTTCATACAAGATAATACAGTAGAAGGAATAGATGGAGTGCATATACAAGGAACTAATTTACTAAGTAAATTGTTAAAATAAATTATTATAATTGATTTTTATTTGTTATAACAAATAAAATGAATAAAATACAACTTATCTCATTATTTGTGCTAAACACTACAGAACCTATAAAAACTATTATTTTGTAATGTTCCAAGCAAGAAGTAAATAAGTTCTTCTCATTTTCTTCCTCAGGAGCGCTCTTTAGTTATATCTAAAAGACATAGTAACTAATGACTCTATCATACATAGTTATATGAAAAAATTTTACAAAAATACTTCGGAATCTACTTTAAATAGATATGAAACTTACCATCATCGAAGACGAGACATGTCCTTTGTGTTATCAATTAAGGTTTCGATGTGCTGTTCTGGACAATTCTCTTTTTCATTTTCATCAAAGTAGGAGAGAAAGGTGTGTTGCAGCAAAGTATCAAACAGTTTTGAGGCTTGAATGAAAGCTTGAAGAGCCGAGAGTAGAATGACATCGTAGGAAATCATGTTGTTCGTATTTTGTCTTAGTCCTTTGAATACGATTACACCGCTTTTTTCCGCCACCACAGATGAAGCTATTTGAGCAGGGATGTTAATATCTCCAATCAATAGTTCTCCATTCACCATACATCTATAATTAGCCACTATAATATCGGCAGTCTTGTTCCAACGAGGATCACATTTTCTTAGCATTCCAGGATTCTCATAAGCTATAACACTTCCAGTCGGAAAATCGTGTAGGTGAGCAACACTGAAATAAGCCTGTATTTGTCTCAAACTCTTGCCGTACAATGAGTTGAATGGATCGTTGATCTTTCGATTACATCCTTGAGATTCAGCGGTACGAAAAATCGCATCTCCTGTCTTTCCTTCTCCCATATCAATTAAAACAATTGGACGTGTTTGCTTAGCTTTATTAACAAGCAGTCCTATTTCGGTTAAAACATCACTCTTCACTCGAGTTCTCTTTTTATCCTTTCGATAGTTGTAAATGATGACACACTTTGATTCATCACGAAATTCAACAGACAACACCTCCATAACTGTTGGTACTGGTAGTTCGCAGATTTCCATGGATTCTTCAAGTTTTTCTAGACTATCTGGAGAGAGAGAGTTTATTAACCCGGCGCTCTTGTAGGTGAGAGTGGTTAGTTCATTACTTCCGGCATCTTGAAAGGGTATTCTGGTGTGACGAAAAAGCGTTTCGTATCCAACATCCGTCAAAACTAGTTTTTTGCACTTCGAGCCAGTTTCAATATCATCTTTTGTCAAATCAATGAAAGATCGTTTCCTCATCGATGTTTTTTTTGAAGACAGCTTGTTAGTAGGAAATGTGAATGAAGTAAAATCTTGTTGGGATTCTGGTTCATCAACCACCAATTGACTTTCTGGCATATCAAAGATAGGAGAAGGTGATGGGGAAAGGGTTTGCTGGGGTCCTGCTTCTTCATTCATCGGTTGACTTCCTTTGTCTTGAGTATTCATTCTGAAAAAAAAACAAACATTTTGTTTAATTTTTTGTAATTAATTTTAAAAGATCATAAAGATCATAAGCCTTCAGCTAGTTGTGTTAGCTAACAGAAAATAAATGTTTTTACTCTTACCTTTATGAAGAAGGTCAGCTCCTAGTAGTTGCAATAGAATGTTTACTAGATGTTGCTTCTCCGCTAACCGTTGTAGAACTGGATGCTTTCTGTGTGAAAACAGTGGCTCTTAAATAGGTAAAGTTGCACTGGTTAAACCCTATGAATCAGCATTTTTTCACGCGAATACAACCCAATGCTTTCGCGGGAATAAATAATTTATTTTCACGCGAATGGAAACCGTTGCTTTCGCGGGAATAAAAATTTTATTTTCACGCGAATACAAACCAATGCTTTCGCGGGAATAGATAATTTATTTTCACGCGAATGGAAACCGTTGCTTTCGCGGGAAGAAAAATTTTATTTTCACGCGAATACAAACCAATGCTTTCGCGGGAATAAAAGTTTTATTTTCACGCGAGTAAAAACCAATGCTTTCGCGGGAATAAATAATTTATTTTCACGCGAATGGAAACCGTTGCTTTTGCGGGAATAACAAATTTGTTTTCACGCGAATAGCAACCGATGTTTTTGCGGGAATAAATAATTTATTAGCATGCGAATGGAAACCGTTGCTTTCGCGGGAATAAATAATTTATTTTCACACGAATGGAAACCGTTGTTTTCGCGTGAATAAAAAATTTATTTTCACGCGAATAACAACAAATGTTTTCGCGGGAATATATACTTTATTTTCACGCGAATGGAAACCGTTGCTTTCGCGGAAGTAAAAATTTTATTTTCACGCGAATACAAACCAATGTTTTCGCGGGAATAAAGAATTTATTTTCACGCGAATGGTAACCGTTGCTTTCGCGGGAATAAAAAATTTATTTTCACGCGAATAACAACAAATGTTTTCGCGGGAATAAATACTTTATTTTTACGCGAATGGAAACCGTTGCTTTCGCGGGAATAAAAAATTTATTTTCCCGCGAATACAAACCAATGTTTTTGCGGGAATAAAACAATCATTTTCACGCGAATAGAAACCGTTGCTTTCGCGGGAATAAAAAATTTATTTTCCTGCGAATTAAACAGGAATATATCACGCGAATAACACTATTCTGATAAAGTTTTCGCGTGAGTGTTTTTAATGGTTATAAGCTAAATGTGTGGGAGTGGCTTATAGTATATAAGAACAGCTCTCTCTGCATAGAAATCATTCTCTTCAGCAATAACCTCAGGAGCATCAACTACTACAATAACCTCAGGAGCATCAACTACTACAGCTGATTTCTTGGTGATAAGGTAAGAATTAATAAAAAAACTGTTTCAATAGAAGTTAAAATGTAATTATTTTACAACACTGTTTAATCATCCTATACTAACACATAACTTTTTTTATTTTAGTTCATTATGAGTTCAAAGTCATATACATAACAGACTTCCTCCCGGAGATTTATCACAAGTATATCAAAGAAAATTTAGCCGTGCAGGAAAATGCGAAATATCCATTAACATTGCAAGCTGCGTTATTCTGTATAACGCAGCATTTGCTAACTTTAGCATCTTTATACGGAGAACTATCACCCATACAGTACTGACCACATACATTACACCAGAATGCTGACAATCAAGAAACATTATTACAACTAACAATATAAAACATTTTTGAGACAGTTTTGAAAATGTCTAAAATCGTGAATATTAACCATTTTTTAAAAAAAATTAAGAGAAAGGTATGGGATCAAGATCTCACTCAAAGATTAGTTAAAGCCCAATTGACTGAAGAATTAATGCTTGAGTTTAAGCCTAATACTTTACGTTATATTCAAACGGATGAATGTTTATATACATCTATTGCTTCGTTTGAAGTTATATTATGGCTTTTTCAAGAATATAAACTTTAATATTTACAATCATACAATGTTTAATTTCTATTCAATGTACATAAATATATATAGCTATCGAAAAATTATCAAAACTTAAATGCCATACATTCAAATTCTAGATGCCATATAAGTTCAAATTAAGTTCGAGTTATGTAAAAAAATTATCAAAACTTAAATGCCATACATTCAAAATCTATATGCCATATAAGTTCAAATTAAGTAAAAAAATAATCAAAACTCAAATGCCACTCAAATGCCTCTCAAATGAAATACAATATAAACTCGGCGAATTCATTCAACGCCGTAACCCATTGCCTCAACCCCGAGATCTAATCCACAAAAAAACACTTGGTAGGGAGATCTGCTCATATATTACTACTCACGCTGTCTTATATCAACTCTCACAGTCACTGCTATTATTCTCCCACTCACCTTTCCTCTCACCTTGTCCATCTCACCTGCAAGTTGGTGTTCCCATATACATAGACATGCACATAGACATCTACATCCATCACATATAAAACACACAGAATTCTTACCTCATTCAAGAGCTTTCTCGTAGTCTTGTAATCACCCATGTTATTTCTGCAGCAAGCGGAGAGAAGCTTCCAGAAGCCAACTTGATCATGTCCTCTGTCTATAAGCCAGCTGAAGTAGTCTGCTGCAGCTCCATAACACTTGGTATGGTACAGAATGTAACAGCCCAACTCCATGTACTTTGTTACTTGATCGTAATCATTGGTCATTCCACGAATTTTCTTTAAAAAGTCTGAAGGTTTTGCTTCTGCTATTGGAGTTTCAATAAATTCACTCAAGATCTCACTGGCTAGTTTGTACTGCCCAGCAAAGTGACAGATTTCTACTTTGAGCATGTGATCGGTTTTGTTAAAGTCGATGAGTTGCATCACAGAATGCATTGTATTGGACAGCGAGGAGTTGTCTGTACCTGATAATGCCATTTCTACATAGGACTTCACTGAACGTTTGATCGGAACAAGTAGACAGCCTAAGATCACAAACATAGAGCTTGGTACTTGGTACATTTCCTTTATGGATCCGTTCTGTTGTGGACGGAGTGAAACGTATTCCGTCTGAGATCTCTGATGGAGATAGGCTCTAGTTCTCATGTATATCGAAAGAGCCAGTACAATCCTTATATATGTGAATGTTTTTTCAGACATCTTCTCACTCAAGCGTATCTCAGAATATATCTGCCAAGGATAGCGCAGGTCCCAGCCCATAAACATCTTAATGTTGTTGGCTAACAAAGTAGGATATCTGAAGATGTCATCCTTCACTCTGATGTTCATGTTATCAGCTGGTTGATATTTAACGAATGAAGGTGGAAATGTAAACTTGTTGACATCTTTGAGAAATGACTGCATCCTTTTCTCTTTGACAGCAGTGCTGACTTGGGCCACATTTAGTTCATAGGTTTTCCTCCTCTCAATGAACTGTTTGTGCAGAAGGGACTTGTCTCCCTCGTTGGTGTAGATAACAACTGTAGATGAAAGCATGTCTGATTTGTCCCCAGCCATTCCAGTAAATGGAGCCTCTGCTTCACTCTTGTACAGCTTCATCAAGTTATCCACAGTATATGTTAGTGATTGACCTTTTTCAAGTCCATTTCCAGTTGGAATATTACCTGCGTTTTTGCTGATGCCATCTATTCTAAAGCCGACAGTTTGAAGGTCAGCAATAACTGGTGCAGATCCTTTCTCTACTTTCAGTTCACTGATATTAAAGCATTTGAGAGGTGTCTCCCCCACATTGTCTATCCTGAAGTAGCTGTCCATGGCCAACATCTCAAAATAGTCATTGTCATCCTGCTCTGTAATGATTGCATACTCTACGTCAGAATACGGAGTTGCTTCCCCCTTTGCAACAGACCCCAGACCAATTACCGCAAAGCCACACGGAGGTTCCCTTTTGATACGCTTGAGTAGTTCAACACTGGACTTGACGATGTCACTGGTGACACTCACAAAGTCATCGCTGATTTTTCTGCTCAGTTCAAACAGTTTATCACAGAACTCCTGTGCCTTAGCAATGTTTTGATTGCTGTAAATGCTTTCCGCATCCAATGACAAACCCAGCTTGTCCAGAGGTGTAAAACTAGACCGAATAGCTTCCCTGTATCTTTCCAGCAGCCTCTTGTGCTCATTGGTTAGCCGTTGATGTTCTTTATAGCCAATTGGATGGTTACCTCTGTACCAACTGACTTCTACATCATACACCAATCTACGTCTCTCTGGTGTAGAGTTGACAGCAATGCAATAGTTAGCTAGTCCGTGTGCCTGCAACAATAATTGTAGAACCCCTAACTCACCAAAGATTACAGGTAGTTGGCATGTCTGTGAACATTACAACACAGAGTTAGACAAAAATATTACTCAAGAGACATTTGGTTGAATGACTGACTTACACACAATAATAGCTCTATTTAATGACCAAAAAAAATGAACTTTTGAGTGGTTTTGTTTCAATAAAAATTTATGTGGATGGCCTCCTTGTCAATGAAGCGGTTTTTAGTGACAGGGAAACAATTTCTTAGGAATACAACAAGTTATACAGAGCATGGAACTTGGGCCTCCCAGATATTAAGCATTGTGCAGTCACTATGGAAATGGCAAGACATAAAATATTTTCTACATTTCGCTTTTAGAGTGAGTTTTTAAATTTTTGGTAAGGCTGCCATTGTGCAGGGCTGGTAACTGCTGGTTGCTACACTAGGGATTAAATCGCATTCGCTAATGTTATTACATAATAGACAAAACAACAAGGTTATTTGTTATAATTTTATATTTCTTTGGAAGAGAAGATAATAATGCTAAAAGCATATTGAGTGTATCCACCTGCAGGATTGATCCACACAAAAACCTAACTAAATAATATTTCATGCAATTTATTCAGTGCAAGTGACTATATTTCAGGTAACTAAATATCAAATGGATCACAAAATACTATTCCTACGGGAATATTTTGTTGGTTTAAGAGGAACACTAATTGGACACGAATAGTACCAACCTAAAAATAAAATGAACACAAACCAAGTGGGCGACATTTAGTTCATTCCCTGAGTTATTTTATTATTTTATGATAATGACAACTAATAATATAAATTGATTACTAATAATAAATATTATGAGTATCTTGTAAAATAGATATATTACAAGTACATTGATCATCATAATAGAAAGCCGAGCCATTTCGTTCAAAAAATAAAGATAATTGTTACTGTTCTCATTAATCAAAAATGAACTGCTTCAAAATAAATGTCACCAACAGGATAAGTGTAGAGTTGTGTGTTATAACTATCTGCTACTTCCTGTAACACCGCATTATTAACAACAATTGTATATAATCGTTGTCATGAGTAAAATACTCACAAATAGAAATAATTGTACTCGCTATAACACACACCTGAATTTTATGACCCCACAAACGGATCTGGATCCAACCTCTTATTTAATCTCATAAAATGTAAAAGTCAGGGTCAAGGTGTTTGCCACCCATTGATGTGGACTCAAATATAAATAGCAGCTGTTCGCCGATCCAGCCAGCGAATACGCATATTACGGCGGTAATAATTAAAATTTGATTTACTTGTGATTTTACTGCAAGACGAATTGGAAAATATTAATTAATAAAAATGAGAAGTTCTATTGAGCTCTGGGTATCTGAAATCAACAAAGAATGATGTTTTATGTACTTCTTATCTCCGACATCAATGTAATGGTCATTTCTACATTTACCTTGCAGATTGCTACTTCAATCCACAACACAACTATTTTTGATTATATTAAACTTTGCTACATCATTCACCCTGAAAGTTTCAATTCCTAAACTAAATATTATTGCTAGCGCACACAATACATCTAACGAAGCACATAATAGAAGGTAACTTCACAGTATAGTTCTTTTATCCACCTAAAAGTCATTGAAATCTGGGGCTTTCAAAAGGGCTGGGGATGTTGTAGAGATCTGTAACAGGGCCTGGGGATGTTGTAGAGATCTGTAACAGGGCCTGGGGATGTTGTAGAGATATGTAACAGGGCCTGGGGATGTTGTAGAGATCTGTAACAGGGCCTGGGGCTGTTGTAGAGATCTGTAACAGGGCCTGGGGATGTTGGAGAGATATGTAACAAGGCCTGGGGCTGTTGTAGAGATCTGTAACAGGGCCTGGGGATGTTGTAGAGATCTGTAACAGGGCCTGGGGATGTTGTAGAGATCTGTAACAGGGCCTGGGGTGGTTCTAGAGATCTGTAACAGGGCCTGGGGATGTTGTAGAGATCTGTAACAGGGCCTGGGGATGTTGCAGAGATCTGTAACAGGGCCTGGGGCTGGGGACTTGGAGCTGAAAGAGAGTAAGGGAAGACAAACGAAAGGAAGTAGTGACAAAAAGATATAAGGCCTAGTAAGTTCTGTTAGCTGTATCTCTTCGTTTGTATCACACTGCTGCCACTAATGCTACGGACAAAAAGGTGAGGTTGAGAAAACACTCCAAGTGTAAATATGTTAGTAAAGCTTTGATCAAACAATAACTGACATGTTTTAGGACTTATCTCCCAACAAACTGTAGAGAATTCCAGTATCTTTCCAAGCTTATGTGCAACTGTATTAGGTAGGAAGACCAGCACCGTGAAGGTACAAGTAGTCTGAGAAATTATGGGTGGGAGTGAATGGGAACAACTGGGAATGCTGTATCTCGGTATTAGATATTTGTTTATGGGTGATTTTTTTATGTGCTTGTGCAAGCAGGATGGAGGGAACACAGGCATGGGTAGTGCACAGGTGGTGAAAGCATTGGGGGAAGGAGCTCAGGAAGGGGTGGTTAAAGGTAATAGCATCTATATTTATTATCTCTTATTCAAATATTGAAACATATTTTTTTTACAATGGTCCAACAATCGCCCAGTTTATTTGGAATTGTTTACACATGCTGATTGTGGAATACAGTAGCATTGTGGAAACATTACTTACAGATGAGACCATCAACATCTTACTACTACTAGCACAGTCACAGGGCGTGAGTTGGTTTACTGTTTCTTTCAAAAATGTCTAGCAAATGAAACAAAGGTAACTCTTAATCTGTGACCATAAAAGTAGGTAGAACTATGCAAAAGGTGAAAAGTGATGAACGATAATTTTTATCCGCCAATGCCGGAATAAGCTCAGTTATCGCTAGCATTTCGTAATAAAAGTTGAAGTAGTACTAAAGGTATGTCCAACAGACTCCAGAAAATTTTTATGACATCCACCAAACATATAAAATCTCAGAAATTACAATGACTGCCCATCTACAAAGATCATGTAATACCCCATAAGATACCCCATGGAATACCCCATGGGATACCCCATGTGATACCCCATGGCATACCCCACGTGATACTCCATGACATTACAAGATGTCTGAGTCCTACGATGCCCTTGGAGATCAGCCTTTAGAGTACAACCAATTACAAGGTGCAGATTTCCTGTACAACTATGTGCTATAGAGACAACCAGACAAGAACTACTGTATCCACATATCACTTTAGTACAATATCATACATCACAATCTCAGGAGCTAATGCTGTTAAATAAAAGGCACTGTCGCATCACCAATGCCTATATCGTTGCAAAAACTGGTAGGGAAAGTGTGTGCAAATGGTAAAATTACTGGTCGAGAATGTTAAGAGCACCAGATTATTTACTTCAGAGTTGCCTCCTCTTGTTACTCATAATTGTGAAACACTCTTGAGCAACTACTTTTTTAACTTATGAAAAAACAAGAATACTAATAAGAATGTGAAATAAATAGTAACAAGAAGTAACAAATTGTTGTTTTTAAAAATTGTTAACAAGCTTCTTCATATAATACAATGCCAGTTCTTTCATCACATTTGTGTCCAACAATTGTTTCAAAATGCTTCGAAAATTTATTAATCACTAGATTTCCATGCGTCAAAGTTTTGGAGGACTTTTTGTTGTTCAAATCTTTGAAATATGGATGTCTAATAGAACTTTAAAATTTTAAATATTCTGAGCATTCGACTGCTCCAATGCTCAATGTAAAATTTTTCAGCTCTTTGATGATTTAAAACTACAAACTTTTCATGGTGGAATAACATAAATTTGAAACTTCGTAGTTGTTGTAATAGCAAATGGTTACCAGTAACAAAACCCATAAGAAATAAGTTTTCATTTATGTTTAACTCGAGCATCAGAATTGTCCTAAAAAAATTAAAGTTCGTGGTCATCATGATAATATACAATAAAAATAATCAATGGGGGCGATAAAAAATAATAATAAATAATTATTATTTATTTACATCAGATCTTGACAAATAAATACTACTTATAAGCTGCAGTTGGCTATGAAAAGCCATTCATACACTGGCTGCTACGTCATAGGAAACTATCTCGCTGTGTTTTTCAACAATTTTAGATCATATGATTTGGAATGCAAGCAATCTGGTGACAACACACCCTTTTGAAACCAATATATGCTCCAATTGTACAACGTAGGCTAACCATATTGTGACCAGAATTAGACCAAAGAATAAATATCAAGTTGTCATATTGGAGTTGTCTGTTTTTATCAAAATAATTTATTTTGAGAACTTAACTCCAACAATTCTTCCCAGTTTGAAGAATAGTAATAGATTTTTATACAGTCAGTCTACGCATAGTATTGAACAGACAAAATCTCATTCAAAACACTCTTTTCTACATATCTTGGTATTATTGAATCTGGTGGCATGTAATTCATATAGATATTCTACAGCACTACCTGCTCCTATAGCCATCAAGGAGCCAGTGTGCATACAATAGTTGGAGATAGAGACAACCGTGTCAACATACACACGAACTCAAGTATAGAATAAACTACCTTTGGTGTTGTAGCTTGTACCCACAGGGGCTAATACCTACCTGCAGATGATACTGACTACATAGACACTTAACCAGAGACTAACATTATTCACGGCTAGACCGGAACCTAATTCTATACGGCATTCCGTAGACGTTGATCTGAGGGAATACCGCTCACAATAAGTGCACAAGGTGAGACATTAATTCCCCACATTTCCACTCAGATCAACTAGCTTGGCAGAAATTATTCCCACAAATATTATTTGCTTACAAAGCTTTTTCTAAAGTTTCTGTAAATGATAATAAAAAGCAAAAGCAATTTTATCAATGGAAGCATCTTAACTTTTGCATAAACATTTCTTATCACACTCGCGAGTCTACAGTCTTGGGTACTTCTAGTTGCAACGGAAATCTCTTTCTTATGCGTTCAAGAGAGCATCTTTTAATATTCTTGCCAAGCACATGCTGAGAAAGGGGCGGTGCCCACCCACCCATAATGCGTTAGAAAGAAACTCACCAGTAAATAACTGATAAGACTACAAAGCTAATCTTCACCAATAGGTAAGATAATGAACAGTTCAACTTTGCCAATGTAAAACCAAACCAGATATTTAACAATGAGACCACTACTAATATTTTGTCTACACCCCTCTGAATCCCCCTTGTTATCCATCCCTGTGGCACTCTCCCCCTTTTTACACCCTGAAATGTATCCATTAATGTAATGTAACATAGATCGAAGGCTATCTATCAACCGACATTACAATTGACTAGTCTGTCTGGCCGGGTGCATCTGGTAGTTGGGTGGTAGAAGAGTTGGTGGTTGGTTGAGGCCATGTCTAGGTCGAGTTCAGGTTGAGGTCGAGTCTAGGTCAAAGTTGAGTTAAGGTCAAGTTGTCTCAAACCACTGTCATTTATACTGATACCAAAATTTTAGTGCTAGGTTATTTGCCAATAAATTCCTAGCTAATTAGAGCACCTTCCAGACCGTATAAAGTCAAAGCTAGTCAGAGAAAAAGTTGAATGTCCTGTACAATATAAAAGCGCACAGACCACCCACATACATGTAAACCTGCCAACCCTTCAGTTCATTCACTGACACTTCACACAAACCCAATATTTACTTTGACTCAATTATCAGAACATCCCCCCACACTTGATGGTTAACTTTCTAATTGAATTTTACCTGTAAAAGGTGTTTTCTTCTATAGAAAGTATGTGCATAATGAAACACATATCAACCCCATTTGGACACAATATAATATGTTTAACGAGGTTTAGGCAGTCTTCAGGTTCTTGTCTGAAGATGAAAGATAGTCTATGAAATCTCTCAGCTTACAATAAACTGTAAACAGAAAGAAATTACCTTAAGGAAATCTTTCCACTCTCTAGATTGTTTTCCTCTCCCCAAGTACTTATGAGCTAGTTCTTCTGCATAGTCAGCCATTTCTATTGATCTCTACACCCACTAACAAACTGTTACAGCCTACAATAATGTATGCTTTTGTTATCTAACAAAATAAAACAACTGTATTAAATACCACTTGTAACAACGATTGATGAATATGTTTAATCAAACATATAGTTTCCTTTTTCCCACAATTCATTTTCAATTAGTCTCCTTCCATGCTTGCCTCCTGTTGTGATTGCTTTCTTCCGAGGTTACCTCTTCCTGTGGTTGCCTCTTCCTGTGGCTCCCCCCTCAAGTGGTTGCCTACTCCAGTAGCAGCTGCCTCCCCCTGTGGTCGCTGTTCCCCCTCCCCGGGGCCCCAACATACAAAAATTACCTTGAGAGAAAACACACCAGGTGAGGTGAGAGAGAGCGGTAGGTAGAGCAAGGTGAAGGGTGAGATTTAGAATAGGTACATAGCGCAGAGCAGGTGAGGTGGGAGAGTGGTAAGTAGAGCAATGTGAAGGGTGAGATTTAGAACAGGTACATAGCGCAGAGCAGGTGAAGTGGGGGAGTGGTAAGTAGAGCAAGGTGGAGGGTGAGATTTAGAACAGGTACATAGAGCAGAGCAGGTGGGGTGAGAGAGAGAGAGTGGTAGGCAGAGCAAGGGGAAGGGTGAGATTTAGAACACATACATAGAGCGTTCAGGTGAAGTGGGAGAGAGTGGTGAGTAGAGCAAGGTAAAGGGTGATATTTAGAACAGATACATAGAGCAGGGCAGGTGAGGTGGGAGAGAGCGGTAGGTAGAGCAAGGTGAAGGGTGAGATTTAGAACAGATACGTAGAGCAGGGCAGGTGAGGTGGGAGAGTGGTGGGTAGAGCAGAGCAAAAGTAGAGTGTCCACCGCACTCTAATTACAGGAAGTTGCAATGTACATACACCGCCAATTTTTATAAACATCTGGTGCGGGTGATAAGACTGTTTAACATACACTAGTTATTATATATAAACTCCCTTACCTGTAAGTATGTGTTGGGGGTAGCGCTGTGTCTGTATGTGGTGATTTGTATGAATGCCGACTTGTTCTACAACATATATTATATATATATGATATATGTATTACTATAGCAATATAACAGACACCCCTACACAGCAAAAGCTTGCCAACGACTAGTGGTTGTAGTCACGAGCTAGTAAACATAAAATGATCAAGGAATGTAATTGTTTGCTGTATATCTTCAGATCACGGATTAAACAATTGAAAAAGAAAGCTTACAATGTAAAGGGTGATTAAACATTAAAACTGAGTTACATATAGTCATCACTAAGCGATTTTCCGTAGCGATTGTCCAAGTTCCAAAAAAAAATTGACCAAGTTTTTACTCTAATGTATTCATCAGCTAGTGCTGCCGAACTCTCTTCTACAAAACCTGGCCAACCACTTATCATTATGTTCATTGATAGATTGGAGCACTACAGATGACAATACACTATTGGAAATGAGGAGTCAGCATTTGTGCGTTGTCATTGGTCAATCAAGGTATCGGCTAAGGAATTTTGATCTGAATCAAAACCTGACAATAACCTAAAATAAAATGCTAGAAATTGCTTAACAGCGTTTTAGGAAACATAAACTGCAAAATCCCACAATCGCTGAGCTAAACGTTTAGCAATCGCTATATGTACAGTTAAGGGCTAGTCTGTGCAAACACACCTTTGATAGCTACTCTGGAGTTGTCTGTTCCTGTGACTGCTGCAATAGGTAATTAATCTGTCCAGTGCCAGCAACCATTCAAGCCAACCTGGTTATTGTGTAGCCAGCAAGTCAGCAAACTTGGACTGCAACAGCTGTGCCAGCAGTAGAACCTAACAAAGACATTAACAGGTGTCTTTAGCTAAGAATTTATTACCAATGATATGTAATACATAATGCACAACCAACCACAACATTCTAAATCTAACATCTCCGTATCAAATATAATTTGGGTGTTCCACTGTTCCACCCTGTGTGCTAGTGGTTATTGGAGTTGTCCCAGCTCCTCTTTCTGTCACAAAAGTCACACCCCTGGTCCATCACTGTTTGAGCTAGCCTCAGTCCCTTTATTAGGGCTGCCGTCAGCCATTGCCTACATACTAAAGGCTAGATAGCACTAAAGCTACTAGCCAACCAATGCCTGACTGCATGTGTGACTCCATAGTGACATGAGGGGACAACTCCCCAGTAACAATGCCACACACAACTTGCACAGCTACTTTCACTGCTATTATCTGATGTTCTTTGCTGACTAACCATCGGATCCTCTGTAGTATCATACAATATTAGCCTGAGAGGCACAAAGAGGGCTGGTTGTTGTCTAACATTGTGTAGAAGAATGAGGCAAATAGTAGGAAACAGGACACACAGGCCCCATTTCCAATCCTAAGAGTGATTTCTGGTCAAGGAACTCTGCTAACTAGCTGACTCACCCCTACTTGCTAGTGTTTACCTCAGGCATTCGTATATAATAAGCGCTATACAGAATAGTAAAAGAAAAACAATTTAAAGCTTTTCCACCAAAAAAAAAACAGCAACCTTTGTTGTGTAGTTAAGGACTCTGTATACGCTTTGAAGAGAACCTATTCTAAACCCTCCAAGTTCAAAGCACGCATAGCCTCTATTAAAAACAAAGAAGGTGGAAAGTTTAACGTTTACCTCCCAACAACTTTATAAACAAGAAAGCATGAACAACCTTCCTTGAAGCATCAGTCAAATGCAACAGCTCAAAGCAGAGGCACTGGTAAAGCATTCACAAAGTATATTGGGTTAGTCCATGTAGCTATTCATCTCCAAGTGTCAGTGAAACTTTTCTTATATGAAAACTCAATTACCAGTGGAATGTCACTAGATAGAATTAAGACTATCTGTCATTGTATATAGTTGATAGACAGTGAATGCCAACAGGGTTGACAATAATAATTTAATAAATGAGACTTCCGCTTTAGATTGTAAAAACCTTCAGTGTTTGGATTATAAAGGACCCCCACCACCTGCACAGGTTTGACAACTTCCCCGTATTAGCCTCCAAGCAGTAAACTACTTCCTGCCAGCCTGTCTATATCATGGCTGGAGCTCTTGTATTTTTTTGCATTCGTTCACTTGCTCGTTCGTTCGTTCATTCATGTATTGCCAACCACCCTAACAGAAAGCCACCCTAGGTCTTTGGTACTGATGAATAAAGCCACTATTCAAACAACACTTTGTGTAGTTTGTCTGAGCCGTGGGCTTTGTGCTTGCCAACTGACCCCGCAGTAACTGACCATTAGTTGTCACAGTCATACTGTCACAGCGCCCCTTCTGGAGAGGGGTATAATACTTGAGATTGGTGGAATTTCGTGCAAACCAGGCGGAACTTTCTTACAATATTTATTGAGGCTTAATCAAAAGAACAGATTTAAACTAACATATAATTAACTGAGTCAAAAATGCGTGAAAAAAAACCGCTCAGTTAGAATATGGAGAACTGAAATAGCACAAACTAAAATAAGACAATGAACAACAACAATTATTGGTTACACCGATAGCTGGTTGGCTCGAAGTCACGCAAAAAATAGCAATTTCTTTCCCTTGCTGCCTTTCATTGAGTTTACGTTTGGGCTATACAATGCCAATCTATTGTATGCACTCTACCATGCCAGTTTATAAACCCTTTATTTGAAGCTAATGAGTCCAAAGCCAGTTAGTCAAAGCAGAGCAAACAAGCGAACAGAACACTATATAAACTTACAAGCATTTAGCACAATACACAGTTAAACTCATTTATAACAACATCCTTTGTTGTTTCTAATTAACTAAACCAAAGCCAAGAAGCAGTCAATTATGGTGGCTCAGTACGTTTTGCGTTTTACAGCGCTTGAACGCTTTCCAAACCGTGAGAGCGCTTTTGAAGACTAAGTTGATGTAAACCATCTGAATGCTTTGTAAAATTGTTCATATGACTTGACAATCCAAACCGATTTGCTAGTCCACTGCATAGGCAATAATTCTCGAATCCATTAACAAATAATTTTTTTTTTACTAGATACTGACGAGTTAAGTTTCTTTGGCATAAATGAAATAAAATATATTATCATAAAAAATACATAACGCCTTTATATTTTAATAAAACAATTTACTTGTTCCGCGTTTATCTGTCTAGCCTATGTTAAATAATATGCATAGAGAACAAGACTGCACAGAAAATAAGGGCACTCCTTTTTTGGTTCGAAAGCCATGAGCTTTGCAAATCTTTCAAATTTTTCAAAATAGTTCAGATTTGTAAAGCGTTCATACAGTTTGTGATTTTTGAGACAATCTGAATCAGTTCTAAACTGTCTGGATTGTTTGCAAAACAACTATAAGGTTTGTAAAATATACAGCTGTTGAACAAGAGACAGAATTTCTTTGCATGAAATCCCGCAGCAGCTAAGGCCACAAAATAATCATCAAGTTTGTTTATAGATATTTTCTTAGGCTCTCTACTACATTCACTTAATTATTTTCTATGTAAAAGACGCTTTGCAAACCGCATAGACTATTTCAAAACCATTTATACACTTTGAAAAAAAAGCATTAAATGTTATGAGCTATCATATTGAATAATAAGCCATGGATCAATCACTACAAACCTTTTATACGAATAAATAGATCCCTTGATGCAGGGGTTTGTTTTGAAGGAGTCCAGAACCAGATACCAATCTGATACCTACAAACAGTACAATATTATCTCAGTTTACTACCTTCTAGACTAGCTACTATTTCTCCCTCCCCCTCCCAAGCCAAACCAACTGCACAGTATATTATTAAATACAAGGTTTCACCATAAACTTCAAAGAACCACATAAAAATAAGTTGCTCTATGACAGCTACACAAAGTTAACCAAACAATTGAGTTGATAACCTAACAGGACTGTGTGATAAATGGTTTATACCACTGCTGACTACTGAGTTAATTGTAACAACACTAAAACTGGGTTGTGTACAGCCTTGCCTACATTAATCAGGTATTTGAAGTGACCCCACAGGTGCCTGCACCTGCAGTTACTTAATTGGTGTAAAGTCATAGAAACAGGTAACTTCCCACAACATCTTGATAAGTTTGTCCCTCAAAATAAAATGCAAGAAGTAACAATCCCTTACCCTCCTGTACGTGACTTGTATAATGGCTAAAGTTTGGTTTTCATGTGGTGGGTGATTGTAGACAAACACAGCAGATAATGTCAGATTGTATGACCACAGGCTAACCGTTTATAGACAAGGGGACAAACCATTTTTATCAGTAGCTTGTAGCTGAAGCTATAACAATCAAACATACAGCTGTGCATTCAGTCAGTGATCTCTCCTTACACTCAATTGATTTTGTTATACATCTAAAGCTATTATACATCAAGAGGTCATGCTAAGAAACCTGATATCAAAATCAAGAACTCGCTCTATTCATATGTAAATGAGGCACAAATAGTACAATGCCTCTATTTATAGAGAGTACAACTGGCGTAGCGCAACATTAGAAACCATTCACTTCATCTATACAAAGTAAATATTGTATATGGAATCATTTAGCAGCATTATGATGGCTGGCTACTTTGGTGTGAAGTATAAATAATATCAAATATGCTCATTCTAAAGTATTGATCTGTTTCACTCAAACCTGTAAGAAAAACATAATTTTTGAGAAAATTTCTATGCTAATTTGATAATTTGAACTATTTCAATTTATGATTGGCTCTTTGAATGGCAATATTGATAAACTGTTGCTTATTAATGATTATTATGTTGATCAGTAATTAATCGATTGAAATGCCATATGGAACTTAACTGATACAATGAAAAATTATAATTATTTATTATGTAAGTGTTAATAAAAGCACTAAAGCCTGGTTCACATTGTCACCGATTGCTACGGCGATAGTGGGAATTGTCTTATCGCCGATAATGTGAACATGCAATACCGTTGTCGCCGCCATAACGCCGCTCCATCGGGAAAGCTTGGCAGTAGGGAGTTTGCGAAAGCCCAACGAGGCCGTTAACGAGTACGTGAGAGAGGTCACGTGGTACAACTAGAGCGGATTATCGGTGATTAGCTGTCTCGTCCCACGTAGTACCTCTCGTAAACGTGAGATTTTTTACGTCAATTTACTGTTTTGACGGAAGGGAATATTTGCTACGTGAGGCGCCTCTTTTACACTGGAGGGGATTTTGTTACCGCCATCGCAAATTTTATTATTAATTATTTTTATCATTGTTGATTAAACGCCATAGAAACATGAAAATTACAATCACTCACTGGCGTATACACATTTTGAATAAACATCAGTTAGGCCAGTAATCCATGTACAGGAAGCCACCACCATTCATAATAAATAAATACAGCTGTGTGTTAATAGTAACTTACAACTTTGTTTGGGAGGCCATTATTATTAGTAAAATAAAAATACAAAAGGTGTAAATGCTGTCGCTGTGAAAACGGAAATAATTTTCAGTCAGGGCGCTCGGCGAGATTGTCGCAACGTACTTGGTGAGCTTATCCCAGAACTTAATAATTTGTCCAATTGGCGCGTACCCTACGTTAACGTACTCGTTAGTCAGGGTTTTTCGCAAACTCCCTAGTGTCAAACTTTCCCGACATCGGCGAATTGCGGCGATCCATTATTGCAATGTGAACCAATGAACGCCGTTTGCCAGCGATAGGTCTGAGTTGATCTATAAAAATTTAACCGCTCTAATTGTCATAACCTTCCACTCATCACCCAACGACGGATAATGAATAAAATAATAATCCGTCATTGACTTTTGCTTGGTTTGTTTTCACAAATTATAATATTCAAAGAGAAAATTAGTTGAGACTCTAAATGAAGATAATATCTACACACCATTGTCAGGTAAGAGATGTCAGATTAGATTGATCTTAATTCAAAAAAATAATAAACCTAAATAAATAAGTAATAATAATTATTTATTTATTATTAATAAATAATAATTATTACTTGTTGTTTGCCATTCTTTATTCTTTTTGCTGCCGATTTATTTATTTATTGAATTGACTGTAACTGTTATCTGTTTTTTATTATCATCATTATTGTTAATTAGTACTAATTATTATAACTACTAATAAAAAATAAAATGAATGATGTAATTATTATTAATAATAATAATTATTATTATTATAATAATAATTAATTATGATAAATAATAAATTATAATAAGTGCTATCAACTGAGTGCAGCGCATAAATAATGATGACACCCAATTGTAATTTTTTTAACATTTAAAATATTGAAATTCATTATCTTTGAAACTTGTTGAGAAAATAATAAAAAATAAGTACAAAAAACAACATTATTTATTATATTATTATTGTAATAATAATAAATATTATTATTAATAAGTAGTTTAACACTCACTTCAGTCAATGTTATTAATTATTATTTTGGTTTTAGGTGGTGAAGAGAATTGGCCTAATCAGCGAGTCTATATATCATCATGTTGATCTCTGTGCTCCACTTAATTCAGCTTTTACCACATTTGCCAGAAATATATCTGTGACTATCACCAATCACTGTGTGACTTTAAACTAAAATAATTTATCCACATATTTTATGATTGCTGTACCAAATAAGCAATAAATAATATTGTGCAGGATTTCACTGTGGGGGTGTGAGTTGGTAGCTCGGCCTACCTGCACAACCTCCCGAACTGTGATGGCAACTTGTGTCTATTGCTTCAGCAATACAACCCGCCCACAGGTCGACTAGTATCCTTGGGAGTGGTGCATTACCATCCTAGTCTACTATCTAACTGTCGGTTGCGTTAGCTATCTCAGTGCAAGCCAGTGGCCAAACTTTGAAGGGCGAACTAGTCTAAGCTAGGTTCGGCCAGCAGAGGTTCGGTTGACTTGTTTCAGTGCAAGGCAGAGGTCGAACATTGAAGGCAAACTAGACAAGGCTAGGTTCGGCCAGCAGAGGTTCAGGCTGATCTGCTTATTAATTACTACTCGAGTAATGTTGTACGTGCATGTACTTAGCGCAGTGAAGTTATTGTTAGAGAACAAAGAAACTTCTGAGAGTGTGCAAGCTGACTCTGACTTTATTGACTAGAACATTCATATTTATACACATGATTACATAACTGATAAACTGATAAATTGGTAGACAAAAGGTGGCCACACCTAGCACAAAGGATTGGCTAGCGTGTGCCAATAAAATGTAAGAAGCTGTACTAGAGTGATTGCCTGACTGAATCCACATGGCAAACATATAATATTGAATGGCAGGGTAAAAAGTAGAATAAGTATACATAGAACTAATGTTGCTAGAGCGTATGCATAGAGCTGTCTAGTGAATGTAACTGGGATAATATATGGTAAAATAGAAAGTGAGTGTTCGTGCTGACGCCGTCCGTCACAATATTGTAAAGGACCGGCGCCATCTTGCTAACAATTCTATGGTATATTTGTACGAACACTTACGCTTACTAGTTCTATTCCAGTTACTGTCTACATGTCTAGTTCTATGCCCACGCTTTAGGGCAAATCAGTCTATGCGCATTACCAGTACTTATTCTTTTATCATTTAAACATATATGTTTGCCATGTGAGTTCAGCCATGCATTTATTCAAAGACCACCTCTTATATTTTATTGGCACACTCTGGCCAATCATTTGTGCCAGGTGTGGCCTCCTTTGTATTGCCTTTTACTGTTATGTAACCATGTACATAAATACGGACGTTGTGAATAATAAAGTCAGAGTCAGCTTGCACACTCTCACAAGTTTCTTTGTTTCTAACAATAACTTCACTGCGCTAAGTACATGCACGTACAACAAGAGCACCATTACTCGAGTAGTAATATACAAGCAGATCAGCCTGGACCTCTGCTGGCCGAACCTAGCTTTGACTAGTTCGCCTTCAAAGTTCGGCCTCTGCCTTGCGCTGAACAGATCAGCCGAACCTCTGCTGGCCGAATCTAGCTTGACTAGTTCGCCCTTCAAAGTTTGGCCTCTGCTTCATACACTGATACAGCTAACGCAACCGGCAGCTAGATAGTAAACTAGGATGGTCATCTACCATTCCTCAGGATACTAGTCGACCTGTGGAAGGGTTGTATTGCTAGAGCATTAGACACAGTTTGCCATCACAGTTCGGGAGGTTGTGCAGGTAGGCCGAGCTACCAACTCACACCCCCACAGTGAAATCCTGCACAATATTGAGCTTAAATTGTACTATAGTTTTTTTTATTATTTATAAATATACCAGTTGAAATTGCTGCTATATCACGGCTAATCACTGACTGCTAGTCGCTACCACTCAACTGCGTTCTATTGGTTGTTGCGGTTTATAGGTCGAGCTTATTGTGAATGCGGTGTTGTCAGTGATAGCATCACTGACTGCTCGCGATTGTCAGTCGGCTGCATTCGGCGTTGAATTAGGATAATGTGAACATCATTTCTGTTATGCATCAGTGATGATCAGTGACACTAGTCACTGACAGTCCCTGATGCATCACTGACAATGTGAACCAGGCTTAAGTTTCAGCCCTCATTACTTTATTTCACATGGCACTTATCTGTTTAAATTCCACAGAAACCTAAGAAAAACTTTCATCCTTTTTAATGATGGTTGTCCGAAGCTGTAGCTTTTCAATTGGTTAAGTTATGAGTTGTTGAAAATGAGCTTTACTTCCAGAAGTTATAGAATGGTCACTCGAGCATTTGGCTCCTGAGGGTCACATGATCAAGGCAGTTGGCCACACTCTGATTACTTCACTTAGGAGGAGAGAGTTTTTGAAGTGTAAATAACAGCATGGAAGTATATTGTGTTAGATTCTGGTGCATTCCAGTAGAAAACTGCTTGTTTGCTTGCAAAACACCAACCAGAAGTGGGCTAGGATTCTACCCCCAGCCCTTGTAAAAGTGCTGTGCCGGTTATACAGCTTGCAGGGCCGGTCTTGACCCCTAACCGACCCTGTATGGTGATTCTCGGCTGGTGCAAGATGGCGGCCTTATCCGAGGATCTCCAAAACTGTTTAGGAGTTTACACTATTCTTGAAGCCGGAAGTACCCTTCCTTGGATCGTCTGATATATCAACCACAGGCTACGTAGAACCTCGGGACCCTATGGAGTCTATGATTGGCCAATGGAGATATGACTCCGCCCTTTAGCCACTCGGCACCATTTACTTTTAACTTTGTTCTATTGCATGATTTGGTAACTATTCATATACCTATTGTCGTTGGTATAATTATTCCTTTGCATGCATTCTTATATACAATATGTAAACTACTTCCTGCCAGCCTGTCATGATCATGGCTGGAGCTCTTATATTTCTTTGCATTCGTTCTTTCGTTCACTCGTTTGTTCATTAATTCGTTCGTTCATCTATGTATAGCCAACCACCCTAGGAGAAATCCACCCAAGGACTTTGGTACTGATGAATAAAGCCACTATTCAAACAACACTTTGTGTAGTTTGTCTGAGCCATGGGCTCTGTGCTTGCCAACTAATCAGGCAGTAACTGACCATTAGTTGTCTCAGTCATACCGGCATAGTGCCCCCTCTAGAGAGAGGTATAATACTTGAGATTAGTGGGACTTTGTGCAAACCAGGCGGAAGTCTCTTAAAATGTTTAGTGGGGCTTAATCACAAGAAAAGTTAGAAACTAGCATAAAACAAACTGAGTCAAAAATACGTGAGAAAAACCGCTCAGTTAGATTATGGAGAACTGAAATAGCAGAAAGTCAAATGTGACAATGAAAAACAACAATTATTGGGTACACTGATAGCTAGTTGGCTCGAAGCCAAGCGAAAAATAAATAGCAAGTTTTTTCCCTTGCTGCGTTTCATTGAGTTTACGTTTGGGCTATACAATGCCAATCTATTGTATGGACCCTACCATGCCAGTTTATAAACTCTTTATTTGAAGCTAATGACTCCAAAGCCAGTTAGTCAAGGCAGAGCAAACAAGAGAACAGAACACTATATAAAGTTACAAGCGTTTAGCACAATACCC
>OX183140.1:28094863-28301096 GCA_945261195.1 Cryptosula pallasiana | reverse complement strand
CATCCGGTTGTATCTAGTTGTAGAGGATTTTGGTAGCGTGTGACTCAGTCCCATCACAATCCTCCACCCTTTCGGTCAGACCGAATAACTACGGGGTGCCACTGGAGGTCGTGCTATCTTATAACCGCTTCAAGAGGTTCAATAAGCTAGCAGATCCAGTCTTAAAGAGGGGTAGGAGGGAGGGTCCTCTCTATAGATAGAGAAGTACCGAAGGGATCCGGTGGGGAGTATCTCAAAGGCAGAGATGGGCCAAGGAATCCAGACTGTAACTGCCGGTCGCGCTATCTTATAACAGCTTCAATAAGCTAGCAGATCCAGTCTTAGAGGGGAGAATCCTCTCTGTAGATAGAGAAGGACCAAAGGGATCTGGTGGGGAGTATCTCAATAGCAGAGATGGGCCAAGGAATCCAGACTAACTCGTCAATAGAGAGAAGCCAAGTGCAATAAGAAGAGTTTCAGTGCAATAGTCTTTTTATTTGACAGTATAGCTCCAACTGCACTGAGCCAACTGGCCCAGCCTAACTTATGCATATAATAAGAAAACAGAAACTGGTGCGGCTCACCAGAAAAAGTTTTATGCTTGCCAACATAAAGCGATAACTGTAACACATAAACACACATGGATAACAATATTCACTACAAGGCAACATGACGTTAGCTCAAGCTTTACCTTCGTCTTTTCGTACAGTTATACCTTTTGCTCAAAAACAAGGGGAGATAATCTCCAACAGTATATACAATTACTTCACAATCCCTATACATCACACAATGCAATTCAATACAGTTATGTACAACGTTCACTCGGTTACTACGAGTTTCACTCATTTGCTACGAGTCTCTCTCTTCTCCTTTTCTGTGCCTTGGTCTCTACCTTTGGCTCCATCTTTGCCTTTTACTTGTCTCTTAGTTCACCAGCACACCATCCGGATGATTCCATTCCTCGTTCTTTAAGGGGAGTATCTTTTACTTCTTATGTCATCTTCTTCCGCCGACGGTTTCCGTTCGACGGTCAGGTTTCCTCTCCTTCGGTTTCTTCTCTCCTCCGCCACTAGCAGATCAGGTCTGTCCTGTTTCTCATGCCTAGAGGATCAGCTTTACGCCCTCCCATCCGGAGGGCTCCTCTTCTATCCTCTGTACTGCTCCTACCTCTTCCGGTAGAGAGGATTTTGAATGGAAGGGGCCAGGAATATAATTGAGGGGTAGGGGGGGGGGGGGGGTAAGTAGTGGTAGGGCTGTCCTTGGGGGGTAAGGGAGTCATAAGGGGGGGGGGGGAGGGGCCAAGGGATCCGGATGCTCCTTCTGAATACTTCCTGAGCCTTCCAGAGTGCATTCTTCTTGCCACTGATTCCATCCTGCTTCTAATACCCATATACAAGGGAGTAGGGGGTTTCTTCTGTTTACGACTTGCTCAAAAGGGGTGTCTATTTATGATAACTGACTGTCAACCCAATCCGGATGTCTGATTCCATGTTATCCGGTTGCTTAAACTTGCAAATCTATCACACACTCCCCCCATTAGTTGGGCTAGGGTCACAACTAATTAGATATTTACATCGATCAATTATTGTACAAGGAGGGGCTTGACAAGTGACCAGTCAGCTCTGGAATGGCCGTAGGGGATGGCTCCTTTAACATGGCACTGTATGTTTTGGGCAATTCACTGGAAAGGGAATGTGTAAGAGGGGAATAGGGATATAGAGGGTTTTTGCATAGCTGTTGGGCAAGGGGATCTGGATTTAGCTTTGGCATGGTCTGCTCTTTTTAAAGGGGGGAATTCGGCAATAGTTTTTGGAGGAAACATAAGGTCACTACTTAAGGTGGTCTTATATCCTTTTACTATATGGCCTGAGAGAGGGTGTAAGGTCTCACCTATTCCGGATGGGCGGAAATCCGGAGGGGTGGTGGCTCTAGAGGGTTCCGTTACTTCTTCTTCAATGGCTGTCTCGACGGGAACATCCTCCAGTAGCTTTTCACTGGCTATGTCATCCAACGGTTGGGCTAATCCAGGGGGAAGGGGTATATCCTGACCATTAAGGATGGCATCCTCCTCATCCGGATCCATCAGGTCCACATAATCACCTTCAATAATTCTTGCAGAGAGCACATCTCTTCTTTCCTCTGTCCTTTAACCATAACTTCTCCCTCTACCATTGCATTTGCTCCTTGTTGTTCCATACATGTACTGCCAAAAACCTCCTCCAATTTGCTAAGTACAGTAGCCAGCCTACCTGGAGTATTTAGCTCCGTATGCTCCATTTCTGCAAGTAAGGCTAGAAGTTGCTCAGCTGTAGATGTACTGCTTGCACTACTACTAGTAAATGAATGCAGCTGTAATGGCTTCTGCTTGGGCACATGGCCAGGCTCGAGCATTCTGATTGGCTGATGCTCTTGAATGCTGGGAGGCTTTGTGGGGCTCGAATTTTGGGGGGCTCTTTCAGGCAGGGCATTGGGGATTCTTGTCCGATTCGGATAGTTTTTTCTGTCGGTCACATCTGATCAGTGGATGGCAGCTGCACATTTCCTGTCATCCTCTGACTCACTGGGGGTCCTGTAGGGGGTTCTAGGGGTGTTTTAGGGCTGGATGTGGTGTGGTTGCCTTGTTATCAATCTCTGTGTTGCTTCTCTCAACTTCCTCCTGGGTGGGAGTATCATACTAGGGCTTCTTAACGGTAAATGTAATTCTTCTGTTAAGGTGGGGGTGGGGAACAAGCCTTTTGCTGCCTCCGAATGTCCTATCACTGGTTGATTCCTACGGGTGCTTTGTCTTCTCACTTCCTGTCTTTTCCTAACTCTGGCTCTTTTTTTCTTTTCTTGTTTTTGTTCCTGAGGGGGTACTCTGACTGGTTGTCCACTAACAGCAGAGATGGGGGCCTGGGCACATGGAATATGGTTGGTTCTCCTCTCATCCGGATGGGGGGTGTGTATCCTTCTCTCTGGATCATTTCCAACACCTCTCTGTCTTGAGGAGCTGGTTTGATGGCAGTACTGTTCCCCGTACCTTATGGGGGTCCCACGTTTCTCCTGGGCCTCTGTTCTCTAGGCTCCACACTGACTTCTTGACTTGGTTGGACAGGGAAAGGGGTTTGATCTGCCCCAGATCCGGAGGGTCTTTCTATGGAGGCCAAGTCCCTTCTTTCCAATTCTGATCTGGGTTGGGGGTTTACTTCTGGTTTCGGAGGAGAAAAGAGTCTGGGTAGGACTTACAACAACTCCCTTTGCATCTGCCGAGACAGCTCTCGGGGGTCTTCTCTATTCAATTCAGGTGGTAGCACTTCCACATCCAGTGGATCAAGGGGCGGTTTCCCACGACGAGCTCTGGTGGCCCCTTTCATGTTTGGCCGCCTGTATGGCTCCGTGGCTACAGGGGCTTGTCCCCGTTGATCAGCGCATGGTTTATACAACTTCAGGCGGCTCTCATTCTGTACAGACTGTTGGCCATTTCTATCAATTAAGTAAGAATGGTTGGGATATGCTTCTAGTATTTCATACGGTCCGATGAATTTGGCCTGTAGTTTTGGGTTCTCTCCCTTTTTTCGTCTTCAATTTTCCAGCCAAACTAAGTCCTTTGGGGCAAACAAGGAGGGCTCCTCTCCATCCTCACCCCAGATGTGTACTTGTTCCTCTCCCAGGGCCTCATGTGCTTCTTCTAATCGATCCTTCAAGGCTTGTGCATACTCATGCACGGGAGTAGTAATATATGAGCAGATCTCCCTACCAAGTGTTTTTTTGTGGATTATACTTCGGGGGTTATGCAATGGGTTACGGCGTTGAATGAATTCGTCGAGTTTATATTGTATTTCATTTGAGGGGCATTTGAGTGGCATTTGAGTGGCATTTGAGTGGCATTTAAGTGGGATTTGAGTTTTGATTATTTTTTTACTTAATTTGAACTTATATGGCATATAGATTTTGAATGTATGGCATTTAAGTTTTGATAATTTTTTTACATAATTCGAACTCATATGACATCTTGAGAGAGAGAGGAGAGAGAAGAGAGAGAGAGA
Organism: Cryptosula pallasiana; assembly: GCA_945261195.1. Classification (NCBI taxonomy): domain Eukaryota; kingdom Metazoa; phylum Bryozoa; class Gymnolaemata; order Cheilostomatida; family Cryptosulidae; genus Cryptosula; species Cryptosula pallasiana. The sequence goes on along the minus strand of OX183140.1, from coordinate 28,297,092 downwards.
TAGGAGAGAGAAGAGAGGAGAGAGGAGATATATCTACATTGAATAAATATATTGATCGAAAATGAATCATTATATGATTATATACATTTATTACAGTGGCGGATCTAGGGGGGGTGCGAGTGGTGCGAACGCACCACCTCCTGTTGCTAAGCAAAATTTTTTTTTTATAGAAAATAAGCTCTGTCAGTTTTTTATTTTAAAAAAACACAAATAATTAATTTGTGTAATAAAATGGATCATTGCCTAGCATACAATTTTATCTTCAGTTTGAGATGTAATCCATAACTCATCACACCATGGCAACAGTAAATGTATTGAAAGGATTTATATAAATAAAATGAAAAAAAATCGTCCGAATTCAAAAACAGGAAACTGGCACCCTAGCAACCATAGAACTATGTCAGAGGATAGTTCTATGCTAGCAACCAGTGAAAACAGTACGTACTCCCCACAATGTAATCTAAAACTAAGGTTATAGTAAAAGTTAATAATAGTGGAATCAGTGTGCTTCCGGTTTTGTTGAATGCAGTCTTGGACAAAAATAAAATAATAATGTCTTGGAAGAGAGGTACAACTACAAGTTGTTACTCTTAATTAGTTCATAGGTCATAATGATAAATAATGAATGAGGCAGTAGCCAACATTATTATTAGAGTTGTTTGAAAAGAAAAAGGTAGTTTTCAGGTTTGTTCTGAAATTTTGTATTCTTCTCATCATTAAAATTTATTGAACAGCCAACTACTACTACTGCTGCTGCTGCTGCTGCTGCTGCTGCTGCTGCTGCTGCTGCTGCTGCTGCTGCTGCTGCTGCTGCTGCTGCTGCTGCTGCTGCTGCTGCTGCTGCTGCTGCTGCTGCTGCTGCTGCTGCTGCTGCTGCTGCTGCTGCTGCTGCTGCTGCTGCTGCTGCTGCTGCTGCTGCTGCTGCTGCTGCTGCTGCTGCTGCTGCTGCTGCTGCTGCTGCTGCTGCTGCTGCTGCTGCTGCTGCTGCTGCTGCTGCTGCTGCTGCTGCTGCTGCTGCTGCTGCTGCTGCTGCTGCTGCTGCTGCTGCTGCTGCTGCTGCTGCTGCTGCTGCTGCTGCTGCTGCTGCTGCTGCTGCTGCTGCTGCTGCTGCTGCTGCTGCTGCTGCTGCTGCTGCTGCTGCTGCTGCTGCTGCTGCTGCTGCTGCTGCTGCTGCTGCTGCTGCTGCTGCTGCTGCTGCTGCTGCTGCTGCTGCTGCTGCTGCTGCTGCTGCTGCTGCTGCTGCTGCTGCTGCTGCTGCTGCTGCTGCTGCTGCTGCTGCTGCTGCTGCTGCTGCTGCTGCTGCTGCTGCTGCTGCTGCTGCTGCTGCTGCTGCTGCTGCTGCTGCTGCTGCTGCTGCTGCTGCTGCTGCTGCTGCTGCTGCTGCTGCTGCTGCTGCTGCTGCTGCTGCTGCTGCTGCTGCTGCTGCTGCTGCTGCTGCTGCTGCTGCTGCTGCTGCTGCTGCTGCTGCTGCTGCTGCTGCTGCTGCTGCTGCTGCTGCTGCTGCTGCTGCTGCTGCTGCTGCTGCTGCTGCTGCTGCTGCTGCTGCTGCTGCTGCTGCTGCTGCTGCTGCTGCTGCTGCTGCTGCTGCTGCTGCTGCTGCTGCTGCTGCTGCTGCTGCTGCTGCTGCTGCTGCTGCTGCTGCTGCTGCTGCTGCTGCTGCTGCTGCTGCTGCTGCTGCTGCTGCTGCTGCTGCTGCTGCTGCTGCTGCTGCTGCTGCTGCTGCTGCTGCTGCTGCTGCTGCTGCTGCTGCTGCTGCTGCTGCTGCTGCTGCTGCTGCTGCTGCTGCTGCTGCTGCTGCTGCTGCTGCTGCTGCTGCTGCTGCTGCTGCTGCTGCTGCTGCTGCTGCTGCTGCTGCTGCTGCTGCTGCTGCTGCTGCTGCTGCTGCTGCTGCTGCTGCTGCTGCTGCTGCTGCTGCTGCTGCTGCTGCTGCTGCTGCTGCTGCTGCTGCTGCTGCTGCTGCTGCTGCTGCTGCTGCTGCTGCTGCTGCTGCTGCTGCTGCTGCTGCTGCTGCTGCTGCTGCTGCTGCTGCTGCTGCTGCTGCTGCTGCTGCTGCTGCTGCTGCTGCTGCTGCTGCTGCTGCTGCTGCTGCTGCTGCTGCTGCTGCTGCTGCTGCTGCTGCTGCTGCTGCTGCTGCTACTGCTACTGCTACTGCTACTGCTACTGCTACTGCTACTGCTACTGCTACTGCTACTGCTACTGCTACTGCTACTGCTACTGCTACTGCTACTGCTACTGCTACTGCTACTGCTACTGCTACTGCTACTGCTACTGCTACTGCTACTGCTACTACTACTACTACTACTACTACTACTACTACTACTACTACTACTACTACTACTACTACTACTACTACTACTACTACTACTACTACTACTACTACTACTACTACTACTACTACTACTACTACTACTACTACTACTACTACTACTACTACTACTACTACTACTACTACTACTACTACTACTACTACTACTACTACTACTACTACTACTACTACTACTACTACTACTACTACTACTACTACTACTACTACTACTACTACTACTACTAGAGGTGAAGAAGAATGAGAATTAATAGAATGACTACTACTACTATACATACTATTATTATTATTATTATTTATTATTATAATTATTTATTATAATTATAATTTTTATTATCATTAATTATTATTTTTATTGTTAATATTATTATTGTTGTAGTCAATTGATTGATTACTGATTGATTGAACTGGGTTGAAAGAAAAAAATTATTAATTTATTATTATTAATTATTGCTGTTGTTGTTACAGTAACAATACAACGATGTTTAGTCAATGATGATTAATTTTCATTACAGATAATAATTAATAATAATAAAGAATATTATAATAATTATAGTTATTATTGTTGTAAATAAAACTAATAATTATTGTCATTGTTATTTTCTGATAATAATTCTTAATCAATTGATTATTATTATGATAATGATTACTCTTCATTAGTAGCTAGTAGTTGTAATTATTATAAATAGACATTATTTATTATCATTAAGTTTAATGAATAATGTGCAGGATTTTGTGGTAACGTCACTAGTCACCCTGGTAGCACACCTGCACCATCTCTAGGTAGCAGAGTTGTCTGTCTGTCAAGACAGCTTGCTGTCAGAACGGCCTTGCTAGTGTCTGCCCGTCAGCATTCCTGCTGGAGGGGGAGCACTGTTCAGCTAGCGTCTGCCAGACAAGCCTACCTTCTGTCTACTACCCGTCAGACAACACCAGTTGCTACCAGACCCAAGAGGTCGTCAGAGCTGGTTGTCCTTAGAGAAGTAGAGCTGTCTGTCGTAAGGTTCAAGTAGTAAGCTTGATTGAGTGTGTGTGCTTTATTGTATTCTTAGCAGAATAAACCAGCTGAGCTTCTCCAATACACTGACTAGTGAGGAGCTCAGCGACTTTATTTATGTAAAAGAGGCGGTGCTAAAATATAGCCTCAAAATATAATAGTAATAAAAATAGAACATCAGGTTCGGTATCAAGGTTATAAATACTGAGTTGTTGGTAGCAACGCATATAATGTGGATGCAGTAATAGACAAATGTGATAAATGGAATTGCTTATATGAATGTTCAGATTGTTTCAGGTTGCACAGGAACTGGCCGTGATTTTTCATGTACAATAATTAATAATAATAAAATCAATATTCCTAATTATTATAATAGCATAACTAATAATTGATTAGTGTGCAAGTGTACAGGAGTTTGTGTCTGGGTGGTAGCCACCTGTACACACTCCCGACGTGCTCTGCTTCTGCCCAAGTCTACTCACAATAATCTGCTATTATTGTCTGGAGAGCATTTACTGGTTTGTGCAATTATGGGTGCGGCCGAATCTGGCGTGTATGCTTGCTGGCAGTGGACAATAATTATTTGATAATTATTGGCTGCATCCGAACATGTTCATGTCCGACAATAATTGTGCTGTAATTATTGTTTAGTTTATAGTTTGTTGCGAACTGTGACCCCTGGCAATACTCGTGCCGAGTTATTGTCTAGTTTATAGTTTGTTTTGAACTGTGGCTACTGGCAATAATTATGCAGGAATTATTTGCGGTCGAATCTTGACTCAGTCGAGGTCGACAATAACTTTACTGCAATTATTGTTGTCTAACTTGTTGGATTCCCCGAATCCGAATTTGATATGAGCCGAACTATTAGGGCACTAGGCGTTGTGTTGTAATCCTCACCTCAGGTGAGGGGATACACAGTGATAGGGCGAACCGTTCTCACTTTCCACCTTAGCTTCGTGCTTGCTAATAGTCGACCAGGTCAGCGCTTGTAGTTTTGGTGCTCCTAGCTGTGCTTGCTTCTGAGAGAGAGAATCATCTAAGAGTCAGGCTAACTCTGAACTTTATTGCACTAACATCAGTTTAAATACAGAGAAGGCGGGTACACATTACAAACCACGCCTGAGTAAAATATTGGTGCAAGCCACGCCTTGCCCTTACATCAGCACCCAAATTGTAATAATTAAAAACGTGGAAAAATATAATAAGTTGTAGTAAATAATTATTTGGTACAAGGTAGAACGCACTAAATGGTATCGTAGGCACATGTAAACAATAGAACCTTGCACAGACATAGACAGTGTGCAGCGAGTAGACATAAATGTAGACAGTGAGTTATTTCGGAGATAAAAGCTTAACTCTTAGACAAAGGACATAGTAGATAATAATAATAAACTAGGAGAAGGTACTGGCGTCCCTCTCACAAGCAATAGTAATTTAAATAATATAGTGAATAATAATTTATAATAATGATAATAGTTTAAACAGCTGTTTATGAACATAATAAATTTAATAGTTTTTTTTTTATCATTAGTATCGATTACCATTATTATTGTAATTGCTTCTTTAACTATTATTTTGAGTGATATTAATTAACTATTTATTTTGATAACATTAATTAAAAATGGTGATGGTGATCGTAAAATAATAATAGTTAGTGAAGCGGTTATTTGTTATTTCTTAATGGTGATCATGATGAGACATTTATAGGTGGAATAATTATTATTTAATTATTCATTTGTTATTATAATTAATAAACATTAGTAGTAATATATGAGCAGATCTCCCTACCAAGTGTTTTTTTGTGGGGTCATAATCTGGGGTGATGCGATGGGTTACGGCGTTGGATGAATTCGCCGAGTTTATATTGTATTTTACTTGAGGGGTACTTGAGTGGCATTTGAATGGCATTTAAGTGGCATTTGAGTTTTGATTATTTTTTTACTTGATTTGAACTCATATGGCAACTAGATTTTGAATGTATGGCATTTAAGTTTTGATAATTTTTTTACATAACTCGAACTCATATAGCATCTTGAGACAGAGGAGAGAGGAGATACATCTACCTTGAATAAATTCATTGATTAAAAGCGAATCAATGTATGGCTATATACATTTATTACATAATAAGTAGGGGTAAAATCTCCTCATATAATATAGCTAGATACATAATTCGAACTCATATATACATTGAATGCTATAAAATATATCAGATGATAAAGTTAAATATTCATCTATTCTTTATCGATATTTATAAGGATGATGAAAGATTTTTTGTATTTTATATACATATATAGTTATAGTAACTGTGGTAAAAGAAGTCTATTATGAAGGTTTTTATTTAAGCCAAAGTAGGCTCGGTAGATACTCCATCAGAACACACTCGTCTTTTAGCATAAAAATATGTGAGTCCTCGTTTTATTTGGTTGTATGTCAACATTTTTTGATCCTTTACTACAAATCCTCGATTTTTACCCATAAACGACTTTTTTGTGTTCAATACATTTAGATAACTGTCTTTGTTCAATTGATTAATTCGTTTGTTCAAACCTTTTGAGCTAAACTTGTTTCCTTTTTCTCCCCAGCAGTAATAGGATTTAGAGTTAAGTGCAACAATTCCATCTCCGGTAAATTCCTCTTTAAACAGCCCAGGTGTTCTTTTTCCGTGTTTTAGTACTTTTTCACAACAGTCTTGCATGCTCCATTCTAAACCCATTGTTTTGATTCTTAAAAACTCATCCCTATGTTTGTCACAGTATGGGCGTGGAAACCAATCACCATATCCATTGTAAAACTCTTTTTTCATACTTGGTTTTACCAGTGTTTCTAATGTTCCGCTCAACGCCATGTATGCGCTATCTGTATCCATTTCAACATATTGGAAATCACTTCTGTCAATATATCTATAAATAAAAAGTTTGTTTCGATTTCAATTATTTGGAAGTTTTACTTACTTACACATAATAATGGTAGGGAATTAGGTTTCACTTACTTATCCATAAAGTCGTAGTAAAACTGTAGCATTCTCAGTTTAGCATACTGTAGCACGGAGAAACCCAAGTGTACTGGAACATTCATAGTTAGCTGAAATGATGGTGATACTGATTAGCAAAGTAAACTTGTGGAATATAAATTTTGAATTGCAAAATAATTGTTTTAAAACTTACTAGCTTTTTACAGGTTACGATTTCATAAAAATCATCTGCTATCTCTTCCATGGCGATAAATTTGTTTCCTCTGATACGAAATGAAGCTTTTCTGGCGCCTTCGATGAACTTGATGGTGGTATGTTTTTCTTTATCAGTGATTGTTTTTCCATAAGCAGCATTTCCTACCAACTTGCTAGTAGTAGCGAGTAATTCTTGACTAGGGTCTGCATCTCCCATTCTCCTAGCGTCTGAAACCGATGTTCCAAAAGCTTCAAAAGCTTTTCTAGGAATATATTCTATTAGCTGATAAACTTTGGTGACTTTCAATCCTTGTTTCAAGTACCATTTCAACAAAGGACTCATTAGCAATATCTTATCTCCGTACATACTTCCAACTAATGAGCGTTGAGGAGTCTTTAAAAACCCTTCGGCTTCAGCAAAGACTTTCATTTCATCGCTCAAGTGTTCTCTGGTTAACATCGTATTTTTAAAAATCGGAGGCATTTCGGAGAACTTTTCTTCCTCTTCCTCAGGAACTTCGATGTCACATTCAACAAATCCGAAGAATTCTTCTGATTGAACTCTCTCCAACACTTCTTCTTGATTCAGCTTTTTTTCAAGTATTTTAGGGTAGAAAGAATTGTAAAACGTGTTGACAAATTTTTGTAAATTTGTATGAGTTTTTACACGCTTCATCCAGTCACACTCCCAAATCGAGATTACAGTGTAACCTAATGCTCGAAGATATTCTTCATTTTCCATCGTAGTTTTAAACAGATTTGCTTTTGATTTTCTTCCAGTAGCTTGAAGCTCTTGTTCTTTAGCGTTGTTATAAGAGCAGTCGTGTCCATGCCAAAAACATCCGTGGAATTGAAAGACATGACGATTTTCAACACAGAAACCATCAACTGGTAATCCTCGCTGTCCGAGAGTAACTTCTCCTCCATTGAGCTGATGTCTGATATTGATTTTTTTTGAGAACATTTGGAACTGTAACCAGCTATGAGCTATCTTGCTAAATTTTACTGGTTCAGCGACAAAGGAGTTTTCGATTTTTCTTCTTCGAGGATAGCCAGTAGGCATTGATTGCATCATACACCATAAATAGAGCGCATTTGCATCAACTCCATAGATTCTATCACAAATCTTTGCTTCTTTTCCCAACCAATGTTCTCTAATTTTAGTTATACCTTTTTCGTGATATCTATGCATCACTAGACTTGGTCCACCAACTATATTTTTCTTTATTAGAGGATAAAGTTCTGCATTGCAGTTGTCAAGCAGACAAATTGGGAGAGTCTGACGAAACGAGTTACCAAGTTCATCAAAATTCAAGTATGTAGAGAGGTATGGAGGGGGTGGTTGAGGTGCTTTGTTAAACATCCATCGAATCGCTAATCCTGGTAAAGATATACCATCTTTTAACATATCAATCCCATGCTCTCTGTAGATTGATCTTTGTCTTTCCAACGCTTGAACAAATGGTTTTACATCCAAGTTGTTGTACCATTTTAAAAAATCCCTCATTGTCTTCATGTCGTTATTTTTCCATGCTTCTTGACAAATTATGTACTCTTCTTCACTGATATTCTTTTGTTTTAAAGAACTGTAAAAAGCTTCTCTTGGAGGTAGATGTTCTTGATTAAGTTGTTCCAAGTCTTTCATCCATTCATAAGGAAAAAATCCTTTTCCGGCTTCACATTTGTATGCTTTGAGATACATTTCATAGCTATATCCAGGAGCAATGAAGTTTGTGCAATCTAAAAACAAAAAAGATCCTATTCCGATAACGGGCATCTTGGTTCCTTTTTTTATAACAAAATCAAAATCTGTGTCGGAGACATCTTTCAATTTTTGAAGCAGTTTTCCTTTCATCACATTGACATCATAAGTCTGTGAATTGAAACCTAGAATAGGGAGTTTTTTCATATAGCTGTACAAATCATCCAGAACTTTTTCAGCTCCTGTTCTACGTCTGAAACGATTTTTTTCAAAATCACTACGAAACTTTTCTTCAGCTTCTTCCAGTCGTTCTAATTCACCTTCTATCTGTTTTATGATTCGCGAAAACTGTTTTTCCAATCGGCTATATGATTCTTCACTAATATCATCCAAGTATTCAATGAACTTTCCAACGCATTCATCATCATCCCCATTATTGACAATACAACGCGGGTTGTTGAAGCCCGGTACGTTTGAACAAATTGAAATACTTAAAAGTTTATGCTCATTCGTGTAAATGGTTGTGTCTGTATCTCGATCTTTTTCGCAATTAGGTAACAAACACTCTATGTCAAATGTTGCAAAAAACGGATAGTATCTCAAGGAATCATCTGACCCGATATCTATCCCGAATTGAACCTTCAGTTTGTCGAATATTGTAGCAGTAGGACTGTATTGCCCTCCAGAAAACTGCATAGTTGTTGCCTCTGAGATTGAACATCTGTGTCTTTTCAGATTCCCCAATCTATCATAACAAGTAGAACAGGTTGGACATCTGTAGGCTTTGACATATCCTTCCAAGTTTGTAATAAGACTGAAGTGATTGATATAAAGATCCAAATATAGATTCTCCTTATAACTGGAGTTTGAATTCCAAATAACTGTTGAAGTCATATCATCATTTAAAGAAAACACTGTTATCTTCAGTTGAAATGCTCGCTCCAAAAGCAATAAATCAGCTTCTGTCACTCCTTTCCCATCACACCTTTTACCACTATCACCATAGATGAAACTATGATATTGTTGTTGGTACTCCTTCACCTCCTTAATTATCGGATCTTTTGCAATTCCACCGTTTTTTTGTAGTTCTTTGTGTAATGCTAGACATCTAAAAAAACAAAGATTGTCGGTAATTCGTTTTCCTTTTGTGTTTTTTAACATGGTTCGTATGTGTCTGTTGTTAAGGAGGTGAGAGGGTAAATGCTCTGGTGGTGATCCAACTTTTCCCATTCCGAGTAGTTTGTAGAAATAAAACGAAATGTTTGTGATCAACATCAATCTCCAAGTCGTATTTGGTCTCCGTCTCAAGCTATTTGTACGATGATCAGTCTCCATAACATCAACAAAGAAGTCATCAAGATCTCCTTCAGTTTCAATCAGTTTAGCTTTTGGATATACAGTAGCATTGTTTGATGATGAGTGAAAGTATCGGAGTTCACCATCATTTTTATTTTCTAGTATACAACCTACGCTACAGTTGACTTTTGCTCTCGAGCTCAATTGTCTCCAAACTTTTTTTAGCAATTCTAACACTCTTGAATCATGATAGTCATTTTGGTAGGTATCAGCTTGGTCTCTTGGAATCCCATCCCAAAGTCTTACATTTAAAAGCTCTATGACTTTTCCAGCTCTATGTTTCGTTTTCATAGCTCCCCAATATCTAGCTATCAAATCATCCCATTCTTCATCTTGAAAAGTTGGAGCTGTGCTATCATCAACAATACCTAGGGTTGATGCTCGGGTAGGTCTTTCAATATTTAAATCTTCCATTTCTTCTTCTTGTTCTTCCTCTTGGGCTTCTTCATCTTCTTCTTCTTCTTCTTCTTCATTTTCTATCATTGGATCATTCTCATTTTCTTCAACTATCTCCTCCACAACCGGCTCTATATCTTGAGCTATTATGCTAGTCTTTGGTGGTGAAGGCTCAGCACCAAAGCCTATTTGATTGATTGTTTCATCGGGTAAACGAAAACAAATGAGATTTTCTTCTAACCATTTCCAATTGGGGGAAATTTCAGGGTTTTTTTCTTCTACATTCTCCTCCTGATAATTTAAACTTTGTCTACAATAGAAATGTTAACACATAATAGTTGTTCTATAAAACATTCACATACATTTTACATAAAATGTAACAGAAGAAAAAAATGACTTAAACACTATTATCAATTAATTTTTAAAATGGAATTAGGAAAAAAGACTCAAACATTATTATTAGTTAAGTTTTTAAAAACTTACTGTGTACTATGACATGAATTCCTAACTCCCTCTTTTACATTAATTCTCTGATATTCTGAGTCCTGTCTACAATAAAAAGATAACGCATTATTTTTGCTGATTCATGAGATGGGTATAAGAAAAAAGCAAAAAAATTACTCTACTAATGTTATTAATTTATGATTTTAAAAACTTACTGCTTATCAAAGGCTATTGTATTTTCAGTAGTTGCTGAAACTTGAAAAGTCGAAGGTTTGTCTTGAAAAGCATTTTCAAGTTCCATCTCCATTTCATTTTCATATTCAGTATTGCTTTCATCATTCATGTATTCATTATCAGCGTTTGAAAAACCGATATCATTTTGATTTTTCATGAGCCATTCCCATTCCTTATGTATGTCTACATCAGTATCATCCTCTTCTGTTTCCATAGCACTATAATAACAATAAAATCATTACTTTTTAATAGAAGTGACAATAGCACATAAAAAGGTAAGTTAAATGTCTCAGCTAATATATTTTACCTTGTGAATAAAACTCCTAGTAGTCGGTTGGTATATTATATAGTAGATGTTGAGGCTTCAGTTACTGTTGTTAGAACGAGTGATTTATTATGTGAAAGCATTACTTTTTAAGTAGACAAAAACTTAAGTGAGATAATTAAGGCGGATAATTAAGTCTTAGCTTCAATGAAAATTTTCAAATTCACACAGAAAAACTTTTAATAGTCGTTGGATGTAGTAGTAGATGTTGCTCCTCCGATCACTGTTGTAGAACTGGATGCTTTCTGTGTGAAAACAGTGGCTCTTAAATAGGTAAAGTTGCACTGGTTGAACTCTATGAATACCAACCTTCTTTATAATATAACTATGAATCAGAATCTTTTTCACGCGAAAACCAATGCTTTCGCGGGAATAAATAATTTATTTTCACGCGAATAGAAACTGTTGCTTTCGCGGGAATATAAATTTTATTTTCACGCGGATACAAACCAATGCTTTCGCGGGAATAAAAACTTTATTTTCACGCGAATGGAAACTGTTGTTTTCGCGGGAATAAATACTTTATTTTCACGCGAATGGAAACTGTTGCTTTCGCGGGAGTACAAATTTTATTTTCACGCGGATACAAACCAATGCTTTCGCGGGAATAAATAATTTATTTTCACGCGAATAGAAACTGTTGCTTTCGCGGGAATACAAATTTTATTTTCACGCGGATACAAACCAATGCTTTCGCGGGAATAAAGACTTTATTTTCACGCGAATGGAAACAGTTGTTTTCGCGGGAATAAAGACTTTATTTTCACGCGAATGGAAATAGTTGTTTTCGCGGGAATAAATAATTTATTTTCACGCGAATAGAAACTGTTGCTTTCGCGGGAATACAAATTTTATTTTCACGCGGATACAAACCAATGCTTTCGCGGGAATAAATACTTTATTTTCACGCGAATGGAAAACGTTGTTTTCGCGGGAATAAATAATTTATTTTCACGCGAATACAAACTGTTGCTTTCGCGGGAATGCACATTTTATTTTCACGCGGATACAAACCAATGCTTTCGCGGGAGTAAATACTTTATTTTCACGCGAATGGAAATCGTTGCTTTCGCGGGAATGCAAATTTTATTTTCATTCCCGCGAAAGCAACAGTTTGTATTCGTGTGAAAATAAATTATTTATTCCCGCGAAAGCATTGGTTTGTATCCGCGTGAAAATAAAATTTGTATTCCCGCGAAAGCAACAGTTTGTATTCGCGTGAAAATAAATTATTTATTCCCGCGAAAACAACCGTTTCCATTCGCGTGAAAATAAAGTATTTATTCCCGCGAAAGCATTGGTTTGTATCCGCGTGAAAATAAAATTTGTATTCCCGCGAAAGCAACAGTTTCTATTCGCGTGAAAATAAATTATTTATTCCCGCGAAAACAACTATTTCCATTCGTGTGAAAATAAAATATTTATTCCCGCGAAAACAACTGTTTCCATTCGCGTGAAAATAAAGTTTTTATTCCCGCGAAAGCATTGGTTTGTATCCGCATGAAAATAAAATTTGTATTCCCGCGAAAGCAACAGTTTCTATTCGCGTGAAAATAAATTATTTATTCCCGCGAAAACAACTATTTCCATTCGTGTGAAAATAAAATATTTATTCCCGCGAAAACAACTGTTTCCATTCACGTGAAAATAAAGTTTTTATTCCCGCGAAAGCATTGGTTTGTATCCGCGTGAAAATAAAATTTGTATTCCCGCGAAAGCAACAGTTTCTATTCGCGTGAAAATAAATTATTTATTCCCGCGAAAGCATTGGTTTTCGCGTGGACAAAATTCTGAATCATAGTTATATTATAAAGAAGGTTGGTATTCATAGAGTTCAACCAGTGCAACTTTAGCTATTTAAGAGCCACTGTTTTCACACAGAAAGCATCCAGTTCTACAACAGTGATCAGAGGAGCAACATCTACTACACTTTCCATTGCAACTACTAGAAACTTTCTCTTTATAAAAGGTAAAATTTAAAACTTATTATTCCCTACCTAACAAAGATCAAAATTAGTTTAGCTATAATGTAAAGTATGAAATAAATAATCTTTTAGTTCCACATGAAAAGCTGAATTATATGTTATTTCTTTCTTTTTTAGAACACTATGGAGGATTTTTCTGCTTCTTACACGGATTTAAAGCCAATCGAAAACAAACAAAAAACGTTCAAAACACCCAAAAGAAAAAACTCTAACTCTGTCACAAAAGAAGCAGCGATAAAGAAACGAGCTCTTCCAAAACTGGTTTTACCCACAACATCAAACAATATGGAACAAAAAGAATTGCTCACTGATGCTGACAGAGCTCTCCAGATGGCCAAATCTCTCCAAAAATGGAAGGCATGTGATTTGAAAAAGATTGGAGGGTTTCTTACACTAGCATCACTTCCTGTTCCATCAGTTTTGCAAATCGTTTCTATTGAGCAGAGTACTGGTGCATACGGAAACTACTACATTCTCACTTATCTTGATAATTCAACTGGAGCGAATTTTCAGAAAGTCGTTTGTCCAAGTAGAGTAGTTGAAAGCTTCAATGTGGATAACTACCCATTACCTTTCAACATTTTGTACTTGGGTGAGATGGAAAACTCAAAAAAACCGGAGACTACTTACTACAATGTCAAACGTATCAGTACAAAACGATTAACCACAATGGAAGCTACTGCTGAAGCTGAAAAACTGAGAAAAATGAGTGAAGAAGAACTCAAACTCGCTTACGACATCGATTATCTCAGTAATTTCAAAGATTGTTCCATTTTTGCTTACATCGAAGTTGTAGAAAGATTCATTCCTTTCCGATTCAATGGAGAAGAATCCATTGTAAATTGCATTCGCTATGTCACTGAAAAGAATGGAAAAAGAGAGACGAGAACGCTTTTACTACCAATCAGATATAACGAGGAAGCTAAAAGATGTGCACCTGGTGTGATGATTTACAAAGGAAAAAAACAGAGTAAGAATGGAAATCCTATTCCATACCACAATGTTGTCTTCATTTCTTCAACCAACGCTAGTGATTGGGAGCAATATTGCACACAAACAAGCTCCAATGAGGTGCTAACAAAAACGAATAATGAGGATGAAGTTCTTAAGGAATTCCTAGAAAACGAATTGCAAGATTTTGATGAACCACTTAGTGTTGATGGTATGTAAACTCAATATCAAATGCTGACAACTGGTAGTCTCAAGCGGATAATGAATGAATAAAAAAAAGCCTGTGTATTCATTGACATTACAAGTTGTACTGTTTTGTATTACTTACTATTTACCGACTCTAACTATATTATATGGAAAGATTTTCCCTACTTATTATACAATAAGTCTATATAATCATATAATAATTCATAGAAAAGTATATTATACAAGAATATTTTGCTTCTTATTATGTAATAAATGTATATAATCATATATTGATTCAATGTAGTCTCCTCATTCTTCTCTTCTCTCAAAATATCATATGAGTTCGAGTTATGTAAAAAAATTATCAAAACTTGAATGTCATGCATTCAAAATGTATATGCCATAAGTTCAAATTAAGTAAAAAAATAATCAAAACTCAAATACCACTCAAGTACCCCTCATTATGTAATCAGGTATATAAACATATAATTTTCATTTTTGATCAATATATTTGTTCAATGTAGATATATCTCCTCTCTCTATGTAGATATAAATATAACCATAAATATGTACATAACTAACCATATATACATGAATGTATAGAAAACTAAAAAATCTCTCTCCTCTCTCTCCTCTCTCATCTCCCATCTCTCCTCTCTCCTCTCTCCTCTCCCCTCTCTCTCAAGATAGCATATGAGTTCGAGTTATGTAAAAAAGTTATCAAAACTTGAATGCCATACATTCAAAATCTATATGCCATATAAGTTCAAATTAAGTAAAAAACTAATCAAAACTCAAATGCCACTCAAATGCCACTCAAATGCCACTCAAGTACCCCTCAAGTAAAATACAATATAAACTCGGCGAATTCATCCAACGCCGTAACCCATTGTCTCAACTCCAAGATCAGATCCACAAAAAAACACTTGGTAGGGAGATCTGCTCATATATTACTACTAACATTCATTTGATAACAAGATAGTAATAAATTTTTTGAAATACCTTAATATGTAGTAGGTATTGTCACTATCTGTCATCACTACTAGTTCTGAGTCTGACAGCAACTAAACTATATAAATTAATGTTCACCCTACTATTATTATTAATATTGTTATTCTTTTTTCATGAACACAAATGCATATGAAATAAATATACACTTGTCAAAACTACCTTTTCCGTTTTCAACTTAGTGCTGAGCAAAGCAATTTAATGCTAACTGCGTCAAGGGTTTTTCATATGTCAAATATTTTTACCTGAAATGCCATTTCTGAGCATCTGAAATACTCTGTTTTTAAAATTTTCCGCTAGCGCGGGGCTTATGCGGGGGAGGGGTGCCCTGCACCCCACCCCTCCCCCGCACCCCCTCCCCTCCCACCCAGATCATTTTTCAAAGAAGCACCACCTCAATTTTTTTCTGGATCCGCCACTGTTATTACATAATAAGTGGGGAAAATCTTCCTATATAATATAGCTAGAGTCAGTAAATACTAAGTAACACAAAGCACTACAACTTGTAAGTAATAACAGTTAATGCATAGTTTGTTCCTTTACAATGATGTCTTTGATGTACTGATGTTATATCTTAGGAAGGAAGACTTCTGTTCTATGTGCTTTTAATTTCGTAATAAACTAAAATAAAAAAGTTATGTATTAGTATAGAATGATTAAGCAAAAATGTAAAATAATTACATGAATTTGAATTTTAGTTCTAGTTACATTGGATAGTTTACATTATATAGAAAAGGAAAATAACTCACCAAGTTACATTGTTCAGCTTGTTCTTTCTTGAGCATTATTTTCACCAAGTGCTTTTGATTCTCTTTCATCTATCTAAAACAAAACAAAAATTACTTGCTTTATAAATATGTTGTAAAAAACACACTAATTACACCAAAAAAGTACTTTTTTTACCTGTAAAATGTATATATTCAGCATTTTGTTGTAAAAAATACACTAATTACACCAAAAAAGTCCTTTTTTTCACCTGGAAAATGTATATATTCAGCATTTTGTTGTAAAAAATACATTATTTACACCAAAAAAGTCCTTTTTTCACCTGGAAAATGTATATATTCAGCATTTTGTTGTAACAAAAATACACTAATTACATCAAAAAAGTCCTTTTTTTCACCTGGAAAATGTATATATTCAGCATTTTGTTTAATTTATGGTAAAAATTAGTAAAACTCACCGATAATGATTGCCTTGAGTTATAGATTAGCTTCTTGAGCTCTTGTTCTGGACAGTTTTCTTTTTCAGCATCATCGAAGTAGAATCCATGTAGTTTGAGTCTTCATTGGTTTGGTATCATCTAAGCTGGAGAGAAAGTTATGTTGTGTAACATCTATCATTGGTGTTGGTAGATCTTGAATTGATGCTGGTTGTTGGTTTTCTTATTGTAAAGGAATTCTAGCTGTGTTGGAGAGGTGTGCTGTCTTCAAAATCCATGTAGTTTGAGTTTTCATTGGTTTGGTTTGGTATCATCTAAGTAGGAAAGTCATGTTGTGTAATATCTATCATTGCCAGATCTTGAGTTGATGTTGGTTTTTTTCGAAGGGATTCTTGGCGTGTTGGTCATTGGTTTGGTATCATTTAAGTAGGAGAGAAGTTCATGTTGTGTAACATCTATCATTGGTGTTGGTAGATCTTGAATTGATGCTGGTTGTTGGTTTTTTTTGAAAAGGGGTGGAAGTTGGTAGGTTATGGTGAACACCACCATAACTGTTGGTAAATCTTGAATTGATGTCGGTTTTCTTGTTTTTTTTTAAAGGTATTCTTAGTGTGTCGGAGAAGTGTGCTGTCTTCAAAATCCATGTAGTTTGAGTCTTCATTGGTTTGGTATCATCTAAGTAGGTGGTAGATCTTGAAAGGAATTCTTGCTGTGTTGGAGAAGTGTGCTGTCTTCAAAATCCATGTAGTTTGAGTCTTCATTGGTTTGGTATCATCTAAGTAGGTGGTAGATCTTGAAAGGAATTCTTGCTGTGTTGGAGAAGTGTGCTGTCTTCAAAATCCATGTAGTTTGAGTCTTCATTGATTTGGTATCATCTAAGTAGGTGGTAGATCTTGAAAGGAATTCTTGCTGTGTTGGAGAAGTATGCTGTCTTCAAAATCCATGTAGTTTGAGTCTTCATTGGTTTGGTATCATCTGAGTAGGTGGTAGATCTTGAAAGGAATTCTTGTTGTGTTGGAGAAGTATGCTGTCTTCAAAATCCATGTAGCTTGAGTCTTCATTGATTTGGTATCATTTAAGTAGGTGTTAGATCTTGAAAGGAATTCTTGCTGTGTTGGAGAAGTATGCTGTTTTCAAAATCCATGTAGGAGAAGTGTGTCGTCTTCAAAATCCATGTGATTTGAATCTTCATTGGTTTGGTATCATCTAAGTAGGTGGTAGATCTTGAAAGGAATTCTTGCTGTGTTGGAGAAGTGTGCTGTCTTCAAAATCCATGTAGTTTGAGTCTTCATTGGTTTGGCATCATCTAAGTAGGTGGTAGATCTTGAAAGGAACTCTTGCTGTGTTGGAGAAGTGTGTCGTCTTCAAAATCCATGTAGTTTGAGTCTTCATTGGTTTGGTATCATCTAAGTAGGTGATAGATCTTGAAAGGAATTCTTGCTGTGTTGGAGAAGTGTGCTGTCTTCAAAATCCATGTAGTTTGAGTCTTCATTGGTTTGGTATCATCTAAGTAGGTGGTAGATCTTGAAAGGAATTCTTGCTGTGTTGGAGAAGTGTGCTGTCTTCAAAATCCGAGATTTTAGAGTTCAGTTTGGTTGGGTTTTGCATTCTTTGATTGTAGATGGGAGATGAAGGTAGAGGAATAAATTCCCGGATCTCTGACTTTTCAATCACCGATTGACTTTTGCCATCTTAACTATCCAATCTAAAAAGACAAAAAATAAGAAATATTTTAAAAAATGTGAGCTATTTATTATTATTTAATCATAATACAAAGAAGATAACATTTTTATCAATATCCAAAGACAGGGTTTGTAACACAAACGGATTTGGTTGCAGGAGGCTATTTTCTCCATAGTGCAAGTAGGTGAGTTTTTCAACTAGTGGTAAATAAATATTTATCATTCTTTTATTATTTAGATCACAAGACTTGAACAAAATTCAATAAAGTAACAATGAAAACCAAATGAAATCACAATAATAATAATAATAATAATAATGATAATGATAACGATAACGATAACGATAACGATAACGATAACGATAACGACAACGACAACGACAACAGCGACAACAGCGACAACAGCGACAACAGCGACAACAGCGACAACAGCGACAACAGCGACAACAGCGACAACAGCGACAACAGCGACAACAGCGACAACAGCGACAACAGCGACAACAGCGACAACAGCGACAACAGCGACAACAGCGACAACAGCGACAACAGCGACAACAGCGACAACAGCGACAACAGCGACAACAACGACAACAGTAACAACAACAACAGTAACAACAACAACAGCAACAACAACAGCAACAACAACAGCAACAACAACAGCAACAACAACAGCAACAACAACAGCAACAACAACAGCAACAACAACAGCAACAACAACAGCAACAACAACAGCAACAACAACAGCAACAACAGCAGTAACAACAGCAGTAACAACAGCAGTAACAACAGCAGTAACAACAGCAGTAACAACAGCAGTAACAACAGCAGTAACAACAGCAGTAACAACAGCAGTAACAACAGCAGTAACAACAGCAGTAACAACAGCAGTAACAACAGCAGTAACAACAGCAGTAACAACAGCAGTAACAACAGCAGTAACAACAGCAGTAACAACAGCAGTAACAACAGCAGTAACAACAGCAGTAACAACAGCAGTAACAACAGCAGTAACAACAGCAGTAACAACAGCAGTAACAACAGCAGTAACAACAGCAGTAACAACAGCAGTAACAACAGCAGTAACAACAGCAGTAACAACAGCAGTAACAACAGCAGTAACAACAGCAGTAACAACAGCAGTAACAACAGCAGTAACAACAGCAGTAACAACAGCAGTAACAACAGCAGTAACAACAGCAGTAACAACAGCAGTAACAACAGCAGTAACAACAGCAGTAACAACAACAATAACAACAATAACAACAACAATAAGAACAACAATAAGAACAACAATAAGAACAACAATAAGAACAACAATAAGAGCAACAATAAGAGCAACAATAACAGCAACAATAACAACAACAATAACAACAACAATAACAACAACAATAACAACAACAAGAACAACAAGAACAACAATAACAACAATAACAACAACAAGAACGACAATAACGACAATAACAACAATAACAACAAGAACAACAAGAACAACAATAACAACAAGAACAACAATAACAACAATAACAACAAGAACAACAAGAACAACAATAACAACAAGAACAACAAGAACAACAATAACAACAAGAACAACAAGAACAACAAGAACAACAATAACAACAAGAACAACAACAACAACAAGAACAACAATAACAACAAGAACAACAATAACAACAATAACAACAATAACAACAATAACAACAAGAACAATAACAACAAGAACAATAACAACAAGAACAATAACAACAAGAACAATAACAACAAGAACAATAACAACAAGAACAATAACAACAAGAACAATAACAACAAGAACAATAACAACAAGAACAATAACAACAAGAACAATAACAACAAGAACAATAACAACAAGAACAATAACAACAAGAACAATAACAACAAGAATTACAAGAATAATAACAAGAATAACAAGAATAATAACAAGAATAATAACAAGAATAATAACAAGAATAATAACAAGAATAATAACAAGAATAATAACAAGAATAATAACAAGAATAATAACAAGAATAATAACAAGAATAATAATAAGAATAATAAGAAGAATAATAAGAAGAATAATAAGAAGAATAATAATCATCATCAGTAAAAATAATAATCATCATCAGTAAAAATAATAATAATAAGAATAATAATCATCATCAGTAAAAATAATAATAATAGGAATAATAATAAGAATAATAATCATCATCAGTAAAAATTATTTTTCATATTAAATACAATGAATAATAAATGTTTTATGCTGATAATGAAGTAAAACAATACAATAATGAAAGTTGTAATCATTTTTTGGCTGTAAAGTTCTAAATCAACCTGTCGTTCAAGATGTCATTTAAGGCTAACCTATTTTTTTTCTCGGACCTACGACAATTCTGTCAATCAATGCCAAAAGACTGCGATCTTGAGCAGAAACAGGATAGGTTCTATGAGCATAAAATTATCTAGGAGAGATACTGTACAGGAATTTAGGATGGAGTGGTAGCTGTCACCTGTACAGCGGCCCACAGTAATAAGTAAGTACAACAGTGCAGTGTACGCCTTCTAACTCGCCCACGACCTAGTCCCGAGGAATAGGTGTGCCAGGTCGACCTAACCATTTGAATAATCGTTCCAGTATCACTTGCCCGTAGGTCAAGTGCAGTGTGAGTCGAATCGACTGACCACTTTCTACTGACTATTAATCTAGTTGCTAGTCGACTGATATCAGTGCAATTTCTCTGTCTGCGTTATTGTGCAAGTGCTGAACTTAGCAAGTTCCTCTGCCAGCGCAATCAGTGCAAGAGCTTACTTGTATGGTTTCTATCAAGCTACCTGTGCTTAGCATAAGTGCGCTTATGCTTAGTAGATCAAACAAGCAAGTGAGAGTGTAGGCATTAACTCTGATTTTATTCACTAAGACACGGGTATTTATGCTAAAAAAGTTACATAATGATCTGGACAAAATGGTACACAAAAGGAAGCTCCGCCTGTAAATTAGATTGGCTGGCTCCACACCAATAGAACTGTTTAAACATAGAACAGGGAGGTGCCTATTGGCACGGCTGATTGCACACACACCACACATGTACGAAAACAGAGACTAGTGCAAACAACACAAACATATAAAATAAGTATAAAATAGATATGTAAGAATAAGGCATAGTTCGGCAGGTTAAATAATGTACAAGTATAAATAGTTCGGCAGTTAAATAGTGTCAGTGTCGTCGACCTGTTGTTGGGTCGCGGCGCATTTCCTCTACACACGCCCCCCCATTGGCGCTCGTAGGGCCAATATTCAATACCTTGAAGAGGAAGTGCGTTGAGGTCGACTTAGGATAGGTTCCTGTCCTTCTGAATAGCAATCTTTAACTCTTCCACACGTTGGAGCTGCTTAAATGCCTCTCGGGTCGCTACGTAGAGTTCCGTTTCATGCTTCTTAATTCGCCGGTAGCGGTCCTCTCGACGTTCGTCATCTACCTGTCTCTCCCAGCTACTTCTCTCCTGTCGATAGGGCCTGCTCTGTTCTCTCCCCCTACTCGACTCTCTTTCTCGTCCCCTCTCTCTCTCTTTCCATAGGTGTAAGCTCGAGCTTCATCGCTTTCTGCGACGTGGTGGGCAGCTTTTCTCCCAGTCGTTTCCGTATTGGCTTGACATCGACTGGGCTGCCTGATCGTTCTTTAATGGGGGCAGGTATACCGAACGGCGGTGGATTTTGCCAATTTATTGCGCTGCAGAAATCCCCATACAATGTATTGTCCACCTCATACAACGGTCGGTTGGGTCCTCCATGTGCGGTGGTTCCATTCTGTTGCCTGAGATGCTTTAGTAGTGTGTCTCGCGAGGCACTTTTGTATTGACACTTACAGAAAAAGAACACAAAATGTTGCCGTACATGGTATTGCATTCGTCTTTTGCTCAGTTGCAGGTTGCAGATTTCACATTTCCAGGTGCTGCTGTCGGTGGTGGGTTGTCCTGCTAATTTTATTTGCTCCAGTGTGTCGGTGGAGAGCCATACTTCCTTCGGCTGGTAGTTGTGTGTGGGAGCTGGTGGAGTCGGTGGTTGTGGTGTTCTGACTCTGCACCGAGCGGCTCCTTCCTTGGTAGTTACTCTTCCGACACGAATAGGAAAGGAATCCATTTCCTTGTGAGCAATTATTTTAGACCTCTTCTTACTTCTCACTGGTTCTGTTATTGCGGCTACCACTGTCGGATCTTCTTCTGTTGATAGTATGCCGCTGCCTCTTTCTGCCATTCTAGTTGTTGTTGTTGTTGCTGCTCTGCTGTCTTTACCCTCTCCTAGCGGTTGGCTGACTGTGCAAATAGAAGTTGCAGCGGCCTGCTTTGTATTGCCGCTGTTTTTTCTATTCCTTTGTTGGTAATAACACGTGGTCTCACGTGTTGTCTCTAGGCCCCTCCTTCTGTCGATCGCTGACAATTGTATTGTTTCGAGGGCCGTTTCCGTGGGCGTTATTTCCTCCTTATTTCGGTTTTCCCCTCGTAGTTTCCATTGGTGAGTTGTCTCCTCATGCCTTTCGCTCTCTGTCGTAGCTTCACTGGTGGGAGTTGTCCGCTCCGCACCGTTCTTTGGGGTTGTCTGCACTACATTTCCTCTTGCTAGCACCCCTCTGTGGTTACCCCCATCGCACTTATCTATTGTTGCTTTTTGTTCATTCAAACCCAATTTTCGACGGATTTCTGCTGCATTGGTCCAGGGAATATATATCATATTTCCCACCCTTCCTCGTGACTCAGGTGACCTGTCGTTTACCTGCAGGTCTGGGTCTGCGATCTCTCTTTTATTCTTAGTGCGGTAGCATTGATAGTCTGTAAACCGCACAGGCGGTTTTCTGGCTCTGGTAGGCCGTCCCTCCGTGTTGGCACCGAGCGGTGGCCATTCTGGATCTTCTGGAGGGGGTGTCTCGGCTACTGGTGTCTCTACTGGCACTGTTGGTAGTGGGGTTACCGGTTCGGGTGGGGTGATGGCCGGTTCGGTGAGTAGTGTTGTTGGTGGCGCATCCTCTGGGGGTGCTTCAGGCACCGGGGGTTCCCTTGGCTCCCTTTCTCTTGGTTCCACCGGGGGTGGTTCTAGGTGCTCTACTTGGGGGTGGGGCACCCTTCTCTGGTATGCCCCCCGCATATTGGGTCGGACTGCTTGTTCTCGGCTGGGTGGTGCTCTCCCCACGGTCTCTCTACACGTTCGGTATGCTTTTAGCCGACGCCCATTCTGAGTGAATCCCTGCCCGTTCCTTTCCAAGCGGTAGGTGTGGTTTGGGTAGGTCTCAGTGACCGTATACGGTCCGACGTAGCTTGGCTGGAGCTTGGGATTACTCCCCTTTGTCCGTCGCTTGTTCTCCATTACTACCAGCTCGTCTTTGCTGAAACGGGGGGGTTCTCCCGTCTCTTCTTGACGGAGCTTAGCTTGTTGACTGCGCACATAGTCGTGGGCTATGGCGAGGTTCTCCTGCACACGCAGTGTGTGTTCGGTGATGCTGTAGGGGTCCAGGGAGGGTGGTGATCCGGTCAGCTGATCGGGTAGCCGCACCTCCCGTCCCGGCATCATAAGGTTGGGTGTCTCTCCGGTGGTGGTGTTGGGGGCGGCTCTGCAGGCTCGCATGATCTGGGGTAGCAGGCCATCCCACTCGTCTTGTCCCTTGCTCAGTATCAATGTCCGCAGGGCATCTCCTAGTGTCCTGTTCTGCCTTTCCACCATGCCGTTGCCTTGGGGGTGGTACGGGGTGGTGCGTGTTTTGCGTACGCCCCACAGCGAGCAGAGTTCTTCCAATATGGTCGACTCGAACTGAGCTCCTTGATCGGAGTGGAGTTGTTCTGGGAGTCCCCAATAACTGAATACTCTCTCATCTAGTGTCGCTGCTACAGTGGGGGCGGTAGCATCTGGTAAGGCTATCGCATCTTGCCAACGAGTGAAGTGGTCTGTGAGCACCAAGATCCACTTATTCTTTCGTTGGGTGATGGGTAATGGCCCTACTAGGTCTACGGCCAGCTTTTGAAATGGTTGTCCAGCGAAGAGCCGTTGGCCATCCGGGGCGGTGGGTCGATTGCTGCGCTTCGCCACCTGGCACACTTCACAGCTCTTGATGAGTCTGCGTGTTAGCCCCGACATGCCTGGCCAGTACCAATCTAGCTGTAGCCGGTGGCGCGTCCGGTTAATTCCTGCGTGTGCTAGCAGGTGTGTGTCCTACACAACCTTGTGGCGCCATGCTGGTGGGCATACTGCACAGGTTCGGGTCCGTCCCTGGTGCTCCGAGGTGATGACCAGTGTCCCGTCTGGTCGGATGCTCATGGCGTCGATCCTATCGTGTAGGATGCGAAGCTCTGTCTCTCCCTCTTCCAACTCTCTGTTGGAGAGTTGCCTTCCCGCCTTCACAGCAGCATACACCTTCGCCACGGGGTGTCGTCCTTCCTGCTGTGCCTGTACCAGCTCTTCTGCACTCCTTGCTGGGTTGGTGATCGTCACGTTCACCTGTCCCTTTTGCTCTGTCGACCCCCCTTGGGGGCGCTCGGCACGGGTGGGTCCCCCGTTGGTCCATTCCCTTTGCTCCGCTGGTCCCCTCGGGGAGAGCTCGGCACGGGTGGGTCCCCCGTTGGTCCATTCCCTTTGCTCCGCTGGTCCCCTCGGGGAGAGCTCGGCACGGGTGGGTCCCCCGTTGGTCCATTCCCTTTGCTCCGCTGGTCCCCTCGGGGAGAGCTCGGCACGGGTGGGTCCCCCGTCTGTCCTTTCCCTTTGCCCTGCTAGTTCTCCTAGGCTGAGTTCGGCATGGGTGGGTCCCCCATCTCTCTGCTCGATTGAGCGGTATTGTCTACGGTCGAGACAGGGATCCTGTCGACTGAGACCGTCGGCATTTCCGTGTTGTGCCCCTGGCCGGTGCTCGAGTTTGAACCTGAACTCTGCTAGGGTCTCCAGCCATCTAGCAATCTGGCTCGAAGGTTCTTTCCTCCTGCACAACCATCTGAGGGAGGCATGGTCTGACCGCAGTCTGAACTCCTTGCCATATAGATAGGGCCGGAAATGCTTGGCCGCCTTGATTACCGCCAGCAGTTCTCTCCTCGTCACGCAGTAATTCCTTTCTGCGGGTGACAGGGTCTTACTGTAATACGCGATTACTCTCTCGCGCCCTTCTTGTATCTGTGACAGCACCCCGCCCACTCCGACCGCGCTAGCGTCGGTGTCCAAAATGTAGGGCAGTGTAGGGTCGGGATATCATAGGACGGGTGCTTGTCTAAGTCCCCGCTTTAATTGTTCGAATGCTTGTTGTTCATTTGTACCCCACTTCCACGGAACATCTTTCCCAGTGTGGACCGTGAGTGGCTTAGCTGTAGTGGCGTAGTCGGGTAGGTACTGTCTATAGTAGCCAGCCGTCCCCAAAAATGCCTTCACGCCCTGGGGCTCTTGCCACTTCCTCACGGCCTCGACCTTGTCGGGGTCCGTGGCCACGCCTTTGGCACTCACAATGTGTCCTAAGTCGCTTATACTCTTCGGCCTCCCACCTCATCTCAGAGTCGTGGGCGCAACCTAGGCTGAGTACCTTTCCACCTAGCTTGCCTACTAACGCATTCGCTTTTGGCTTACTAGAGCCTGACTGTACATTGAGCTGGTCGCGCAACCCTAAGGGATTTATTGCATATGCGAACCAACCGGCCGGTGACCCAGTCGATAGCGATCACCTTGATCTGTTAGAGCGGATTAGGCCCCCAGAGGTAACCGACGGTCTGATCCATACCCCACTTAGCTATGGGTATATGAACTTTGACCGTTTTCACCAGCCTTGCTTGTTCACCAGCGTTCCAGGATATGGACTTAACTCTGCCATTCCACGCTGGCTAGGTGTGGACTATCATCCACGTACCACTCGCTGTAGTATTTTCCGACCTACAGTCGAGCTGACTAGACGGTACCACAGTATCCTGTTAATTCAGGATTCGAGACACAGTGGGCCTTCAGCTCCTCCCACAGCGCTATACCACGATTTAATGTGCCTACAGAGCCTCACGGCCCCACTGCCGCCTGTTTACGACAGACTTCAGGGAGCCTATCCCCCTAAGTTTATCGTACCCGTGGGCTTAACAGCTCGCACTTCGACGGTTTAATTTTCAGGTGTGCGCCCTGGAGTCGTTGCAGGGCCTCTTCCAATCTTTCTAGATGGGCGCTTATACTCTTCGGCCTCCCACCTCCTCTCGGAGTCGTGGGCCCAACCTAGGCTGAGTACCTTTCCACCTAGCTCGCCTACTAACGCATTCGCTTTTGGCTTACTAGGGCCTGACTGTACATTGAGCTGGTCGCGCAACCCTTCGGGATTTACTGCATATGCGAACCAACCGGCCGGTGACCCAGTCGATAGCGATCACCTTGATCTGTTAGAGCGGGTTAGGCCCCCAGAGGTAACCGACGGTCTGATCCATACCCCACTTTGCTATGGGTGTATGAACTTTGACCGTTTTCACCAGCCTCGCCTGTTCACCAGCGTTCCAGGATATGGAGAACTCTGCCATTCCACGCTGGCTAGGTGTGGACTGTCATCCACGTACCACTCGCTGTAATATTTTCCGACCTACAGTCGAGCCGACTAGACGGTACCACAGTATCCTGTTAATTCAGGATTCGAGACACAGTGGGCCTTCAGCTCCTCCCACAGCGCTATACCAGGATTTAATGTGTCTCCAGAGCCTCACGGCCCCACTGCCGCCTGTTACCCGCAGACTTCAGGGAGCCTATCCCCCTAAGTTTACGGGAAGTCTGGAGCTATGACGATTACGTCATCAACTCAGTGTACTTAAGGACAGCTGTAAATCAGGAGTCACGCCTCCTGCACATCCTATAGACTATAGTTGTTACACAATATGGCCAGCTCTCATTGTAAGCAATGCAAAAGTTGTCGCCTTTGCCATTTGCCTGCAGGCTGGTTTACGGTCCTAGCCTTCTGATATTTTGATAGAACCTTCAAAACATAACATAGATTGTGTTGAGAAATGGAAATGACTCTCAGTTCTCTCCAAAATATGTCAAAAATTAGGTTTTATAAGGCTGTTTTTCGCAAATTTTTGGTGAAAAAGTTCTTGCCTTTGCCATTTGCCTGCAGGCTGATTTCTGGTGCTAGTCTTCTGATATGTTGATAGAACCTTCAAAACATATCATTGATTGTGTTGAGAAATAGAAATGACTCTCAGTTCTCTCCAAAATATGTCAAAAAGAGGTTTTTTTGAAGCTATTTTTCGCAGGTTTCTAGTGCAAAAATTGTCGCCTTTGCCATTTGCCTGCAGGCTGGTTTACGGTGCTAGTTTTCTGATATTTTAATAGAATCTTCAAAACATATCATAAATTGTGTTGAGAAATAGAAATGACTCTCAGTTCTCTCCAAAATATGTCAAAAATTGGGTTTTATAAGGCGGTTTTTCGCACATTTTCAGTGAAAAAGTTCTTGCCTTTGCCATTTGCCTGCAGGCTGATTTCTGGTGCTAGCCTTCTGATATGCTGATAGAACCTTAAAAACATATCATTGATTGTGTTGAGAACTAGAAATGACTCTCAGTTCTCCCAAAAAATATGTCAAAATCGGTTTTTATAAGGCGGTTTTTCGCAAATTCTAAGTGAAAAAGTTGTTGCCTTTCCCATTTGCCTGCAGGCTGATTTCTTGTGCTAGCCTTCTGATATGTTGATAGAACTTTCAAAACATATCATAGAATTTGTTGAGAAATAGAAATGACTGTCAGTTTTCCCCTAAATATGACAAAAACTGCTTTTTATGGGCTGTTTTTTGCAGATTATTAGTGAAAAATTTGTTGCCTTTGCCTTTTGCCTGCAGGCTGATTTCTGGTGCTACCCTTCTGAGAATTCGATAGAACTTCCAAAACATATCTTGGAATGTGTTGAGAAATAGGAATGACGGTCAGTTCTCTAACAAATATGTCAAAAATTGGTTTTTATAAGGGTGTTTTTCGCAGCTTATTAATGTATAATCCACAGTTTCACCAGTTACAGTCTCAACATAAACATGTAAATCGATTGTGTAAAACTATTCTTTTTGATCCTCAGTGGTGTCATATCATGGAATTGCAGAGGATTTACATTTATCTTATGTAAAAATATCATACACACTGGCACCAACATGATACCTGCGCTCAACTGCCTACTACTTAAGATCAGTTTAATTTTTTTATGTTAATTTTGGTCATTATTTGCTAAAAAATAGGTTCTGTTGCTTAACTTCATTGAATCTCCTAAAAAGCACCTATACCAGAAGCTTGGCATCCTTCTACTTAATTCAACTCACCACTGATGCCTATTCATCACCTACTACTGTGGTAATTAATTATAATAATACAAAGCATTCACAGCATTGGCTATAGAATTAAACTGTTACAAGCTGAAGTGAAAGCTGTTAACTTTAATTGCCACTGTGGCTAGTGTTCTTTACTACTATGAGTGAAGTTTTGCATAGCTATCCAACTCCAAAATCAGTGAAGCGTTCAGGCTACATAGACTGCAAGACCTCCACAGAACTAGATCCAGCATTTCTTGGTTATATAAAAAAAGTTGCTACTAACAGCCAATCAAAGTCTGCTTATTGGAGATTCATCCAATCACAAGTTTGTACAAATTAGTTTGGTTTCTCCACAGTTTGTGCTCAATGGTTTGTGAGGTTAGAGAACATACCTTGCTTACTGGATATTTGCACATAGCTACAGATGTTTAACCAGGGTTTCAACTCAGTCCTACTTACTACAGGAACCTTTGCCAAGCACCCATCCCTGTAATAATAACATAATTAACTAGCCGACGCTATTAAAATCACTTGAGCGATAACTACAAGGCAACATAAAGAGAGCACAACTTCTCAAAAATCGTGTTACAATATGCACTTCAGCATTTCAACATTCTTTCATAGAAACTGAAGTCAGGAAAAGACAATTCCAAATCAAACTTGTTATCAGCTAAAAACAGTCCCTAACATTAATCTTTGTTATTAATTTATAGTTAGACATAACTTTGCGCAGTCAAAAACTTGTTGTTTTAATAACTACCTGTAATGTCAAAAGACTGAAGATGGAAGAATTGAAGTAAGAAACAACTCATGATGACATTGTTTGTACAATCCATTTATAGCACAGTACTGTTAGCGAATTGTAAATTCACAACAAACATTCATTATCGCTTAGAGAATAACCCAAAAACAATTACATGACATCGTAGAAGGATGAGGATTACACTGTTATTTGATTAAGTTAACAAATCAATGAACAAGAAGCATTGAATTAAATGGCGGTGAAGCTGAATCACATGAAAACAAGGTTTGGTGTTACCAGCATTAAAAAAGAGAGAAAGAAAAGTGAGGGAAAATGAAGGGAATAAGGGTTGGGGGAACGATTGATCCTGTCAATGTCACTCATCTAATTTCATTACATCAGTTGGTAGTAGAGCTTTATATTTTGCCAAGTTATCATACATGTAATTATTATTGTGTCACACGACACCCTCCGGGTAAATATCTTGAGCAACGGCTAGCTGAGGCTTCCGCTCCTAGGATTCATTCATGGTGCTAAAATGTATCATATCAGTCTAGCAGTTAATTTTGGTACTGAAAGAAAATTAGTTACTTGTCCACACCTTTTAACAAAATCAATTCCATAAAATAACACACTAGCTATTACATCACGATTTTTGGTGATAAAAAGACCTACAGAGACCATATGATGGCTATAATACGATTATAAAAAAGACGGTAAAAACTTCCAGATTTGACTGAATGTGCAACAAGGGGCTCTGTATACTGCTGTCAAAATTGCAGACAAATCTAATGGCAGGAGGCAGAACTCAGGCACATACATCGAGAGAACTTGTTACAAAAAATGAGGAGAAATTTTAATGTGAGTGTAGAGAAGAGAGTTTTATATATAAACATGTACTTACCAGCCACTCGGACTGCAAAAGCAAGAGAATGAGTCAAGAGAATGTTGCTGAAAAAGTCTACAATGATCTCGCTTCTGTTGAAGTTCACAGTTCCGTTGTTGGATCATTTGTAGCGAGGTTAACAACGAATTGCTCTGTTGGCAAGGTAGCACATGTGGAATGGAGAGTTGACAAAATCCAGCTTAGTAGCTTGACCAGCCTCGCCACTTCACCTGCGCTAAAGCCAAATAAGAATAAAATTTCAAAATAATTGTAGCATCATTCAATATACGCAAGTAATAAGCAAAAAATAACAAACTGCTGAAAATATTCTCAAATAATGTTTGACGCAATTAAAGGCAAGTAAATAAAAAATTTAAAACTGGTTTAACAAAAGTCGCAAATGAATAAATGAATAATTTTTTGTAACTACTCTCTGACTTCAGTTTATAAATGTTGAAGTATATCGTCATGCTGCCAACAGACAAACACATTTCATATTTCAGTGCAAGCCCACTTTCACTTAATGTTCTCACTGCAGATTACCTGACATGTTATATTGAATGTTTGATGGCTGGCTCTTAAGTTATTTAAGCTGAGGAGTGTGAAATAAAAACAGAAACCTGGGATATTAAATAGTTTTTACTGATGTATGCTTGATAGCAAGATGTCATTGCAATAGCATTTGATACAAATGCTTCAAGTAGCAAATCAAGAGTTAAACTCAGCATTAGTACACTCACCAAAGAACATCAATGGAAGCCACACAGCAGATAATCAATTTTGTTTCACATGTTATGATGAAATTTATTGCTATGGCACTCATACAACTAGTGAAGAATGGGGAAAGCAGTGGGGACAACTCTAAAAAATCATAGATGACAAACTCTTTTATATCTTGAATAGGAATTGCTTCAATTCTTACATTATCTGGATTACAGTTGTTGTTTTCGTTAGTATTAACCTGATGATGAAAAGTTGGTGATTAATCTATGCCTAAAATAACAAAGAAGTAAAGTTATGGTACAAAAGCCAAGTAAGCCGGTAGGGAAATTAATGGTTTATCTGACAGCCGCAATCCTTTCAATTTGATTTGTTGGAACTAACCAGGTCTCACAGCAAAATACAACTAAGTCACTGTACCAAAAATTAAGAGAATTCTCTGGAGCAAATATTTTATTGAACAGTAAACTTTCATTAATGACGCTGAGCGACTAAGCTGAACAATTCAATAAAAATTACAAATCTCATTCGGGAGGGAAGACAAGATAAAACGGTTGCGTTTTAATAACCTTCAAGCACGAATAAAAGTACTTGAATATATCAATAATTTTATTGAATATGAATACACAAACTTCCGTAGACATCGGTGAAATACGTACGTGAATACGAAAACTTCAGTAAGTCTGAGTAAAATATGTTTATGAATATGGAAACTTTACAACGAAAGTGTAACACGCGCTAGTGAATATGGAAACTCCACAATCGATCGGTAGAATATGTTCTATCAATATTAATAAGCCAACAGAAACAAATGATTAATATTAATGAATGTGGAAATTCCAATGGATGGAAGGGAAATATGTTAATTAAAAACGAGATTTCAAAGTAAAAAAGAGTTTTTGCTTCTAATACATGAGATCCAAGTCAAAGAAAATTATTGTTTGTTTTATTCATTTCAACACAAAAAATATAGTAATTGAAAAAGGTTAGTGGTGAAGCGGTGGACCATGTTTATGAATTATGAACATTCACTGATACTCCAAGAAGTTACATGGACATGCTAAAGTAAATTAACACGGATACTGATGGGGAAAAAATGAAACATGTTTTTGCATGTTGAAACATCAAAATAGATTTACTCATGAAAAGAATGTGTAAACATGTTGGTAGGTGACAAATGAACCTGAAGAAACGCCACACTTGTATTAAAATGGAAACAAAACAGTGTTTATTCAATTTCGTCTTTAATTTTAATTATCATCAACATTTAAGGGGGTATTAAAATGAGTAATATATTCTCATCACAAAACACTTTCATACTAATACTAAAACATGAGAATTTCGATGTGATCAGTTTAGCCAGTGTGTAACTGAAGTATTATTGCAGTTGCAAGTTGATAAGCTGTGATCCAACTCATTGATAAGTGTGATCCCACTATGTAAGCGCGCTCTTGAGAACTTTCAAGGTGGAATACAATGGAGTAAATTAAATTAACAGGAGTGAATGGTCAGAAGTATTTTGAGAACGTTTCTAATGTTTGTTGGTTGGTAGAAATGTTTTGCTCAATCATTACAATTGCATCATATGGCTAGCTGGTCTCCCACAGACAGTGAAGTGCTAAAGCAATAGAGTAATTTCTCAGTGAGAGATTAAAAGTTTGTTGAGTATTGATCTGCTCCAAAGCTAGGCTTTTAAAATTTTGTGAGAAAACTTTCTTGATTTTAGGAGTAACCCTATGATTGATATTAGTAATATTAAAAACTATTTAACAGAAAGAACTCTAACGCAGGAAGAATGTTGTTATTGTGGACATTTGGAGTGGCAAAAATGATTTATACTTGTGAACATTGCAGTTGAATAGATTCATAGATATGATAATTTTGGCCCAAAAATGTTTATGAATATAGATCATTTTGCATGAAAGAGTGAAAGGTGTTTATGCATTTAGAAATTTTAATATGATAAAATGAACTAAGTTTGTGGATATGGAAGTTTCAGTTGACCAAAGTAAAATAATTTTACAAATACAAAAATTTGAATATGACAAAGTGAAGCATTTTCATAGATATAGAAACTTTGACATTAAAGCATGCCAGCCTGATCACTTTTTGGTTGAATTTCTGAATATTCAAGTCTTAAGCAGCAGATTGATGTATTAAATAACCCTCTATGCCCACTCAGTCATGATTTACAAGCTTGCCAAAAGCCCACTAGCCTTAAATGCTCGTCTCATAAGCTGAGATTGAGCTTTATATAACTTCTATTGATTGCCAAGTACGTCATTTTTGGATTGTGGGAGTGGTAAGTTATAATAAATAATAGCAAATTTTTATAAATGAAGTTACATCGTATGCAATTGAAATGAAATGTGATTGGGCAATTCATTTAGTCTTAAGTCTACTGAAGGTCATTGCAACAGGAATAAAGAATCCTTACGAAGACAACCCATAAAAAATTGATTCTAAGATTAATAACTCATGTACATATAACAATTACTCAGCGACTTCCTCAGCAATTGTATTATTTTGCAACTTCTTTTTTTCGCTAAGCCATTGCTAGCATTTTATTTGAGGTAATCGCCAGGCTTTGATAGGGATAAAAAAATCACAAGCCAATCACATTGCAAAAGAACTTTACCCTAGTTTTCAATAGTGCCTCGTCATATTCAGTGCTCCGATCTATCAACGATCCTATAATAAATTGAAGGCTGTGCCTTGTAACAGCGAGTTTGACCGGAATCGCTGAAGACTAGGTAGTAACAAAAAATTGTGCAATTTGGGGGAGCGACTACCCCAATCGCTAAGCAACACCGCTAGCACGATCGCTATATGTACATAAAGTATTAATGTTGGGCTTTCCAGTTAAGCGCCATTTTTCATATGGCTTGAATCTTCATGCTGATCGCGTAAAATCTGAATGTAGTTTCTCTCAATATGGACACAAATAATGCACACGCGTAGTGAACAAAATCAACACTTGTTTATTACGAAAATTTCATATGTGAAATAGCAACAAGAGACAATTGCGAGATTTGTCAGGTGGTCCTATTCCAATATGATCACAATCACAAGGATCATCTAAACTCTTTCCATCAATAGGGTAGAAAAAAATTGTGCTTGTTTTGGTGAGTTAGACAACAATAAATGGTATTCATACATAAAAGAACCGTAGTATGCGGTCAAAATAATAATAAACAAAATAATAAAAAGAAATAGCGGGATTTGATTGGCCAAATAAATACTGTGCGCCAAAGAAGTACACATACTTCTGATCCAAAGATGATGTCAATTTTAAGCAGTGTGAAAATTGGCGAGCATTTCTGGAAAAGGGGTATTTTGCAGGCTTGTAGATCAGCATTGAGGGGGCCTAGAGGGTTAGTCAATACAGCAATCTGCTGCTTAAAACTTGAAAATTCAGAAACTCAACAAAATATAGTTCAATGCTGGGATGCTCCAAAGAGTGAAATGTGTTGATGTGAATGGTTGATTTAGTGACCAGGTAAACTTTGCTATTAGATGAATATTGCTATGCAAAAGTGCAATATTTGTTATGTAGTATTTTTTTTATTATTTACATTTTTTTGGTTTCGTGCTTGCAGAATTAATTATTTCATTTTGAGATGATTTCGTACAATTGTCAACTCAAGTGGATGATACATTTTGTGTCTACTGGAGACTGTGCCAGTAACAGATGTTTTAAAACAAAGCTACAAAAAATTATGTTTATTGGCTACGACTGAACAGGCATGGTTATTTCAACATAGTTCAGACCATTTCAAAAACAGTTTGTAGGGCTTTAAAACGAATCATCTGACTTTGAAAATGTTTATACATGTAAGGTATGAGCTGCTGCTGACCTTTTGAATTTCAATAGCATTTGGAGGATTTGCAAAGCATTTAGATGGTTGTAAATTATCTATAGTTGTTAGCCAGAAATAATCTTATTGAATAACATGCTGCATTTAGCAAGAGCTGGCATTGAATCCCAATTGCCTTCAAGTTGTAATGCAGCTCATTAAGCTATTCATCTATTCAATCTAATCAAAGATCTAGTTGTTTCACGAGTGTTTATACACTTGTGGAAACAAGAAAGTTTCCAGTTATGAGCCACCATATTAAACGGTATTGTTAGTTGTGTCCTGCTTTCACTAAATAAATTAAAATTACTTCCGCCACTTACTAGCTTAAAGTGAATGGCTTTGGACATTGATTATGTCTTGGTTATGTTCACCAGTGGCCAGCCCAATGTCTATGCATCACCCATGGTATTGCTTATAGTGTGAAACAAATACAACAAACAACACATAAATTGGCTATCCATCACTAATAATTATCCCCTATGAAGAAGCTTGAAGTGAGCATTTGATAGTGATTTTGGATCCAGTGAATGTAGCAACCTTGAATAGCATCAGAGAACATTCAAAATCAAAATTCACAAAAGCTTCCCTTTGAACACCAAGATTTTTTAGAACTAAAAACCGATAGGGCTTTGACTAGATGGTTTTATATTTTACTTCTTGACGAAACCAATTAAACAAAGTGATGGTAAGTAGTGCACTTTGTAAGTCATTCTGCAACCAAATAAAAATTGTTTTCATAGTTTTTCAAAAAATAAATTTCTGATGGTCACAGTTGAGCATGCAAGTACCCGCAAGGGCTCTCAGTACATTCAGTAAATACAAAATGGAAAAGCAAACAAACCAATTCGTCAATTGATTTAAGCAAAACACACAGGTTTTTATCAAGAATGTCGTAGTGGTACACAATTATTATCATATAGACACATTAGTATGAGCCTGTTGTACAGTAAATAGCAGCAAGATTGATAGATTCAATTGCTATAATGGGAATAAAAATATAATTTGTCATTGATACTCACCAGCGTGTAGTAAAGCAGAGCAGCAACATTATTTGGCTCAATTATTAATTTTCAAGAAATAGAGTACAAAATTATTTGCTGTCAATCCTGTGTTGATCAATTACATACACTTTTAAGTGTGTGCTCATGAATCGTTATTGATGATGCACTATATATTTCAATGTTTTATGGGCGGGTGGGAGAAAAGGCTGAAAATTCAACGGTGTGATTATTTCATTTTCAAAAATCTATATCCACTATAAGTATCCATAGATGTTACGGTATCATGTTTTTTCCTTAACCATGCAACAAAGAAAAATAATTTAATCGGCTATTACAGAGCTTAGTATGAAGCTCAAATACTTATGTGCAGTGCAATGCATACTTTAGGGCTGGTGGACTCCTTTGCATGGATTGCCACAATACATTTTTGTGCAGCACCTTCAAGCAACTATTCATTTCTCCTGGTTTATATTTCTATTACATACGAACATATCATCACTTATAAAGGACTATACGGCTCACAAGGTTATACTTCCAGCCTTCATTACTTTTCATTCACGTATCAACTGCTGATTTGATGCTGAGTGAAGAAGAGCAAGTCAGTTCTTTTGTGATTGGAAGCCTAAAGAAATGGGATAATTAGTTATTATGTTCATATTGCGAATGCTATTGCTACCGTACACTAATACTTGTCTCTAAATGAACTAAGAGAAAATTATCATCATAAGCATTCCAGCAAGTTTCATTTTCATAAAAATTATATACACATATATATACACATATATATCATAGATTTTTAATTCTGAATTTAGAGATCTTATTATTTTAATGGTTTGTGAATAGCTGTGATTAAACCTCTTATAAAAATGAGACTGGTCAAATTGACTTCAGGAGTGCGGAGTGAGAGTTTCAGAGCACCATAGGGTTGCGTTATTGAATTGTTATAATTCTTGTTCATATGAGGCTTTAGTAAACCTTTGCTAATGCCAGCATTCATAGAGGAACTGTTGAAAGTACTTTTGTATGTAATATTCAATTTACTATTCCTACAATTCATCACTTTGCTGTTTCTCCATTAAACATCTAAAATCAGCCACTTTTGCTGTGTTAACACTGTAGGAGCCAGTACAGTGGTTAACATTAGTGTTATGACTCACTGCTTTACTGGGAACAAAAGGGGGAAGGGATTAAAGCTGTGCTTCAACTTTAGACGCTCTGAACAATAACAACACTCTCCCGAATAGTGATAACACCCAGTCGTTTTAAATGTGTACAATCTTTATCTTGTATACATATATGTTAGGAAAATGGTAAAAAGAATGTGCCATTTTAATAATAATTTGTCATAAACTGAATTGAAAAACATAAAACACAAATTCATTATCATATGAGTTGACTCAAATTACAATGAAATTAAATGCAATGAATAAATTGGTCGTTGAACAACGAAAATGCATTTAGTATAAATAATCATTGGTCAGTGACAGCGGGCTTCAGCATTTTATAACCTTTCAGACAAGAGAGTGATTATACTTCTTGAGATCTTAATTTGTGCCAAGTTTATGTGAACATGGATCGCAGATCATCATACGCTGATCTGCAATCACTTCTGATAACTTACGATATGTGAACCAGGCTTTATCATACAGCCAGCTTCATTGTCTCATTTATCAATTGCCAAGTTTAACTAAACTGATGGGTGATAGCATGGTGTTGCTCCCACAGAAAACTCAAGGTGGCTGTGCAAGCAAATAACAAATACGCATTTAGCAAAGGAGACAAAATGATAAAGTGGAAAAAACAAACCAGTTTGTGAAACTTTGCTTGCCCCAACGCTTATTTATAAGCAAATGTTTGAGCAGAACAAATTGCAAAACAAGTTTGTTTGGAAGTTTCGCATGTTGATGATCAATTAGCAGGCCGTTCGCTAAAGCAGCTAAAGCTAAAGCAGTGTAGTTATGTAATCTATAACAAGTTCGCTCTTCTGAGAACAAAGACCAATATGCTAAACTGCCATTTCACAAGCTAGAGGATTAACAGCTAACTAGCTAACAAGTGAACTAGCTAACAAGTGAAACTGTTCAAAAGTGAAGTATAACGTAATAAAATGTTGGCCGAATACATGCATTCGAATTTATTGAATATCTTTGACAACAAACGACAAAACATATTACAATTCTGTTTTATCTGTCTGGCAAGAAAAATGTAAACTTTTTGCCCAACTTTGATGATTACTAGTGCATTCCTTTGAGTTCCATAGAAAACAGCAATGAATGCGCTGCTGTTATGTATAAGCAAGGAATGTAGTGCAACAATTAATACAGTATGTATTTTTGACGGGTTTGAGATATAAAGTCAATTGATTTGGTTTAAATGTATGATCTTTGCTACCATGTATAGTTTCCGTAGAATAATATGCAATTTTGCTGGAAAAATCAGGAAATTTCAGTGTTTTATGATTTAATACACTTCAGAGAAAACAAAGATTTCCAACAGAGGACTACGTTTGTGAACCCAAGTCACACTTTAGCATTGCCTTTGTTGTCGTGGTATTAAAGTTGTATGGAGAAAATGGTGTTAAATTGGCAAGCCAGAATCAGTGAAACATGACAATAACTGGCTTGTGAGCAGCAACCAAATCCAACAAATTTGTGGTGATGTATTACATAACGAGCAATCCTGCATTGGTGTGTGAACAAAGGGGCTATGGTGCAACTTTCATTGGTTACTAAACTGTGACTGGCAGCTCGTGAGTTTGTCAGCAAACTTTGCTACTTCATCACTACTTAAACCTAGATTGTTTAGTACTCAATATGCCTAAATTTGCTAACATTTACTGTGGGTTTGCAAGTTGTTACTTTCAACTCAGAAAATGAGTTGAAAGTATATAATAGAGAACAAGTTGAACACTATCCTCGAATGAAAGTGGAGAAAGAGCTATGGAAGAAACTTCGTTACAAAGGCAGAGAACTGGTATCGGACAGGTTAGTTTTTGCTTCCGTAAAAAATTAAAATTAGAGCATTTTAGACTGTATGAAATCATCTTTGTCCCGTTGCTAATAAGGAATGAGTTATTTAACAAACCAGTGAAAGATTGATTCTTGTTACGTTGCAATGATTTCATTTTTAAACTTAACTCAATTGATAGTCGTGGCACGAATGTTTTTTTTTCAAGAATAGCTACACCAAACTTTTTATTAAAAGTTAATTAGTGATAACTTATCTAACAGAATAAAACCCATTTTGTACAAATTATGCATCAAATGCCTCAAGTGCCTCCGAAAATAAGGCCAAAAATCATTCAAAGAGACCAAATGGCACAAAAACGTCTTTGTCTGAAATATGACATGTGCTTTTTATAGTGGGAGATATTCTATCAGAGAATGGAATAGAAGAAGAATAAGACGGTACAGCCAACACGGACCAAGTCAAATCAGGTCACATGTCGGTAGTTTAGCCAGCTACGAGATAAACAATGATCGCTTAAAAAATGAGCTGGAGAGGAAAGTCACAAAGCTCCGTGATGGTGCAAAGGACTTTGAAAAATCATCTAATCTCAAGTGGATGCATTTGACACGAATTTGTGGACTCTGAAGAACTACCGGTGGCAACATCAACAATGACTCTCAGGTATATTACATCAATGGCATCTGCCAATGCTTGTGCACTTTTAGATAGTTTTATTTTTGAGCTCGTATTTAGAATATTAAAGTAAGTTTCAGTGATCAAAAGTCATGTTAACATGTTCACAACAGGTAGCATGGAATATGAGTGCTTGCATTAAAACATTGAAATGACAGAACGGATTACTATGGTTTGTTTTCAAACTATTAACCAAGTAAAAACTGTATGTTAGTCAGCTGTGAATACCAGGTTAATACAATAGTCTCACAAACGCTGATGCATTTTACAGTGGTAGAAAGAAACAGACAGATAGCGAGTGGAGAGGTCAACATTGGCAGGGCTATATGCCTAATTACTAAAGAGCTTCGCAGAGGAGCTGCTACAATCGGAAAGTGAAGCTATGACAGGGTGGTGAGTCTACAAAACATCTGAGAGCACAATATCGAGTCATTGGATAGATAAAAAGAATCATGAGAGACTCCAAGAGTGTAGTTCTTACGGTTGAGCAATGCAGAGCTATTCCAGAGAAAAGCCAAGGTAGACCTAAGAAAGATTAGGATTCGCGTTAATTACTTTTGGACGGAATTTTTTTGAATAAAAATCATGGACATTATAAAATTAAAACTGCTTGATTATAAAGTCCCAGAATGTGGCACTTTGGGATAAATTAATAATAACTGAATAATAAATTAATTAATTAATGTGGGATAAAGTAACACAGTTGTCTATTTTTACCCTATCTTGGTGTAGTGCCCACAAAAGTAGATGATTTTCAACACCTGCTCAGAGAACAAGTTTAACAGTTAGAAACCATCCACCACTTTGTGTGCTGACATGATCATTCTGACATATGCTCCCACTCTTATTATGTAATGACTGTTTGGTTTTTCTACAACGACCTGTGTGACACTTGCCAAGATTACTTTGATTTGAATATTTGATGACCAAGGTGACATGTAGGGCTGAGCACTCCTAAATTTCAGGAGTAACTATGTTTTGGTCGTTGGTTAGTTTTCCTGGCTCTGACATACTTCATTTTTTGTTGCCAACTGCCATTAGTCTTATATTAACAAACAGGAAACTTACTTCTCTACATCTAGGTTAACACATTGACTCTGTCGTGGACAGTTGGCGTATGCTTATCCGTAACTCAGTTGTCCTTCTTTTAGTATTGATGTACAAAGCATCGTTGAGAGACCGTACTTGCATATGATTGGACGGTCCACCAGTTGGCATAAGTGGAGGCTCGGGCTATTGAGCTACAAACAGCCGCAATGCCAATTATCTGCAATGGCAGAGAATATAACAACCAACTACGACTGTACACAGGTAGGTGGAAGAGCTTCTGAGCTGTTGTTTATTATGGTTTTGAGTAATTCCAAATCTTTGATAGGTATATTTTAGTTTTCTACTCATCATATTTAGAAAAAAACTGCTTTTTGGAGCGTCTATTTGTTGTTAATATGTGATTCAAACTAAAACAATAATTTTCTGACAATGAAAACGGGATCATTGTTCAATGTGTGTTGGTCCATTTAAACATAGGTGGGAAACCAAAAAAAAGTTTTTTGACGGATTGGTTCGATCAACTGGTTTACAAAAAACGCTGAAAATATATTTGGAGACAAAAAATTATCAATAACAATTGTGCTCTGTGCAAAATAATACTTTTTAACCAAGTGCAAACCACGCCGTCTCTCAATTTCAGAAATAACACGACATCCTGATGAAAAATAGTTTGTTGCTAAACAACTATTTGTAACCCAAAAAGTAGTCAATGTTTATTAAACAACGGGCTTGAGTTTAAAGTAGTAATTTTGATGGTGGCTCCTGATATAAGAGGTAGAAATCAATATACAGGTTTTTATTTTGATGCTTCCGTTGCCTTTTGGTATGGCATTTACGGGAATGCTTTAAAACAGGCTTGTAGGTATATTATATGCTTCTATAATAATTTGTGATAGATAAGTGTTGTCAAAACTATATTTCTAGCTGTGGTTTTTCGACTACACTGAATGATAATAAAATCTGAAATACGTGCTATTTTACCAACACAGACGGGGAAAATCACTAAATGAAAATGATTAACGTTTTTATTGTTTAATTTGAACATGTAGAGTTTTTACAAATAATAAAATTACCTATTAAAATGTGATATATTATTGTAGTGAAAGCGTCGCTCACAGATATCTTTCTAGCCTCACAGACTTAGATAAACATTTTGAATTCTGTTTACCGAAATTAATATTTGTGAAGGAACTGCTTACCACAAAAGTCACCTTCAAAACATGAAGCATTTCATTGCTATAGATTTGTTTGATAGAGTATGGCACTTTAATCAAGATGTGTAATAAATGCTCTATCTCAAACAATTCAGGAGATTTACCAGCAAGAGAATTTGAGGCAGGTCTGGCAAGACCGAGCAGTTTCCTCCCCTGCCAATGTGGTGCAAGAGCTGAGCACTTGCCTGATGAGGAAAAGGTCTTTCTTAAGCCAAATTTTCTGATTATTGATGACCGGGTAGCGCATTTTCGCAAAAGCTACAAATTATCTTACAATGTCAGCCGAATGAAGGTATGTATCATGCAACACCTCATGCAGGGATTAACTTTTTCTTAAATTTTAATTGAAACAAGGAGAAAATTATTTAAAACTCAACCTTTGAAAGTCATGAAAATTTATTGGACCATGACACAGTGACAGGTTTTCATACAAAAAGCCACAAAAAATATTGATCTTTATCTCGCTTTGCTTCATTCTATAAAAATCTTACAATTTTACAGAAGTTTGCTTTGAAGGGCTTAAAACGGGCTTTTCAAGACTCACTTTGTGTGAAGAGTTGTTTTCTATCAAGCATTGTAAAACTTTTGAGAAAACTCACTTGCGGCAACAAGATGCAATAGCTAGGTAGAGGTCTATGGTGGTCTATCACAACGCGTTTGACAAAAGAGACTATCTGGATTACGATATTGTATAGTATATTCCAGCAAATAGTTTGTACCATTTTTGTTACTTTTCAGTCTAAAAAACTTAACTATTATTATTTGGGGTTTTTTTGGAAGGTTTAATTATTATCGTTGCTGTAAAAAACAACGTTGGAAATACAATTTCGGCAATGTTTCTATTCACCTGGAATTATTGTAAAATTATACTAATGGTATTGTTTGATTAACTTTTCACTTGAAAATTGTAATTAATTCTTTCGATCTTGATCACAAACACTATCAGGTGAACGCTGGTGTATACATAATAGTGAGACTACAAAGATAAAGCAATTTGCTGACAAGAGAAAATCACCTCCAAAAAAAGTTAAAATTTGTTACAACATAATTCTTTTGCAATCAAAAGAGTCTCTGCACAATGCCAATGTTTAGGGGCCCTACTTCTATGCAAACAAGCCAGAATTTATAGCTCTATATAACTTGTTGCGTCTTCGGGAAAAAATTGAGTCTTGGGTAGTGCTGACTGTGTCTATAGGAATCGTCTTACTGGTGAGAGTGCAACTCCAGATATTTCTTCTGAACACATTTCAACCTCAAAAAGTTCAAATTAACTCAAATCCTATTAAAATTAGGCATCCTAGGCCCTTCAAAATGATCCAATAAGTTGCCAATGACTTTATATCATAAGACTGCTTTAATACCATGCCTTTATTGCTTGAAATATACCAGCATTTTTTTTATCATTGATGGGAAAGATAAATTTGAAATAAAAGTTTCAATATCAATTTCATTGATTCCGATTGTACTTATCTGAAGATTTCTTTTGACTAATAAATCATTTTGAAAAATTCATAAATGCATAATAACTTTACTGCCAACCCATTAAGAAACTTTCTTTACAAAATCCAAAATTTTCTTCAAAACCTAAAATAGAAAGTGCAATTCCAAACCAAAACATTGTATTAGGTATATCTCATCTGATCCAACAAATTTTCATAGTATGATTGTCGTTGAAACTTGAAATATTTCCAAATAAGACTGGCCATCACCTGATTAGCTAAGGCAAATCAAAAAGTTGAAACTTGCTTGCAATAGGTTTAGCACCACTTTGAGCATCAGGATTAGGTTCAGAGAGTGACTAAATTGTCATTTAGAAGGGAAACAATTGATTGGTTGCTGTTGAGACGATAATCAAATTTCTGTAAATAAATCAATCGGGTTTTCTTTAATTTGTATGGTAGAAAGATGACTCGCTGGAAGAGCTGATGAGAAGAGAAGTTTAATGAGAAGGGCGATGAGCTAAAATACATGCTATCACAGAAAATTACAGGTATGCAAACAGTCATTGGCACTATCTGTACTTTAACTAATGTGTGAATAGTGGAAGTTTCTTGTCAGAAATTGTTAGTTTTTTTCTTGTCATAAATTTGATATTTTTAATGCGGTAAGCAGCTTAGTTTGCAGATTTACAAATCAACACAACTTCTTCTGTGATAAAACAATGCCCTAAATCAGTTATAAAAACTTTACTTTATGCAGACGACCAAAGTGAGAGTTTACCGTAACAAAAAATCCAAACAAAAATGTTTGTCGACAAAAGTTAAACTGCAATATTTCCCTTTTTGCTGTTTGACCAAACCACCCTGCTTTGATTCTAATTTATCATTTCTAATATTCACCTAATTTTGATTTGCACAATTGATGGAACAGCAAAAAACTTAAAAACACAACCACACAAATGTTACTCAACTCACATCAACTTCTATCATTAAATGCTTCCATTAAAATCACATAATTTTGGATAAAAACAACTGTACCATTCTGCAAAAAAACAAACAGTGAACTACAGTGATCTTTTTTTATCTTTTGTGAAATGGTTCCTAAAATTAGTAAAAATTTATCTTATTTTTCAATATCATGGCGCTGGTACTTGTTTTCAATTTATATTGATAATAGTTAGTATACCCACCTTATTATTCTACTAGTAAACAAGACTTGCAGTTGATCAGGGAAATATTAAAAAATATTCTAAAATTGGGTAAATAACAATTATCAAGCAGCTGCAAGTTTCTTGAAAAGCATTAAATTGAAAAGCTGTGATGTGGATGTTGATTGGCTACACAGGCCGATAATCGTACAGAGAACCATCACTGCCGATGAAAAAAAATCGCCCACCGATTTAAAATCTTGAAGATTTCACTGCTCACACTTGCGAGCCTATTTTTTGCTCCTTCCACTCGGCCGAGAATTGCTTAGTGTGAACGTAGCTTTAGTGTGTGTTTTAGATTTTGCTTCACAAAACCTTATGAGCAGGTATAGCGTAAAACAACTTAAGCTCTAATCAAATGCAAGGGTTTTCATAAAACATTTTTTACAACAGTGCTTACTTGAAAAACAATTTTCTCCTGTCGCTACTTGTTAAATTGACATTTACTAGCCAAAGCTTGTCATTGACAATAATATTTCAAGCAAACCATAGCCTGATAACAGTGAGCGGTCCAAAAAATACTGGGCTATGTAATGCATTGTAAATGTCATCAAAATAACAACGACAAATGAGTGTCCAAAAATAATTTGTTACTATTTAAAGGACTACAGATTTCAAGAAAACTGCGCTGAAGCTGGAGAACGATCGGATGACGTGCCTCAAGATGGACATACCTATAATCCATGAGTTGGTCACACTTGGTATGTTAGGAGTGTAGCATATTATGTCAAGTCAGTTTTATAGTAGTTACAGTACTGCAGTATCACCAGAGCTTAGCACTATGGGAAAAATTCACACTTAAATGTTTTCCAATGAGACACTAATACAACAGGGTACAGGTCACTAGAACTG
Organism: Cryptosula pallasiana; assembly: GCA_945261195.1. Lineage (NCBI taxonomy): Eukaryota > Metazoa > Bryozoa > Gymnolaemata > Cheilostomatida > Cryptosulidae > Cryptosula > Cryptosula pallasiana. The sequence continues at coordinate 28,252,288 of OX183140.1, read as the reverse complement.
ATTAGGGATTCAATGGTTATTCCGATAAACAAGGTTCCAGGAATTAGCAATACCTGTTTTCTAATGAAAGCAGACAACTCCTGGACCAAATCTCCAACCGGTGTTTATGTTCACTAAATGCCGGCACTCTCAAGAGAAACTTTGAGACATTTTTTATCAACTACTGTAGACATTCATTTCAGGTTGATCAGCATTAATTCTAGGTGCCTACACTCATTTCAAGTCTGTATGCATGTATTATTGTATAGATTTGTTTCAGCCTTGCTTAAAATTGATTGACAACAGAATTTTTGAAACTATATTTGTTCTAAATAAGACTAGTAATTGCTTCTTTCAGGCGATGTGAGATAGGCAGAATCATGAAATCTTTGTGGCAAAGCATTTATTGAAACTGAGAAAACCCTAAGCAAAGGTGAGTGAAACATCTCAATTATTTACGAGAGCGGATAATAAACAAGTGCAAAAGTACTTGAATGTTATGCATTTGCCGCTGTATAAAACAGTCTTTTTCCTTTTATTTAGCTGAGATGTGAAGTACCTTTTTAAAAAGCTTAGAGCAAGCTTTGTGAGACATACTCTGGGTGGGAAGTCATTGTCTCATTGAGCATGAAAAAGAGGGCATCAATCCCCACCCTTACCAATCAAAATACAAACTGTCTCTTGGGTGTGTGAAGCACATTTTCCATGTTTCATATGTCATCCATTTCATATACGACAATTCTGTAACTTTTTTTACCAGATATCACAAACGGAAATGAGGAACCAAATTTGAGTATTATGAACATTTTACGAGTGGTCGTAAAACTAAAAGGTAAGAAATATGTTGACTATCAAGATTGCTACTACCTTATGGTTTTCATTTTGCAAGAAAGATATGCGTGATGTAAAATTTGAAACATCGGCAAAGACGCTAGTTCCATATAGCAATATAAAAGTATTATCACTAGGTGAATAAAAATCTACTTGTTACCGATTAACTGCTAGACGTAGCTAAAACAGACAAATTTTTGGTGGTAGATGTAACAGATACACTAATAGTGGTAGATATAGCCGATGTACTACTTGTGGTAGAGGTCACCGATGTACTACACATACCAGATATAGAATATACATTGTGGAAGTAGATATAACATATACACTACCAGTACTAAACGTAGCATAGATATGTTACTCGTAGTATATATAGCATATACACTACAAGTAGCAGATATGACATTCATACTACTAGTAGTAGATATAACGTATTTAGGATGAGAAGTAGATATAACTTATATACGACTAGTAGTAGATGTGGCAGATGTATTACTAGTAGTACACACAGCATATTCACTACACTAAACTAGGAATCAACATAAAATATATGATACTAGTAGTAGATATAGCATATACAACACTAGTAGCATATATAACATATGCACTATTAGAACCAGATATATCGTGTATACTACTTATTGTAGATATACCAGATAATGTTCCATTAATAAATATAATATGTACACTATGAGCAGTAGATATAGCATATACACTACTGGTAGTAAAAATAACATATACATTACTAGTGGTAGATCTAGCATACAGACTACTAGTAGTAAATATAACTTATGTACTACTAGTAATAGAGATGGAATAAATAATACTAGTGGTAGAGATCACAGATGTACTACTAGTATGTATTGTGTATAGCATACATGTTACTAGTGGTAGACATAACATATATACCACTGGTTGTAGATATGCATGCACATTTTCAGTAGTAGATTTAACATATGTTACTAGTAGTAGCTATAACATCTATACTACTAGTAGTAGGTGTAACAGAGACATTACAAGCATAGGAAAAACATATATTTTACCAGTACTGGACATCACAGATATATGTACATTACTAGTAACAGATATAGAATAGTATATATATAATATAAAGTAGTAGTAGATACAACATACAGTCGACATCTTGCTTGCCCTCTAATCTATAGCTCCAAAATCGAGTCAGTGTAATATAATATTGGTTATGATTATCATTATTATTGCTATAAAAAGAAGTGATATCATTATCATAGATACATATCAAATAACCAATAACATTTGAAGAATAACTATGAACCAAAATAATACTACCTACTGTCTGTAACTATTAATTATTACTAACAATACAATATCGATTATAATTATAATAATAATGACAACAATAATAGATAATACTTACTTATTATTATTATTATATTACTATTAAAAATAATAATAATGAATGATAATAATAATTATTATTATCGTCATATATCATCATACAATAATAATAATAAGAATAATAATTAATACCAGTTATAACAAAGTTTTGTTGCTAACTACTAGTGTAAGCTTATTATTATTATTTATTAATTTTAATGAGTTATTATTATTTATTATTATTATGTTTAAGCCATTTAAAAACCTTGAACAACAGTCACAACGAATGTGGTATTATTGAGTCGGTATGTAGGATAATACATACTAAGTAAGTAGTAGTATGATGTCTTGTTTGTTAAAACTAAATCTGCTGTTATAAGAAAAAAACGTAACAACAACAACCAATATAATTATTATTATTATAATTATATTATTATACATGTACGTAGTAGTATATTATTATTATTTTAATTATTATATATATTATTTATTATAATTCTTCCATTCACCAAGTTTACAACAACAGCCTGACACACTCACAACAGCAAACGCTCCCTCTACAGTAGAGTTCAAACCTCTTGTTGTACTACTTACATACCCTGTAGGGAGAAGTGGTGATGACGACCTCGCCATCCAAAATAATAAAGCAGTGGCAATTCCACTTGTTCCCAATGTCGGTGGGAGTCAACCATAGAATTATCTCCCCCTGATATGAGGGGGGGATAATTCCATGAAGTCAACTCAACGGGTCAATGTCAAAATACTTTGCCGAAGTTCCTAGTTTTCAACGCAAACCATATACACACATTAACCCGTTGTGATTCAGTGCAATGATGGACCTATGAGTGCAATGCATAGAACTTTAGGATGGTACAGAGTATAGACCCTAGGCTAAATGGAAAAGGCAGTAATAACATCGCATTATCATTTTGGTGCCATAGATAGTTGTACTACTATACCTCTTTTACTATGTTGTTGGCACTCAAATGTTCCTGGTCTCTGAAATAAGCTAGAGGATTTCATGTCATTGGTACTTCCAGCTATGTTTTATTAATATTATTCTTATTATATATATTATTAGTAGTAGTCAAATAATAATAATTTATTATTTAATAATAATCATAGTAGTAGTCACAGCAGCAGTGCGTGGTATAATTTAAATAATAATAATAATTAGCAAACAATCAAATAAAGTACTATTAATTATTGTAATTAATTATAATTATAATGATAATCATTATTATTAATAATTATTATAATATGATATAATAATAATGATTTGATTGCTGAAAGACTTTTCAAAATTTTTATTATTTATAAATATATAAATCAAAAATTTCAACATCATCATTCATTCATCATGATGATGCTCATCAAAAAAATAAATATTTGTTATTATTATTATTATTGTTATTGTTATTATTATTATTATTGCGCATTGTGGATATGTTATCCTTATTATTATTATCAGTGTCATTGTTGTTGTTATTGTTATTATTATTATGTTATTATTATTATTATGTTATAATTATTATTATTATTATTATTATGTTATAGTTATTATTATGTTATAATTATTATTATGTTATATTTATTATTATTATGTTATAATTATTTATTAAATAGCTATTAAATTTATTAATTAACATATCCCACTCTCCATACATCATCTCCTGGTCTTTGTCCATCATCTCTTGCTCTGTATCCACCACATACACTCTACATTCACTATATGTTGCTCTCCATTCACCAGGTCCTCATCTCCATCTACCTCCACCTGCTCTCCACTCGCTATCTCATACTCTCCATCCATCATCTCCTGTTCTCCATCCACAATCCACTGCTATTCATCTATCATCTCCTACTGTCCATCCACCAGAGTTGGCTCGGTTTAAACTAGCCAACTTTCTGAGGTTATATTGGTTTTTATGTTTTTTTTTATTCATCAAATGTTTCCATTCTTCCAAAGCTAAACTGGTAGGTTATCTGCTTCACAGCATTCATTCATACCACGGTCTCATTTTCTTGATTATTCTAAAAATCTAAAATTATAAATCCAATTTTTCAGCTCAGTTTCAGGTATTCACTATGACAGAGATTATTTTTTTTTTATTGAAAAATTATGCACCACATGTATATATAATTAATGTAACTTCACATTTGGGATGGTACACTCTAAACTGTGAAATCGACTTGGCGCTAAAAAAAACAATACATAGTTATTTATTTCCTCTCCAATGCGTAATACTAAAAAAGAATACCAATGATCTTGTCTCCGGCTACAGTAATGCCATTTCGTTGTTGAAGTTTTAGTTATCTGGTTTTACTATACAATCAGTCATTTATTTTGATACTAATACCATGTTGTACATACCACGCAGCTGTCTTGTTTGGAGGTAAACGTTGAATATTGTTTTTAACAACCTGATTACATATCGACAACCATTCCTTTAACTATTCAGTAGATCATCATGTCTTTTTGTAGACTGCATGGACTAAACTCAAACAATTTACACCATAAAAACCGTTATAAATTTTATTTCATTTTTTTCATTAAAAACCATGATCTTTTTCAACCCTGTCTACCATCTCCTGCTTTCCATCCACAATCATCTGCCCTTCATCTGTCATCTCCTACTAGCCACCCACCATCTCCTGCTCCCCATCCATAGTCCCTTGCTCTTCATCTACCATCCATGCTCTTGATCATCAGATCTTGCTTTCCGTCCACCTTCCCCTTCTCTGCATCTACGACATCCTGCTCTCCATCCACCATCTCTTGCCCTACATACTCAATTCATCATTTCCTGCCTTTCCTCCATTATATCCCTTTGTTCATTTCATTACTTGATGTTTCTGCAACTAACACGGTATCAGATTTTATTTTCCAGCATTTTATTGAAAATCGCTTCAGTAACACATCTTTCTCATTTGGCTTGATTTCACCCACTCTTTTCCCCTTAGTTCAAAGCATCACTCTCGACCCCTCACTTTAGGTTGGCAAGTTCGAAAACTGTATGTAATTATAAACTACAATTGATAATAATCATCATGTGTTGGTAATATCAAATTATTAAACAATAATGATAAATGAATACTTTAATATTATGTAGTAATAGGAAATCGACTAAAAACATTTATTAGGCTTTTTTATGGAAAATGGAAAACAGAGCAAAGGAATATATGTTTTTACAGAAAACAACAAAACGTTGGAAGATTTATCGTTGAATCGATATTTGAATTGAATATTGAATTTGATATTGCTTTATCAACAGTGGCATTTAGACATCTGGCATTATCGCAACAACTGCAGTTTGAATCATGCGGCTTTATTGTCGTGCTCAGTTATGATTTCATAGCTGGGACAAAGTCTCCCTCCCTGTACCAGTCCATATATACCATGTCTATGGTACAGTCAGTCAAATATCCATATATTGTCAAAGTCGTTATTTTTTTAGTGGGGTCCTGTTTCCGCTGCAGATCGGCCAGCTGAACTCTTCCAGAGTGCAACAAATGATGCACAAGTTTTTATTTTGGGAATTTTCTCTGATGCAGTTCTTAGTTGGATGCAGTGGTGATTGTTAAGTTATTATTTTATACTAGACACAGACCAAGGGGATTCTTGTGGACCAAGTTCTGAAATCTCACAACCGGATGAGTCAAATACATATCAAGCTGAGAAAATAAAACGAGCGTCAAATCCAAAGGTAGGCGTTTTAGTATTGATAATCTTACTCATAGATAAATTATGTAGGTTTGATTCAGCCTACTTTTGGTGAGTTTTGCATGAGAAAAATTTTTTTTTGGAGTTGTGCTCTTGGTAGTTCCATCTACAGCATGAGTATGAATGCTGACTTTTACGCAATTCTTCTCTTGATGAGCATCAATTTATATAAGGCTATAAAGCAGAGCTGCAAAAGTTTGGCTTGTTTGAATAGAAGTAGCGGAGAACATCCTAGTAATTATAGTCATTGTGCACAGACTTTCAAGAGCAAGGAAAAATAGGTTTGCAATTATTTTCTGATTTTTTGGATGGTTTTTTAGTTTAGTCAGCCAGTGAATTTATTATTGATAGGCCGGCCATTGAAAGTATTCGCGACCTGTTTGTTGAACGAAGTACAAAAATAGTAGGCGTTCGTAATTTAATATGAGCGTATGCATCGAACCATCAGTTTAGAACATCATAATTATTCAATGAGCTGTTATAGTTTACCAAACAAATAATAAGGAAGATAACTCCCAGTTTTCAAAACAATCAAAAACAAAAATATAATAAAATTTGAACTACTACAAACTGGAATAGTTTTTAAAGCTGACCTGTAATTTAGTAAAGTTTGAATAGTTGCGATTATTTAGAACTTATTTTTTAAAGATTTAAAACCGGTTTATAAAAATGAAAGAATTAAACTTGCTCGTTATTATGTATTTAATGTTTGGTTTCATTTGCTCCCGACGAACAATATGAATAAATTCTCGTTGATTATTTTCTTTATTCAGTGAGCTACTTTTTGTTGACACATGAGTTCCGAACAAAACGATTTATTGGTTAAATTTATTGCCGGTCTGATTATTTTTATTGCAATCTATTCGGCAAAGAGAGGTTGCTAATACTCTTATTATGTACACACTGGTGTTCTTGGGATAAATCAGATGCGAATACCTAAAAAGATAGAGCAACATTGCTCTTGCAAAACAAAAAGACTTTTCAATCAAATTATTATTATTTACAATGTATTTGTGCTGAAAAACATGCCAGATTTCCATAAGAGGACGGGTTTTTCAAGATGCACTTTGTGTGTAGAGTTGTTTTCTCATCAAGCATTGTAAAACTATTGAGAAAACTCACTTGCGGCAACAAAACAGCTATAGGTATCATGTGGAGGTCTATTACAACGCGTTCGTCCGAAGGGACTATCTGCATTATGGTATTATATAGTATATTACAGCAAGTAGTTTGTACTATTTTTGTTATTTTTTCAGTTCCAAACTACTTTTTAAAAATCTTAATTATTATTCTTTAGTGCTTTTGAAATTTTTTTTTGGAAAGATAGCCGGTATTTCAGATTTAATTATTATCATTGTTGTAAAAAAACAAAACCGGAAATACAATTTCGGCAATGTTTTTTTCACCTAGTACTATTATAAAAGTATACTAATATTATTGTTTGATTAATTTTTCACATGAAATTATTATTTTGTTAAAAAAATTTCATCATTTCTTTTGATTTTGATGACAAACACTATCACGTAAATGCCAGTGTATACATAATAGCGAGCTTACCGAATATAAAACAAATAGCTGACTTGAGAAAAATAGCTCCAAAAAAATTAAAATTTGTTGCAATATCATTTTTTTGCAATCAAATGAGTCTCTGCACAAAACTAATATTTATAACGCCCTATTTCTATACGAACAAGCCAAATTTTTGAAAACTCGCTTTATAGTTCTATATAACTTGGCGTGTCTTCGGGGAAAAAAAGGCGTCTCGGCAAGTGTGAACTGTGTCTATAGGAATCGTCTTACTAGTGAGAGGGCAACTCCAGATAATTTTCTGAACACATTTCAACCTCAGAAAGTTTAAATTAAATCATATCCTATTCAAATTAGGCATCATAGGCCCTTTAACAAGAGCAATTATTTTCAAATATGATTCACGCATTGTGTGATTGAAACAAATTATCAATATAAATTGTAGACAAATAATGATTTTCAAATGGACAGGAAAAAAATTGGAAGTATTTTATGGTTATTTTTATTATTTGGGTTGAGAGTTTTTAGCACGCTCTCTCTGACATTAAAGAGCTTAGTACGGGCTTTTCAATACACACTTAGTGTGTAAAGTTGTTTCCTTATCAAGCATTCTAAAACTATTGAAAAAACTCACTTGCGGCAACAAGAGTGCAATAGCTATGTAGAGGTCTATGGCAACGCGTTCAACAGAAGGGACTATCTGCATTAATGTATTATATAGTATATTGCAGCAAGTAGTTTGTACTATTTTTGTTACTTTTCCAAATTAGACAATATAAATTGTAGACAAATAATGATTTTCAGATGTACAGGTTAAAAAATGAGAAATATTTTATGATTATTTTTATTATTTGGGTTGAGAGTTTCTAGCGCACTCTTTGACATTAAAGGGTTTAGGACGGGCTTTTCAAGACACACTTTGTGTGTAGAGTTGTTTTCTTATCAAGCACTGTTAAACTATTGAGAAGACTCACTTGCGGCAACAAAAGTGCAATAGCTATGTAGGGGTCTATGGCAACGCGTTCAACAGAAGGGACTATCTGCATTAGTATATTATATAGTATATTCCAGCAAGTAGTTTGCACCATTTTTGGTACTTTTTCAGTTTGAATTCTTAATTATTATTATTTAGTGCTTTTTAAAATTTATTTCAATAGATGGTATTTCAGATTTAATTATTATTGTTGTAAAAGAAAACGTCAAAACAACAATTTCTGCGATGTTTTTTGTTTTCAACTAGTATTATTATAAAATCATGCTAAAGTTATTGTTTGATGAATTTTTCACTTTAAAATGGTTATTTTGATTAAAAAAAATTTCAATAATTTTCTTGATTTTGAGCACAAACAGTATCACGTGAACACAGGTGTATACATAATAGCGAGCTTAACAATGATAAAGCAAATTGCTGACTCGAGAAAAACAGCTCCAAAAAAGTTAAACTTTGAGCAATATCATTTTTTTTTTGCAATCAAAAGTCTCTGCACAATGCCAATACATAGGAGGCCCTGCTTCTATGCAAACAAGCCAAAATTTTGAAAACTCGCTTATAACTCTGTATAACTTGTTGCGTCTTCGGGAAAAAATTGCATCTTGGCGAGTGCTGACTATGGCTATAGGAATTGCCTTACTGGTGAGAGGGCAACTCCAGATAATTTTTCTCAACACATTTCAACCTCAAAAAGTTTAAATTAAATCAAATCCTCTTCAACTTAAGCGTCCTAGGCCCTTTAAAGAAATGGCAACTCCAACTAGTGGATTGCCTGTCGGTTGCTGACATGCCACCTCTAAAAGGCTTCGGACAGGCTTGCAAGATGCACTTTGTGTGAAGTTATTTTCTTATCAAGCATTGTGAAACTATTGGGAAAACTCAATTGCAGCAACACAAGTGCAATGAGTTTGTAGAAGTTTATGGAAGTTTATGACAACGTTGTAGAAGGGGCAATCTCCTAGCGGCAGTTCCTTTATGATATTATATAGTATTCTCCAACCAATAGTTTTAACCCTTCTTATTAAGTTTTTAGTTTAAAATTAACTTTTACAAATTTCAAGTATTACTATTGAGTGCATTTTAATTGTTTTCTTAGAAAGATAGCCAGTATTTCAGATTTAATTACTATTGTTGTTGTGGGAAAACAATGCCCGAAAAATAATTATGGAAATGTCTTTTTTGTCTACTTTTATTACGAAATTGTACTAATGTTACTTTTATCAAAATTTTATTAAAATTATCATTTTTAAAAAATATTTCATTAGTTTTTTTCGATTTTGATCACAAACACTGCTTCATGAAGGCCAGTGTATACATAATAGCGAGTTTTCCCAAGAAGAAAAAAATGCCGACTTGAAAAAAACAGCTCTAAAAGGGTTGCAATCACAAAAGTCTCTGCACAATGCCAATATTTAGGAGGCCCCTTCTTCTATACAAACCAGCCAAAATTTTGTAAATTTTTTATAAAAATCTTATAGGTTGTCGAGTTTTTATAAAACAAAAATTGCGTGTCGGTGAGTTCCGACTGCATCTTTAGGAATTACTTTACTGGGGAGGGGGCAACTCCAGATAACTTTGTTGAGCACATTTGGACCCAAGAAGTTTAAGTTAATTCAAACCTCCTCGATATTAGGTGTCCAGGCTCTTAAATTGTAACAATTTAAATTATGTTGATTGTAGCTTTTTAGGCATTAAATAGTTTAATTATCCAGCTTTTATTTTATACTAGATCCAGACCAAAGGGATTGTCGTGGACCAAGCTCTGAAATCCCGCAACCTGATGAATCAACTACATATCAAGCTAAAAAAAACGGGCCTCAAATTCAAAGGTAGGTGTTTTAGTATTGATAATCTTGCTCATAGGCTGAATTAAACCTACATAATTTATCTATTTCTGATGATAATTACATAAAAAAAATTTTTTGGAGTTGTGCTCTTTTTAGTGCCATCTACAGCATGACTATGATTCTGACTTTTATGCAATTTTTTTCTTGATAAGCAGCAATTTATATAAGGCTATGAAGCAGAGCTGCAAAAATTTGGCTTGTTTGGATAGAAGGAGCGGAGAGCATCCTAGTAGTAGTCATTGTACACAGACTTTCAAGAGCATGGAAAATTAGGTTTGCAATTATTTTCTGTTTTTTTGGATGGCTTTTTCGTTTAGTCAGCCAGTGAATTTTGCTATTGATAGGTTGGCCATTGAAAGTGCCGGCGACCTGTTTGTTGAACAAAGTACAAAAAATAACAGGCGTTCGTAATTCAATATGAGCGTATGCAACAAACCATTAGTTAAAACATCATAATTATTCAATGAACTGTTATAGTTTATCGAGCAAATCATAAAGAAGATAACTCTCAGTGTTCAAAATAATCAAAAATATAATAAAATTTGAACTACTATTAACTGTAATAGTTTGTAAAGCTGCCATTCAACTTAGTAAAATTTGAGCGGTTGCAATTATTTTGAATTATTTTTCAAAGATATAAAACCGGTCTATGAAAATAAAAGAAATAACTTCCCTCGTTATAATTTATTTAGCGTTCAGTTTCATTTGCGACCGACGAACAATATAAATAAATTCTCGTTGATTATTTTCTTTATTCATTGAGTTACTTTTTGTTGACCCACGAGTTCCGAACAAAATAATTTATTGATTAAATTTATTGCCGGTCTGGTTATTTTTATTGCAATTTGTTTGGCGAAGAGAGATTGCGAATACTCTTGTTATGTACGCACTGGCGTTCTTGGGATAAATCAGATGGCCAATTACCTCAAAACTAGAGAACTTTTGCACCTGCAAAACAAAGAATTTTCATTCAAATGATATCAAAAAACTAAAATTATCATTATTTACAATGTATTTTTGCTGTAAAAACTGCCAGATTTTTATTGTACGGGACATTGCTGTCGTAACAACAGCAATTATTTTCAAATCTGATTATTTGCTTGAAACAAATTAGACAATATAAATTGTAGACAAATAGTGATTTTCAGATGTACAGATGAGAAATATTTTATGATTAATTATATTTTTTGAGTTGAGCCTTTTTTTAGCGCACTCTCTTTGACATTAAAGGGCTAATGACGGGCTTTTCAAGACACACTTTGTGTGTGGAGTTGTTTTCTCATGAAACATTGTAAACTAATGAAAAAACTCCCTTGCGGCAACAAAAGTGCAGTAGCTATGTATAGGTCTATGGAGGTCTATGACAACGCATACGGTAGAAGGGACTATCTGCATTAGTATATTATATAGTAAATTCCAGCAAGTAGTTTGTACCATTTTTGGTACTTTTTAAGTTTAGAACTACTTTTTAAAATTCTGAGTTATTATTGTTTAGTGCTTTTTAATTTTTTTTTTTTGAAGAATAACCGGTATTTCAGGTTTAATCGTTATTGTTATAGTAAAAAAAAACAACGCCGGAAATACAATTTCTGTAATTTTTTTTCACCTAGTATTATTATAAAATTAAACAAAGGTTATTGTTTGGTTATTTTTTCACATGAAAATTGTTGTTTGGATAAAAAATGTTCATTAGTTTTGTTGATTTTGATCACAAACATTATCACCTGAACGCCGCTGTATACATTAAAGCGAACTTACCAAAGATAAAAAAAATTGCTGACTTGAGAAAAACAACTCCAAAAAAATTAAACTTCGTTGCAATATCACTTTTTTGCAACCAAAAGAATCTCTGCACAATGCCAATACTTAGGAAGCCTTACTTGGGAAAAACATAGCGTCTTGGCGAGTGCTGACTGTGTCTATAGGAATTGCCTTACTGGTGAGAGGACAACTCCAGGTAATTTTTCTGAACACATGCCAACCTCAAAAAGTTTAAATTAAATCAAATCCTCTTCAACTTAGGCGTCCTAGGCCGTTTAAAGAAATGGCAACTCCGACTAGTGGATTGCCTGTCAATTGCTTACCTGCCACCTTTAAAAGGCTTCGGACAGGCTTTGCAACATGCACTTTGTGTGAAGTTATTTTCTTATCAAGCATTGGGAAAACTCAATTGCAGCAACACAAGTGCAATGAGTTTGTAGAAGTTTATGGAAGTTTATGACAACGTTGTAGAAGGGGCAATCTCCTAGCAGTAGTTCCTTTATGCTATTATATAGTACTCTCCAACAAATAGTTTTAACCCTTCTTATTAAGTTTTTAGTTTAAAATTAACTTTTACAAATTTCAAGTATTACTATTGAGTGCATTTTAATTGTTTTCTTAGAAAGATAGCCAGTATATCAGATTTATTTATTATTTTTGTCGTGAAAAAACAATGCCAGAAAATAATTACGGAAATGTCTTTTTTTGTCTGATATTATTACGAAATTGTGCTAATGCTAATTTTTCACATGAAAATTATCGTTTTGTTAAAAATATTTCATCAATTTTTTTTGATTTTTATCACAAACACTGTCACGTGAAATCCAGTGTCTGCATAATAGCTCGCATTCTTAAGATGAAAAAATTGCTGACTCAAGAAAAACAGCTCCATTGATTTAAAATTGTTGCAATCTCATTTTAGCAATCACAAAAGTCTCTACACAATGCTGATATTTAAGAGACCCCTTCTTCTATACAAACCAGCCAAAATTTTGTAAAATTTTTCAATAAAAATTATGTAACTTGTTGAATATTTATAAAACAAAAATTGCGTGTTGGTGAGTGCTGACTGCATCTTACTGGAATCACCTTACTGGTGAGGGGGCAACTCCAGATAACTTTGTTGAGCACATTTCGACCCAAGAAGTTTAAGTTAATTCAAATCTCCTCCATATTACGTTTCCAGGCTCTTAAATTGTAACAATTTAAATTATGTTGATTGTATCTTTTTAGGCATTCAATGGTTTAATTATCCAGCTTTCATTCTATACTAGATACAGACCAAAGGGATTCTTGTGGACCAAGCGTTGAAAGAGTGCAACCAGATGAGCCAGCCAACTTCATATCAAGCTAAAAAGCAGCAAACTAATCCAATACTTAAAGGTAACAGATGGCAGAGAGGTGGTGTCCCGATGGAGATGGTAGAAAGAGATGGGAGGGACAGATAAAGTAAAAAGATCGAGAGTAAGTCAAAAGAAGGAGTTGTGAGACATTTTTCCAACACTAATGTGCAGGTGGTGGAGTTTTGAATTTATATCAACCATAGTTACACAGTTACTCTATTTGTGTGATATATTTAATGCGCGTTTTTGTGGCAGCTCTGTAGAAAGTTCTTATCGACACAGTCATGTAGCCACCTGTCCCTTGACTTGCAATGAGCATACCACTGTCTCTATGTGATGGGACAAACTGTTGTATTTGTCAGGTACTGCTTTGTTCTATTGTACTTTTAGGAGACGAGCATGAAGAACTGCCGGCGCCTCAACTTTCAAGTTACATTTTTTTCATCTGGATTGATAGCAGATCAACCACTGCCAAGGATAAAAGGTGAGGGTTTTACTTGGACAGTGAGAGTGTTTTTGCTATTGCTGTCACGGAAAATTGTAAACACCCATTTTTTCCCCACAAAAACACCGTGTAAAACTTGATAGCCAACTTTTTCAGTTAACGTTACAGTCAATAGCTCTAGGCATATGTAGTTCAATTTTTTTATACTTATCTTGTGATGTTTGTTTGTACTTCAAATACCGATGAAGAATTGTTTACTGATGCTTTTAAACTGCTGATAACTTGGGCGTTTTGCATAATAGATACAATTTTATTCAGACTTTGCATGCTTTTTGTTGCAGTATGTGTAGCGTCAAACTAACTGTAAAGTGAATGAGAATGCATTCAATTGTGGCATCGCTTACACTAGTAATCTTCGACAGTTGAGAAAGCCACCACAAAATGATGTTATGACGGTCACCATTGCAATAGCATAGAGGACGCAGTGGACTACTGAAAGTAATGTGCTGATGAACAGCAGCGAATGAGTAGCACTTCATGGTTGACAAGGATAGTAAAGAAAGAGAGATGGAAGAAGGTAGAGATGAGAAAGGTCTAGAAAAGAAAAAGAAGAGCACGGAAGGATGGTAGACTAACAAAGGCAGTAGAGACAAAGATGGTAGACAGATGCTGATTTAGACAGTAACAAAGATAGATGAGACAACAAAAAAGATGGATGAGACAACAACAAATATGGAAAAGACTCATCATATCAGCCACCCATTTAACCTACCGATAGATCACCCTGCAGGTAACTCAGCTCACCCAGCATACCATGACTTTAGTGAAAGAAGACTGAAACTGTTGCCGGTTTATTAGCTTGTGTTGTGTGGTATAGGCCTAGTGTCAAATTTGTTAGTAAAATGGTTGAAGAGTTGTCTCCCAATGAAACGCCGGCAACTAATGGAAAAGCCGCCTGCTGCAACTGGGGAACGCCACCATAAATAACGGATAACGACGTCATGTTGCACCTGCCTCTTGGGAGATGACATGGAGGTGGTGCTTTTTAAACAATAACTTTCGCACAAATTGTTGTTTTATTTAGCTAACCAAGTGTTTGTAATGTTTCTGAGATCCAGTATCCAAAGTTCAAACAGTTCTGTGATTTCTTTGCTGTGTACTTGAAATGTTTTTACGGTGCTTGTAAGCCATGAGCTCCACCTATATTATTGCAACTCAAAATATTTCCAGTTTTGTGCAGACGAAATCCATTTTGGAAGTAGTTATGGAGTTGTCTGCCCATTGTACTTGAATGAAAAGAGAGCAGATAACTTCAACAATAACTGGAACAGATAGATAGCTTTTGGAGTTGATAACTCTTGGACCATTTGACCTCACCAGATTTATTACAAAGAAAGATGTCCACCGGATCGGAATGCATTGTTGGCAAAAGAACCGCAAAACAGAGTTGACAATTAGAAAAAACACATCTAGTGTCTGTTGAAGCAAGAAAAAAAATTGATCAATAATTAGGTGTATATTATAACATACATGTAATTGATTTTACAATGTTGTGGTAATGTGTAACAGAAAATTTAAGTGAAATGAATAGAAAAAAAAATATGGCAACAGCTTGGTGAAAAATATCGCTATGTAAATCAGCTCACCCATAACACCGTGGCTTTGGCTGAAAAAGTAATGAAACTGTTGCTGGTTTATTAGCCTGTATTGTGTAGGCCTGCTATGTACAAAAATACACACAAATGACATCGTTGCAAAAACACTCACGAAGAAAAATTATAATAAACAAAACACTTCTCTCAACAATGATGGTTGCAACTTGAAAAGCAGCACAATGAGGGTGTGATAAGAAGTGGATTAGAAACTGAAAAGAAAAACAAATGTGAAAAAAACACTAGTTGCCACTTTTGAAAAAAAAGTTTTTCATAGTCTATCACCAAAAAAATGACTACATGAACACCTAATGGAGAAATAGCCATAACAAAAAGAATTAAAATGCTAAGTATTTGAATAGAGGCTATCTTTGACCGAAACTAAGAGAGAGCACAACTCCAAATGTGAGCCCTCAATAGTAAATCGGGCCTAACTGACCTTACTCCTACTGAGAAGATACAACAGCAGTGTCTTCCAGTGAAGACCCTTTAGCACGCGTTCCATGAGCCGCTGGAACGTGGCCGGGGCGGAGGTGAGGCCGAATGGCAGCACCTTCCATCGCCACAGGCCGCTGCGCGTGATGAATGCTGATTTGTCTCTTGCGTCCTCATCTAGTGGGACTTGCCAGTATCCACTGGTCAAGTCCAGCGTACTGAAGTATTTGCTGCCCGCAAGTGCGTCTAGTGAGTCGTCAATCCGGGGAGTGGGATAGGCATCCTGTAGCGTGACGTCATTCAGTTTGCGGTAATCTACGCAGAAACGCCAGGAATCATCTTTCTTTCGTACCAGGACAACTGGGGAACTCCAAGCCCCGTCTGCGGGTTCGATGAGATCCTTCGCCAACAGTTCTTTGACCTGCCTCTCTGCTTCTGTCTCCTTTTCTGCTCCTAGTCGATGTGGGGGTAGCCGTATGGGTCGGGTACCGGGTACTACCGGGATGGAGTGTTCGACTAGTGGGGTGCGGCCGATATCTCCATCGTGTCGACTGAAAACGTCTTGGTAGCGGCTGAGGAGGTTCCTGAGCTGGTACTCCTCTCGTGTGTTCTGGCATCCCTTCTTAGCTTGGTTGAACAGTGGTCCTAGGTGTGGGGGCAGTTCTTCACCCTGTATGGGGGGTTCCTGCTGGGAGCCTTGTAGTGTCCGTATTTCGCCGGGCTCGATCCCGGTAAAGGTCCCTATGACCTCTCCTGCTGGGACCCTGATACTATCCTGGGAGGGGTTCAGACACCGAACCAGTACTCTTCCACGCTCGTCCGGAGCATTGATACTAGTGGCCAACAGCAGTCCTCCTTCTCTACTCTCTATCACTCCCTTTGCGCAGGGGGTTTGGCTAGCTAGGTGGCAAGGCACCGTTGCTTCTGCCTGGGGTGGAATGTGGGTGTCCCGCTGGACCTGCACTTTTGACACCAAGTCTCTGCCATGTCGGTCAGTACATGTCAGTTCTTTTCCTTGCACGCATAGGATGGGTCGGTTGAAACCCATCTGGCAGTTCTGCTTTGCTAGGAATGGCATGCCCAGGATCACATCTTCATTAATTTGGCTCACGACAAACGTTTCCTCGTACTTAACGTGTCGTATCCTTCCGGCCAGTGTGATAATTCCATAAAAAGGCAGCCGGGTGCCGTCCGCCATCAATTTGTGTGAATCGTAGTCTTGTAGGTTGTGCTGTTGCTGGGGTGTGAGCAGGTCGAAAACCCTTTTTGACAGTAGGTTTGTGTTGCACCCCGTATCTATCAGGTAAGAGACTGATCGCCCTTCTACCTTGCCTGGTAGGTAGTAACTAGACTTGTAAGGTCTCTCTACCTGGTTGAGATGGATAGTGAGGGGCTTTCGGGTGGTCTCTGGGGTCTGGTTTCGCTTCCGGCTCCTTTTTCGCTTTGGGGGGGGGGGGGGGGTTCCTCCGGATGACTTACTGTAGTCTCCTCTTCTTCCTCCTCTTCGTCCTCTGACGTCTCGTCGGTTAGGGGGCTGAACCTGTTGTTCAGCGGAAGTGGCATTGGTTCTCTTGGGATAAATCTGCCTCGTTCTTCCCGAGGTCGACGGGGTTGGGGGGCCCTATTGCAGCCAGTAGGGGCTCCTACTGCTGCGGGCTGTACCCGTTTCCCTGTCGGGGGTGCCATGGTGCAGTTGGGCATCGACTCCTGATGTGTCTCGTACGCTGACATCCCCAGCAACGCGTTGGTGGGGGTTTGTCGGTACCTTCTTTGATGCGGGCCACTTCTTTACTCAATTGCTCAACAGTCTTGAGGAGCTTGGCTAGGGGGTCCTCTACCTCCTGACACTTGAGGGTGGGTTCAGGTGGAATTGGGGTGCCTTCTAGCTCTTCCTCTTGTACGATCCGTACATTGGACTGTACGGGGTTTTGGTGTTGTACCTGCAGGAACTCGTTTCCTGCTTGGACGGCCTCCTCCAGATTTGCTGGCTGAATGGCCAACAGATGTCGTTGGAGGTACACGTGTCCCAGTGTATTCTGGAACGTCTGTAGGGTGAGTTCGACCCTATTCCGGAGCGGTAGGTCTCCATAGGCTGCTTCTACCAATCGCTCGATCTGGAGTGCATGCTCCCTCAGTGTCTCTCTATGTGCTTTCCGGTAAGTGGTCAACCTGGTCTGTGCTTCTGTGCGGGTCAGGCCGAAGCTTGCCCTTAGTGCTTGTATGATGGCCGTGGTATCGACCCCTCTTCCACATTGTTCGGCCTTCCCGGTGAGTGCCTGCCGTAAGTGTACGGTCGCCTCCTCTGGTAACCATCTGTTAGCTCTGGCCACTTCCTCGAATCTTTGGATGAAATATCCAACGTCTCCTTCCCCACTGAACTGGGGGACTCTGAAACGGTCTCTGCCATTGTTCGTTGACATTCGGTCCAGAATGTCTGCCAACGTGCCCATTATCTGCAATGGTGAACCATCACGGTCTGAGCTGAGCGCTCGTCGCCTGGTTGCCATCTCCGCGCCTGCTGCCTCCTGTTTGTACTCACTGTTCCTGTGGGTCGTTCGTGTGGATTTCTCTCAATCCCACCGCTGCCACCAATGTACAGGAATTTAGGATGGAGTGGTAGCTGTCACCTGTACAGCGGCCCACAGTAATAAGTAAGTACAACAGTGCAGTGTACGCCTTCTAACTCGCCCACGACCTAGTCCCGAGGAATAGGTGTGCCAGGTCGACCTAGCCGTTCAAATAATCGTTCCAGTATCACTTGCCCATAGGTCAAGTGCACTGTGAGTCGAATCGACTGACCACTTTCTACTGACTATTAATCTAGTTGCTAGTCGACTGATATCAGTGCAATTTCTCTGTCTGCGTTATTGTGCAAGTGCTGAACTTAGCAAGTTCCTCTGCCAGCGCAATCAGTGCAAGAGCTTACTTGTATGGTTTCTATCAAGCTACCTGTGCTTAGCATAAGTGCGCTTATGCTTAGTAGATCAAACAAGCAAGTGAGAGTGTAGGCATTAACTCTGATTTTATTCACTAAGACACGGGTATTTATGCTAAAAAAGTTACATAATGATCTGGACAAAATGGTACACAAAAGGAAGCTCCGCCTGTAAATTAGATTGGCTGGCTCCACACCAATAGAACTGTTTAAACATAGAACAGGGAGGTGCCTATTGGCACGGCTGATTGCACACACACCACACATGTACGAAAACAGAGACTAGTGCAAACAACACAAACATATAAAATAAGTATAAAATAGATATGTAAGAATAAGGCATAGTTCGGCAGGTTAAATAATGTACAAGTATAAATAGTTCGGCAGTTAAATAGTGTCAGTGTCGTCGACCTGTTGTTGGGTCGCGGCGCATTTCCTCTACAATACTTCTATGGTCAAGAGAACGACTCCATATTGTAATATGAGGATAACTCCATAGTGCAACTAGTTGAGTTCTTCAACTAGTGTTAAATAGTTATTTATTATTCCTTACCTTAATACAGAAAGTCTCCTAGTAGTTGCAGTAGATGTTGATCCTTCAGTCACTGTTGTTGAAGTGGATGCTTTCCGTGTAAAAGCGGTGCTTCTTATATAGCTAGGTTGTACTAGGTACTAGGTACCGATTGACACGAGTTGATTCCAATGAAAAGCCTTTATAATATATAAGCAGGTCTTTATGCGGAAAACTCACGCGAAAACCGAAACTAAAAAAAAATTCTTCGCGGGAGTTTTCCTTCTTATAAGTCATAAAGGTTTTACGCGGAAAACTCACGCGAAAAGTAAAACAGTAAAAAAATTCTCTTCGCGGGAGTTTTCCTTCTATATACTATAAAGGCTTTACACGGAAAACTCACGCGAAAACGGAAAATACAAAACAATTCTTTCGCGGGAGTTTTCCTTCTTTTATGTTATAAAGGCTTTATGCAGAAAACTCACGGATTTTTTTTTACCGTTAGTTTTCCGCGTAAGGCCTTTATAGTACATAGAAGGAAAACTCCCGCGAAGAAGTTTTTTTTTTATTTTTTTGTTTTCGCGTGAGTTTTTTGCATAAAGCTGTCATAACGCATAAGACGGAAAACTCCGGCGAAGAATGTTTTTTTTTTTTTAGTTTTCGCGTGAGTTTTCCGCGTAAAGACCTTATATATTATAAAGGCTTTTCATTGGAATCAGCTCGTGTCAATCGGTACCTAGTACAACCTAGTACAGCCTAGCTATATAAGAAGCATCGCTTTTACACAGAAAGCATCCACTTCAACAACAGTGACTGAAGGATCAACATCTACTACAACTACTAGGAGACTTTCTGTATTAAGGTAAGTGATTAAAATAATTATTTAACATTAGTTGAAGAACTCAACTAGTTGCACTATGGACTTATCCTCCTATTACGATATGGAGTCGTTCTCTTGACCATAGAAGTATCTCTCCTAGATAATTTTATGCTCATGGAACCTATCCTGTTTCCGCTCAAGATCGCAGTTTTTTGACATTGATTGACAGAATTGCCATATGTCCGAGAGAATTAATAGGTTAGCATATTAAATGATGCCTTGAACTACAGGTCGATTTTGAACTTTACAGCCAAAAATTGATTACAACGTTCAATATTGTATTATTTTACTTCATTATCAGCATAAAACAGTTATTATTCATTGTAAAATTAAATAATTAGAGCCTTTTTACCTTAACTCTACTTAGAGTCCTCCTAGTGGCTGTAGTGATCTAAATAATAAAATAATAATAAAAAACTAGTTCCAAAGAACTAGATGATTTAATTAACTACAGACAAATAATTATTTTAGCACTTCTTACCTCGATGCTGGTTGCTCTCCTAGTAGCAGATATGTGAATGAAGTAAAATCTTGTTGGGATTCCGGTTCATCAACCACCAATTGACTTTCTGGCATATCAAAGATAGGAGAAGGTCTTGAGTATTCATTCTGAAAAAAAACAAATATTTTGTTTAATTTTTTGTAATTAATTTTAAAGATCATAAAGACCATAAACCTTCAGCTAGTTGTGTTAGCTAACAGAAAATAAATATTTTTACTCTTACCTTTATGAAGAGGGTGAGGTCCTAGTAGTTGCAATGGAAGGATTAGTAGATGTTGCTTCTCTGCTAGCTGTTGTAGAACTGGATGCTTTCTGTGTGAAGACAGTGGCTCTTAAATAGGTAAAGTTGCACTGATTAAATCCTATGAATCAACATTTTTTCACGCGAATACAACTCAATGCTTTCGCGGGAATAAATAATTTATTTTCACGCGAATGGAAACTGTTTCTTTCGCGGGAATAAAAATTTTATTTTCACCCGAATACAAACCAATGTTTTCGCGGGAATAAATAATTTATTTTCACGCGAATGGAAACCGATGCTTTCGCGGGAATAAAAATTTTATTTTCACGCGAATACAAACCAATGCTTTCGCGGGAATAAATAATTTATTTTCACGCGAATAGAAACCGTTGCTTTCGCGGGAATAAAAATTTTATTTTCACGCGAATACAAACCAATGTTATTGCGGGAATAAATAATTTATTTTCACACAAATGGAAACCGTTGCATTCGCGGGAATAAAAATTTTATTTTCATGCGAATACAAACCAATGCTTCCGCGGGAATAAATACTTTATTTTCACGCGAATGGAAACCGTTGCTTTCGCGGGAATAAAAAAATTATTTTCACGCGAATGAAACAGGAATATTTCACGCGAATAACACTATTCTGATAGAGTTTTCGCGTGAGTGTTTTTAATGGTTATAAGTTAAATGAGTAGGAGTGTCTTATAGTATATAAGAACAGCTCTCTCTACATAGAAATCATTCTCTTCAGCAATAACCTCAGGAGTATCAACTACTACAATAACCTCAGGAGCATCAACTACTACAGCTGATTTTCTTGGTGATAAGGTAAGAATTAATAGAAAAACTATTTTCATCGAAGCTAAAATGTAATTATTTTACAACACTGTTTAATCATCCTATACTAACACATAACTTTTTTTTATTTTAGTTCATTATGAGTTCAAAGCCATATACAATAACAGACTTCCTCCCAGAGATTTATCACAAGTATATCAAAGAAAATGTAGCCGTGCAGGGAAATGCGAAATATCCATTAACATTGCAAGCTGCGTTATTCTGTATAACGCAGCATTTGCTAACTTTAACATCCTTATACGGAGAGCTACCCATACAGTACCAACCACATACATTACACCAGAATGCTGACAATCAGGAAACATTATTAAAACTAACAATTCAAAACAATTTTGAGACAGTTTTGAAAATGTCTAAAATCGTGAATATTAACCATTTTTTAAAAAAAATTAAGAGAAAGGTATGGGATCAAGATCTCACACAAAGATTAGTTAAAGCCCAATGGACTGAAGAATTAATGCTTGAGTTTAAGCCTAATATTTTACGTTATATTCAAACAGATGAATGTTTATATACATCTATTACTTCATTTGAAGTTATGTTATGGCTTTTTCAAGAATATAAACTTTAATATATACAATCATACAATATTTAATTTCTATTCCATGTACATAAATATATATATATATATAAAGCTATCGAAAAATTATCAAAACTTGAATGCCATACATTCAAAATCTATATGCCATATAAGTTCAACTCAAGTAAAAAAAGAATCAAAACTCAAATGCCACTTAAATGCCACTCAAATGCCACTCAAATGCCCCTTAAATAAAATAAAATATAAACTCGGCGAATCCATCCAACGTCGTAACCCATTGCCTCAACTCCAAGATCCAATCCACAAAAAAAAACAGGGAGGTCTGCTCATATATTACTACTGTAAGTCGATTGGACTGACCACTTTCTACTGACTATTGCTCGTTCTGCTAATTGACTTGTCCAAGTAGCTGCTTATCTTTATAACTATTCACTGTCTGTATGCAATGCTTGCATGTGTTACTGCTGCTGCAGTATTCTTTGTATGTTGCTCTTTGCTATTTCCACTTAGCTTGCCAGCTATTCTTTGTGTGTGTGCGCAAGGTGCTTATTGAAAGGATTCAAAGAAGCAGTGAGAGTGCCATGTTAACTCTGATTTATTTAGTGAAATGCACACATATTTATACAATACAGATTACATAATGTTTGTGCCAGGCAGCATAGAACAAAAGGTGGCTACACCCACCTGGCCTGATTGGCCTAGATAACAAAAGGGGGGGGGGCAGCACTTCGTCATGACTGAATAATTATGCACATGTGTGTTTGTTTACCGTGAAGTGCTGCCTACACGCAATACTATATAATATATAAGAAAAATATCTAATATGAAAATAGGCTGCTGCCGAACGTTAGTCACACTAGTACTGGAATAATGTAAATGCTAGTAGGCCGAAGCCGAATGAATGTTACATAGAACTGTTAGTAGGGTCGAAGTGTCACCTGGTGTCAATAGTCTGTACGTTTCCCCAACAATATGACCTTGGCCATTCCAGTGGGTTTATATTTCAATGGTACTGAGTACCCCAGACCCCCCCCCCCGAACATTCGGGGGTCAAACTCCCAACCCCCTAACGTTAGGGGGTCAAATTTGCCAGGTATTGTTTTGGTTTTCGGGGATTGATTTTTCTACTGATGATTGTTTGGAAGTTATCTTAGCATTACAACATGAAACATAGACCTAGCCCAGCTACATGCTTTTACTTCTTTTGTGGATTGCCATCGACCCACCCTTTGGATAAAACAATAAGCTTATCAGTAAACTAACAAGGCACATCATTGGCTCATAAACATATGGTTGATCAATCAAATAAAGGAATATTCGTGCTTTTGATTAAAAGTGGAAAGGCGGCTCTACTGTAAAGAAATATTTATTTACATTATTAAACAACAGCATGCAAATGAAGCTGCTATGCAACAACTAACAGCTGTCTGTATGTGGTTTGGTGGTTAAAATTATCATTACTACTACAGTAATTATTGTTGTAATTAATAATGATTGGATTTTCTCCCACTTCACTACACTACTACTATTATTTATAATAATCATTATTAGATTATTATTATTGATTATTTTTATTATTTATTAGTTATTACTACGAATGATGATGATGATTATCATTATTATAATTGTTATAAATAACAGTTAATAATAATTTGAGGCACGCCGAATTATATTACTATTATAATAATCAAAAATAATAAATGATTATATATTAATTAACGATAACAATAAAAAATCAAAATAATGAAATACATATAAATAATAAAAAAATAGTAGTAATTATTATCATTATTGTGCAGGATTTCACTGTGGGGGTGTGAGTTGGTAGCTCGGCCTACCTGCACAACCTCCCGAACTGTGATGGCAAACTGTGTCTATTGCTTCAGCGATACAACCCGCCCACAGGTCGACTAATATCCTTAGGAGTGGTGCATTACCATCCTAGTCTACTATCTAGCTGCCGGTTGCGTTAGCTGTTCTAGTGTAAGGCAGAGGCCGAACTTTGAAGGGCGAACTAGTCAAAGCTAGGTTCGGCCAGCAGAGGTTCGGCTGATCTGTTCCAGTGCAAGGCAGAGGCCGAACTTTGAAGGCGAACTAGTCAAGCTAGGTTCGGCCAGCAGAGGTCCAGGCTGATCTGCTTATTAATTACTACTCGAGTAATGTCGTACGTGCATGTACTTAGCGCAGTGAAGTTATTGTTAGAGAACAAAGAAACTTCTGAGAGTGTGCAAGCTGACTCTGCTTTATTATTCAATGACATCAGTATTTATGTACATGGTTACATAATAATAAAAGGGTACACAAAGGAGGCCACACCTAGCACAAACCATTGGCTAGAGTGCGCCAATAAAATACAGTAGGAGGTGTTAAAGTGATTGCTTGAGTAGTTGCACATGGCCAACATATACGATTGCATGATACAGTAAAATAATAAAAAGTGTACATAGAACTATCAGATCTAAAGTGTATGCATAGAAATAAGAAATAAGATGTAAGGTAGACAACTAGGTAGACTCGGTAAGTGTTAATAGAACCGACCAACGCATAGAACTGTTAATAGAATTGTCACAAGATGGCGCCGTCCTTCACATACTCCCCTCCATTGGCGATGGTGGCCAATAAAACGTGCCGGCGTCATCGGTGGGGTACAGGCTATTCTCTGTAGGGTCGGTTTAACTCCTTCTTGATTTCCTCTGCTCTCAACAACAGCTGGCAGGCGTCGTGGGTGACGGCATGCAATTCCCTGTCCAGCGCTTCCATACGATGTCTATGCTCTCGTCTCCTTCGGTTCCTTTCGGCTTCGGCCGAGCGCTCCCGTTCGGCTCTCCAACTGTAAGACGGTGGGTGGCGGTCCTTTCTAGGGGATACCGACCTCCGTGGGGGAGTTGTCTTCCTCTTCTTTGCTGGGGGAGGTGACTCTGGCTGTCTCCCTAATCTTTTCTGTACCGACGTTCTCTCTACCTTCTCAATGCTGGGGGTA
This sequence comes from Cryptosula pallasiana, assembly GCA_945261195.1. Taxonomy (NCBI): domain Eukaryota; kingdom Metazoa; phylum Bryozoa; class Gymnolaemata; order Cheilostomatida; family Cryptosulidae; genus Cryptosula; species Cryptosula pallasiana. The sequence goes on along the minus strand of OX183140.1, from coordinate 28,226,940 downwards.
GGGGTGCCAAAAGGTGGGGGTGATGCCCAGCCCATTGCCGCACAGAACTCGACGTATCTGTCCTTGTCAACCTCGTACAGAGGTTTTCCCTTCCCTCCATGTTCGTCGGTGCCTCCTTGTATTCTGATATGCTTCAGAATAGCGTCTCTCGATGCACTTCTTTTTCCGCACTTGCAAAAGAAGTAAGTCAGGTGTTGCCGAACGTGGTAGGCAACTCTCTTCTTTACTTGCTGAAAATCGCAGCGGCGACACTTCCATTGATCGCTGTCACCGATCTGTTCGTCCATCTCCTTGATTGCCCATAGCGTATCTCCACTCAGCCAAATTTCTCTGGTGATGTTTGCTGGCTTTGGTACAGCGAGGTCGTTCTCTCTTGCAACAGCAACACGTCGTATGTTAACTACTGGTGGAGCTGTAATTTTTTGCAACATATCCTCCTTGCGGGGGACAGTCACAGTCAACTTCATTTGCTGATCAAGCGCCTTCGTCAGTGAGGTGATGGAAACGTTCGGTAAAGTCTCACCTGTAGTTGACGTTATGTCTATCTTGTCCTTCGTCACTTGGGTGGTTCGAGCCATCGTCGGTTGCAGGGAGTTGTCCAGTTGTTCTACTCTTCTAGTGGGTAGTGAACACCCTCGCTGCTGACTATGAACTGATCGTTGGCGGCTCCTCCACCTTTCTTTATTCTGATTGGTGTTAGTGCTCACGTGTTCTTCCAGCGCCGCCCCCCACGCGGTTCCGTTTTGGTGACGTAGGGTGGCGGGTGTTCGTTGATGGTAATTAGAAGTTGTCTCTTCTTGTTTATTAATTTTTTCGGCGACGAGTTCGCTATCTTTGGGGGTTGTGTTTCCTTGCTCATTCTTTCTTCTTCGCCCCTCTTGTTGATAATTCGTCTCCTGTTTCCGTAGATCGTTTTGTTTTCTTTTTCTTTGTACAACTGTCCAGCCGATTTCGGCCGGGTTTTCTTCTGGTGTACTCACTGGAGTGGGAGCTAGGGTTTGTGAGGTTACCCTATGGCTTTCTCCTGTCCCAGTGGGTGGTCTTTTGGGTGACTGCTGCTCTCCTGCTGTTGTATAACAGTGATAGTCATCCAGCTTTCTCGGCTTGTGTCTTTCCCTCTGAGGTCGATCTAGAGGTGATGTAGGTGCCCGATTTTGGCTCAGAGTTGGCCAATCCTCCTCATGGAGGGGGGGGGGCCTCTGAGGGCTGGGTGCCCTTTGGGTGACCTCCAGGGGTGGACTGTCCTGCCTTTCTATCCTTTCTCTTGTACTTTCTTCCTCTCCATCGCTTTCTATCAGTTCCGGTTTTTGTGGTGGGCTATGGCCGACCGTAGGTGAAGGTGGGGGTGTACGTACTGGGGTGTGGGGTGGCCCGCCTCCTGGGAGGAGGTTCCTGGGTTCCTGGGTGGGTGGTGGTGTCGGCGGCTCCCTGACAAGTGGCGACCTGTCTCGTGGGGGTGACGGTAATGGCAATGGTAACAGTTCCATTGGTTCAGCTGGTGCCTGGCGTGCCTTGGGAGGCCGTCCTCTTCTCGCCCCTTCATATTGGGCTGGAGAGCTGGCTCCCGACAGGGAGGTGCTCGACCGACCGGTTCCTGGCATGTTCTGTAGTGGCGTAGTCTCATACCATTCTGTATCGACCATTGCCCGCTCCTCTCCACTTTGTAGGTGTGATTTGGAAACACCTCTGTCACTTGGTAGGGGCCCACAAACCGGGGTTGTAGTTTCGGGTTGCTGCCCTTCACCCTTCTCTTATTTTCTAGTACGACGAGCTCCCCCTTCTGGAAGACGGAGGGTTCCTCGTCGTCTTGGCTCCTGATCTCATGTTGCTGGTGTCTGAGGTACTCGTGTGCCTTCTGGAGGTTCTCCTGCACCTCTGCAGTGTGCTCCAGGACGTTGCGAGGGTCCAGGGTAGGAGGCGTACCCGTTAGCTGGTCAGGAAGGCAGACCTCCCGTCCCATCACTAACATGTTGGGCGTTTCTCCTGTTGCTGAGTGGGGTGTGCTGCGACAGGCTCGCATGATTTTGCGGCAGCAGGCTGTCCCACTCGTCCTGTCCTTTCGTCAGTATCAGGGTATGAAGTGCATCTCCCAGCGTTCGATTCTGGCGCTCCACCATCCTGTTCCCTTGCGGGTGGTTGGGGGTGGTCCTTGTCTTCTTGATGCCCCACAGGCTGCACAGCTCTTCGAGTAGTACTGACTCGAACTGTGCCCCTTGGTCGGAGTGTAGCTGTTCGGGTAGACCCCAGTACGCAAACACTCTTTCGTCTAGTGCGGCGGCGACTGTGGGAGCTGTGGCATCGGGCAGCGCTATGGCGTCCTGCCAGCGAGTAAAGTGGTCGGTGAGGACCAGCGCCCAACGGTTCTTCCTCTTTGTCATTGGCAGGGGACCGACTAGGTCGATCGCCAGCTTCTGAAAAGGTCGACCAGCATACATCCGCTGCCTGTGAGGGTTCTCTGCCTTCTTCCCGTTCTTAGCCACTTGGCAGACCTCACAGTCTTTGATTAGTCTCCTGACCAGGGGGGAAATGCCCGGCCAGTACCAATCCATCAAGATGCGCTGTCTTGTCCTATGAATCCCTGCGTGGATCATCCTGTGCGTCTCCCAGACGACCTGCGTCCTCCTACTTGGTGGGCAGACTACGCACTGCTTTGGCCTGGAAGGGTGGTGCAGCGTGATGACGAGTACCCCATCAGGGCGGATCTTCATCGCTTCCTTCCGCTCATACAGTGTCTTTAACTCAACACTTCCTTTGGCCAGCTCCCTTTCTGTTACGCTCCCCGGCCATCTCAGCTCGGCATAAATCCGGCCTACCGCATCCTGCCCGTCCCTTTGCTCTTGAGCTAAGGTTTGGGCGGAGTGCACCGGGTTTGTCACAGTGAGGTTGACCCGCTCCTCTTTCTCTCCTCTCTCGGCAGACTCCCTCTCCAGCATGTCCCCCGGCCGTCTCAGCTCGGCATAAATCCGGCCTACCGCATCCCGTCCCTTCGACTGCTTCTGAGCCGAATTCTGGGGGGGATGTACCGGGTTCAATGCGTTGAGGTCATCTCTCACCTCTCCCTGAGGTCTCAGTCCAGCCTCCTGCTGTAGCTCTTCATGGGAAGGTCCCCCATCTCTCTGCTGATGGAGTCGCACTGCCTGCAGTCCGCACAGGGTCTTTGTCGGCTGAGTCCATCAGCATTGCCATGGTGAGTCCCGGCTCGGTGCTCGAGCTTATATCGGAACTCAGCCAAAATCTCTAGCCAGCGAGCTATCTAGTTCGACGGCTCCTTTCTTCTGCACAACCAGCGGAGGGAAGCGTGGTCCGTCCGGAGCTTGAATTCCCGCCCGTAGAGGTAGGGACGGAAATGTTTTACTGCCTTGATGACAGCGACCAGCTCCTTCCGAGTGACGCAATAGTTCCTCTCGGCTGGTGCCAGCGTCTTGCTGAAGTACGCAATGACGCGTTCCTTCCCTTCCTGTACTTGAGAGAGTACGGCACCGACTCCTACCGCACTGGCGTCCGTATCCAGGGTATACGGCAGGTTGGGGTCGGGGTACCCAAGTACTGGAGCCTGGGTAAGCCTGGCTTTGAGCTGGTCAAAGGCTGTCTGCTCTGCTTGTCCCCACTTCCATGGTGTCTCCTTGCCTGTCATCACTGTGAGAGGTTAAGCAATAGTGGCGTAGTCGGGGAGGTATTGACGATAATACCCGGCTGTTCCTAGGAACGCCTGCAGCCCCTTTACATCCGTCGGTGCTTCCCATCTCCTGACGGCCTCTACCTTCCCTGGGTCGGTGGCCACCCCTTTTGCACTTACTACATGTCCGAGGTACTTGACCTCTTCTTGCAGCAGCTCGCATTTGGAGGGCTTCACCTTCAGGTTTGCCTGGTGGAGTTGTCCTAGCACTTCGCCTAGCCTCTGCAAGTGCGTCTGGAAGTCGGGCGCGATGATGATCACATCATCCAGGTACAGGAGCAGTGTTTTCCAGTGGAGACCTTTGAGGACTTTTTCCATGAGCCTCTGGAAGGTGGCGGGAGCTGACGTCAGTCCGAAGGGCAAAACCTTCCATTTCCACAGGCCGCTTCTGGTGGTGAAGGCCGACTTATCGCTGGCGTCCTGGTCCAGGGGTACCTGCCAGTATCCACTAGTGAGGTCCAGCGTAGTAAAGTATTTACTACCGGCCAAGGCGTCCAACGACTCGTCGATTCTGGGGATTGGGTAGGCGTCCTGTTTGGTTATATCATTCAGCCTCCGGTAATCCACACAGAACCTCCACGTGTCATCTTTCTTCCTCACCAGCACCACGGGGGAGCTCCATGCTCCATCGGCTGGTTCAATCAGGTCCTTTTCCAAGAGGTCCTTAATTTGGCGTTCTGCTTCCGCCTCTTTCTCTGGTCCCAGGCGATGTGGTGGGCACCGGATGGGTCGAGCCCCCTCTACTGTGGGGATCGAGTGTTCTGCGAGGGTCGTCCTGCCCAAATCTCCACTGTGGCTACTAAACACCGTCTGGTATTTAATTAACAGCTCCTTCCCTTGCTGCTCCTGCCATGGGTTCTGGCACCCTCTCTTAGCTTGCTGGAAGAGGTCGTGTAGATGGGGGGGTATTTCCCTTCCTCCCGTCTCGTTCCTCTGTAGCCCTTTCTCTTCGGTCAACCCCTGGACGCCACCCTCTTCCACTCCCGTAAAGGTACCGATAACCTCTCCTGCGGGTAGCCTTAGGGTGTCCTGCGTTGGGTTGAGACATCTGACCAGCACGCGCCCTTGGGCGTCTGGTCTATTGATACTGGTGGCAACAGGTATTCCACCCCGTATACTCTCGATTACTCCTTGGGGAAACGTATCCCTCGAACTCAGGTGGCACGGAATCGTCACTTCCGTCTGTGGGGGCAGCTGGGTGTCCTGTCGGACTTGCACCTTGGACACGAGATTTCTCCCGTGGCGGTCGGTACACGCCAGCTCCTTTCCTTGTATCACCAGCACTGGACGGTCGAATCCCATCTGGCATCCTTGGCTTGTCAGGAAGGGCATCCCTAGGATAACGTCCTCGTTGACCTGGCTTACTACAAAGGTCTCCTCAAACTTTACATGGCGTATCCTTCCCTTCAGTGCAAGCAAGCCGTAGAATGGGAGTCTAGTGCCGTCGGCCATGATCCCATGGGAATCGTAGTGCTGCAGGTTGCGTTGTACGTGGCTCGGTAATCGGTCAAAGACCCGCTTAGCCAACAGGCTAGTGTTGCAGCCGGTGTCGATGAGGTGTGTTACCGCCTCTCCTTCTACCCTTCCAGGTAGGTAGTAGCTTGAACGATATAGTCGTTCTATCTGGTTGAGCTGGAGGGTCACAGGTTTCGGGATGAACCCTTCCTTCTCCAGTGGGGGCGTCTGGGTTTGCCTGTCCTTCCTTCTGGGCCTGGGTGGTTCCAGCTGCTCAAGAGTCCCGTCGCCGTCCGTTTCCATTGCCACTGAGCTGTCGGGTACCGACAGGTTGGCGAAACGGTTGTGTAGGGCGATGGGGGGACTAGTCAGGAGGTCCAGAGGAGGAGTCGCTCGCCGCATGGTAGCCGGTCCACTGGAGGGCGCCTGTGTCCTTTCCTTCTGGTGTGTCATTGCCTGTGTGCAGCCAGTCGGTCTCCCTACTGCTGCGGGCGGTAGTCGTTTCCCTGGCGACTAGGCCAAGGGACGGTTCTACATGCCTTCCGGGTATGACCTATCTGTTGACATCCCCAACATCTCTTCGGTGGCTCCGTCTTCGTCTCCGCTTTTAGGCTGGCAATCTCCTTGCTCAGCCCTTCCACGGTCCGAAGTAGCTGTGCCAAGGGGTCCTGTACCTCTTGGTGTCGAGCCATCTCCTTCTGTTGGGTCATTTCTTCTTCCAGGGGGTCGGCCTCCACTGTCCTGATGTGGGGTCCGCCTAAGGGTTGGTGTGGTACTTGCAGGAATTCATTCCCTGCCAATATCGCCTCCTCCAGGTTCTGTGGCCGTACTGCTAACAGGTGACGTTGCAAGTACGTATGCCCTAGCGTACTGTGGAAGGTCTGTAGTACCAGCTCCTCTCTGTTCTGTCGTGGCAAGGTGCTGTGAGCGGCCTTGATGAGGTGTTCGACCGTGAGTGCGTGGTCTCTGAGACTGTCTCTGGGGTTCCGTCGGTAGCTTAGCAGTTTTGCTTGAGCCTCCGAACGGGTCATACCAAAGGTTGCCTGGAGTGTCCGCGTCACTTCTTCTACGGTTTCACCTCAACCACGTCGTTCAGCTTTGCCTACCAAGGCTTGGCGTAGGTGGATCACCGTGTCTTCTGCCTGCCAATGGTTAGCGTCGGCCACCTCTTGGAACCGTTGCAGAAAGTAGTCCACATCCCCTGTACCATCGTACTGTGGTACCTTAAACTTATCACGCGTTGTGGCTACTGTCATGCGGTCCAAGATGTGTGTGAGCGTCCCCATCATCTGCAGACTAGACGGATCCCTGTCTGTACTCAGCGCTCGTCTTCGCGTCGCCATCCTTCTTCAGGGAGATACTGCTTGTGGGTGTCTGTCAATCCCACTGCTGCCACCAATGTGCAGGATTTCACTGTGGGGGTGTGAGTTGGTAGCTCGGCCTACCTGCACAACCTCCCGAACTGTGATGGCAAACTGTGTCTATTGCTTCAGCGATACAACCCGCCCACAGGTCGACTAGTATCCTTAGGAGTGGTGCATTACCATCCTAGTCTACTATCTAGCTGCCGGTTGCGTTAGCTGTTCTAGTGTAAGGCAGAGGCCGAACTTTGAAGGGCGAACTAGTCAAAGCTAGGTTCGGCCAGCAGAGGTTCGGCTGATCTGTTCCAGTGCAAGGCAGAGGCCGAACGTTGAAGGCGAACTAGTCAAGCTAGGTTCGGCCAGCAGAGGTTCAGGCTGATCTGCTTATTAATTACTACTCAAGTAATGTCGTACGTGCATGTACTTAGCGCAGTGAAGTTATTGTTAGAGAACAAAGAAACTTCTAAGAGTGTGCAAGCTGACTCTGCTTTATTATTCAATGACATCAGTATTTATGTACATGGTTACATAATAATAAAAGGGTACACAAAGGAGGCCACACTTAGCACAAACCATTGGCTAGAGTGCGCCAATAAAATACAGTAGGAGGTGTTAAAGTGATTGCTTGAGTAGTTGCACATGGCCAACATATACGATTGCATGATACAGTAAAATAATAAAAAGTGTACATAGAACTATCAGATCTAAAGTGTATGCATAGAAATAAGAAATAAGATGTAAGGTAGACAACTAGGTAGACTCGGTAAGTGTTAATAGAACTGACCAACGCATAGAACTGTTAATAGAATTGTCACAAGATGGCGCCGTCCTTCACATTATTAATAATTGATAAATTACAAAAGTTAAAAAAATGAATAATGATTAGCTAATAAATAATGATATAGTATAACAATACTAAAACTCGACCCCCTAACACTCATGGTGAACCCCTAACAGGCAACCCCCTAACAAATTCCTCCAAACCCCTAACAAAAAATTTTTCGCGCTTCGCGCAGTTCTATTTTGTTAGGGTGTTGGATTTTTAACTCAAAACGCCCCTGCGGCCATGTTACACTTGAGAGATGACCTACGGGTAGAGCATTAGATTGTGGAAAGCCTCCGCATCTGCAGGGGATCTTTACTGCGTACGAGCACATTTTGGGCTAACACCAAGGGAAGCTATGTCCCGGCTCACCAGCTTTCGCCGACAACACAAGACGCCGCTCCAGGAGCACACTAGTGAGGTAGAGCATCTAGTACTCGTTGCCTACACTGACCTCCCTCACTGACCCATGCAGAGGATGATGCTTGATATATTCAGTACTACAGTTGGAAATGCCTACCTGCGGAGACACTTAGTGGCCATACAGCCCACTGACTTAACTGATGCAGTCAGGGCCGGTAATGAGTATCTGCAAATAAAGACACCATTTGAAGCATGCCAGGCTCAAGTACGAATGGTAGGAAAGAGAGACAGAGAAAGTGAGACATCCACCATCCCCCCAGACACTGCTGCACCACCCGACCCGCCAGTAAACCACCCACCTGTCCCTGAATTATTAACCAACTTACTGGTCACATTACAGACATTTATCCAGGAGATACAGACGGTAGGACAATTAACCGCCCCAAGCACCTCAACCCCACAACTGGCAAGCATTCCCCTTGGACGTGCAGCCAGCGAGCCATGGCCGCTGCCTCGCCACAACGCCGAACTTCTCAAACTGGTGGAACCGTTTAACCCTGTTCCACTGAAGCAAGGCCCCTCTACACTACCCAAAAGCCGGCCCCCGGCTCCACGAAGTAAACCCCGGGAGAAGCATGCGCGGACATCTTGGGCTCCCGGGCACCCAAACCCCCAGGAAAAACCCCCGCCAGTCAACCACCACCGGCTCCCAACTTTTTCCCAGGATGAATAGAAGGACATCCGATTTCTGTGCTGATGGACGCCGACTGTGCTCCCAACCTCTTGTCATAACAAGTCTTTCAAACCCTATCTCCCACCATCAGGAATCATGACGGATGGTTCGGAGGGACCCTACCTGGGCACCGTTACAATCCCCGTCCACCTGAGTGAGTTCAAAACAGACATTACCTTCACTGTGGGACAACTAAACAAAGATGTCATACTAGGCAAACCATTCTTTTCATCGAAACAGTGTCAGATACACATTGATGAAGCTACGGTGACAATAAATGACCACTCTCTACAGTGTACTGACCAACAAAGCAGGCTGCTGGTCAATAAGGTACAAGTAGTACGAACTGTCTCACTTCCCCATGTTCAGAAGCAACACTGGCTGGACGAGTAAACTCCAAGAATCACGGAATCCTGGGTATTGTGGAGGGCCACCCCAATGCTCTCCCATTGGCCACCAGCATCAATCATCCGGATGGACAAGATCGAATAATTGTGCGATGCCTGAACCCAACCGACCAACCATTGGAGTTAAAGTCGGGACAAACTATTGGGCGCTATACACTCCTAGACCCGACATACTGTCCCACCACGGATTCCCTTCAACAACTGGACACGAAGCCCCCGGCTACCCAGGACCCGGTACCCATGGTTGCCACCCACCTGAAAGACCTGTACAAAAGAGCCCTAGAAAATTGCCAGAGCAATCAAGAGACAAGGCGCCTAGCCCAGCTGTCAGGGCAATATGGAACCACCTTTAGTGCCGGAGATCACAACATAGGACAAACCAATTTGGCCGACCACAGTATCCTCTCTCTATGAGGTGCCAAACCTGTCCATCACCCCCCCCCCCACCGGTTCGGACCACAAAAGGAAGAAGAAGCCGAAAAACAGATAATCCACGTGTTGAGCAAAGGTCTGATAGAGCCTACCACTGCAGCATGGAGTTCTCAAGTAGTCCTTGTTAAAAAGAAAGACGGGTCGTGACAGGTTTTTTTTTTTTTTTTTTTTTTTTTTTTTTTTTTTTTTTTTTTTTTTTTTTTTTTTTTTTTTTTTTTTTTTTTTTTTTTTTTTTTTTTTTTTTTAAATCAACTTTATTTACTGATCAATGTACAGTTTGTAAGCAATATACAAGGTACCAATGGATCATGTTTGACATTATATGAAATAGCTATCAAAGCAAACACCCTATACCCATGCCCGCCGTTACCGGCTACTCTTCCGAAAAGGCAGAGGGGGATCTTTTACTAGCATGACTCCATAGTTATTATGGAGAGTGCAATCAAACTAGGGACCACGTTATTTTTATGCCCATATCCGACCAGGCAGAGCATAGGAGGCCAAATATCTTGCTCACAGATAACCGTGCTGGGAATCGAACCCCAGATCCAGGATCGAAGTGCAAGCACTTCAACCACTAGACCACACGTGCCTCCTGGTGTGTGGTTTGTGTTGACTACTGCCGGCTCAATGCAGTAACCCAACTAAATGCTTATCCTTTACCCCGAATAGACAAAAGCTTAGACGCCCTTGCTGGGAGTAAATACTTCAGCACACTAGACCTCGTCAGTGGGTACTGGCAGGTACCCTTGGACAAGGACACCAGCGAAAAATCGGCATTCTCTACTCGGGCGGGACTTCATAAGTGGAAGGTGTTGCAGTTTGGCCTCACTTTGGCACCGGCTACATTCCAGAGGCTAACGGAGAAGGTCCTCTATGGGCTGCATTGGAAAACCCTGCTTTTCTATTTATATGACATAATTGTCACCTCCCTAAACTTCACTACCCACCTGGAGTGGCTGACAGAAGTTCTCCAAAAGTTACCACAGGCTGGACTCAAACTAAAACCTGACAAATGCGACTCACTACAGAAGCAGGTCTGTTACTTAGGACACATAGTCAGCAACAGACCCCGATAAGGTCGCTGCCATTACCAATTGGAGCTCACCGCGGGACCTGAAAGATCTCCAAACATTCTTAGGAACAGTAGAATACTATCATCAGCACCTACCAGAATTTGCAACGGTGGCCAAACCCCTCACCAAACTCACAGGAACGAACACCCCATGAGAATGGGGCCTAGAACAGGAACAATCATTTGCTCACCTAAAGAACAGCCTCATCACGGCCCCCCATTCTAGGCTATCCTGAACCTCAGGGGTCCTACATACTGGACACCAACGCTTGCAATGACCTCCTGGGAACTGTCCTATCTCAGATCCAAAATGGTTGCGAGAGGGTGATCTCAGATTACAGCAAAACACTGGCCTCAGCAGAACGCAACTACTGTGTCACCAGGAAGGAGCTCCTGGCAATAGTAAAGGCTGTACGGCGTTTCCGGCCATATCTATTCGGGCAGAAATTCAAGCTCAGGACGGACCATGCCTCTCTGCTATGACTTTGCCAGAAACGAGAACCAACGGGTCAGGTGACCAGGTGGCTAAAAATTCTCTCCGAATTTCAGTACTCGATTGAGCATCTAAAAGGCTCGCATCATGGCAACGCTGATAGATTGAGCAGACGCTGCCCAGACACCTGCCGTCAGTGTCAACACATTCAGAAACGGGACGGCGATCCCACCAAGTTCAAAGTAGCCGAAGAATTGTTTCCCCGCCCGGAGATAACCCCCCTCCCCACCAGCAATTTCATCTCGGCCGTAGGCCGCCACGATACAACTACCTCAGACACCACGTTAATTAGGGCACAGCAAGAAGGCCAGCACGAAGTAGCTGTCATGTATGCAGCGTTTCTAGGAAATCACGCCTTAACCCAAGAACAACTGGAACTTGGATGAGGATCAGACCTAACTGCGTCCTGGAGATCCGGGTGGCCATCAAGAGGAAGTCTCGATGGTGCAGCCTCTGTCCTCCCGGGCTACGAGGAGCCGTCATGTGGCAAGTTCATGAATTGGCACATCAAGGAATCAGTCGGACCCAACAGAGGCTACTGCTCACCTGGTACTGGCCGTGAGTATATGCTGACGTCAGGCGCCTTGCACGGAGTTGCGAGGTCTGCCAGCACACAAAAAGTGGAGGAGTCCGTCCTGACCCTCACAGGCAACACATGTACGCTGGCCGCCCCTGGCAGAAGCTAGCAGTTGACCTGGTTGGACCATTGTCTGAGACGGAGAGAGGGAACCATTGGATCTTGGTTCTGACACATCATTTTACCCGCTGGCAGGACGCATTAGCTTTGCCTGACGCAACTGCGCCTGTAGTGGCCACTGCCCTTGATGAAAGGGTCTTCTCTTATTTCGGAATCCCTGAACAGACTCATACGGACCAGGGGACCAATTTGAGAGCAGTCTGATGCAAGAACTATGCTCTCTGTCGAACATAGACAAAACTAGGGCTACACCATGCCACCTACAAGCTAATGGGGTGGTAGAAAGGAATAACCAAGTGCTGGGGAACTCCTTGAGGTCGCTGCTGTTAAAGCGGCAGCACAACAAATGAGATTTACTCCAGCCGTAACTCATGTGGGCATTTAGAGCTACCCTCCATTCAGTGACCGGAGAAATGGCAAACTTTCTCATGTTGGGGCGAGAACTTTGCTTACCGGATCAAATCACCTATCGTCCCCCATTACCAGATCAACTCCTCGTGCATGCCTATGCCCAAGCACTAAAATAAAGGTTAGAAGAGGTACATCAGACTCTACAGGAGCATCAGACCCAAATTAGAATGGAGGAAGGAGAAAAAACTACTACGTTCACCCCAGGGGACCAGGTGTGGCTCCTAAATCGAAGGCGACTGTAAGGGAAGAATCCCAAACTCCAACCCGAGTTTTTCAGACCATTTGAGATCGAGGATGCCTACCATAGCCATACTTACATAATTATGAGACACGGCTAGAGATCCGTGCAGAATGGGTGCAACTTAAAACCCTGCTACCCCTGTACCGACCCCAGGGGTCAGGCACCGGCAGCTCTTGATCCTAACTGCCAACCCAACATGAGGGGTGCCACCCGGACGAAGAGAGGCTGCAAAAATCCAGGGAGGATGAATACCTTCCACTCCCAACCATGCAGGAACTCCCCCCGGGTCACCAGAGCAACAGCCACTGAGGAAGAACCGGCCGACTTACCCGACTTACCTCAGGCAGCGGAACAGCCCCCGCCACGGACTGCCGTTCCTACAAACTGCCGTTCCTATGAACCCCCCTACAGAAAATCCTATAGCAAGTACCAGGAGCTGGCTGCAACGAAACGTGGGTCTCCCTACCAGATATGGGGAGACTTATTGACACCAAATCATCACCCCCAGAGATTGAGACCGATGGTATGAAGAGCACTTTCCTGACCTCCCCCACCAAATCAAGCAAAACGGCGAGTTTTCCTCACCCTACCCGTCTTACTCAGCAACAAAGAAGACAAGGTCTGGAGTTACCCCAATCTGGGTAATCAAACGGCTTGCCAAGTACACCCAGCTGACCACCTCTTCGGGACGTCAGCTCGAGCCTATGCTTATATATAATCAAACGTATTTAATCTGGGTACATGTGTTACCCCCTCATATTATTCTTGGTGTGTTTTAATTAAAGACCGGGTGTGCCTTTAATGGAGAGAGGTATGTGGTAGATTTTTGTGCACAGTAATAGTAAACTGGGAGTTTGCTACACCATGTTCCCTTCCTGGTGCGCTAGCATTCCACCTACATCGGTAAGATGCTGTGCCAGCAGAAAAGCTATACTGTGCCAGTAGCACAGTGTGCAGGGCCAGTAGTGACCCTTGCAGGGCTGGTAGTGACCTTTACAGGGCCGGTATGGTGACTCAAAGATGGTCAAAGATGGCTGCCATAGTAGAGAGTTTCCAGAACCAGCTAGGATTCAACACTAAACCAGGAAAAGAAGTGACCCTCCCTAACATCCGCAGTAACCAGGACCGTAAGCTATCCAGAGCCTTGGGACCCTGTAGGGCACTCTGATTGGACAATGGGAGACAGGACTCAACCTCTAGCCACTTGGCACCAATTCCATTTAATCCATATTTATCGCATGATTGGTTAACTATTTATATGTGCACTTGCATTAGTTCAATTACTTCCTGTGCTCTTACTGTTATGAAAATTATGCTAATTACTTCTAGTGAGTCCTCCTATATAAGGAGAGACTTTTGCCACAATCATTGCATTCATTCTCATGTCTTGCCACACTAACCCTAGAGGAAGAACAGCCTTTCGGACTTTGTCTTGTGAGAATAAAGCCAGCATTCAAACTTTACCCTGTGTTATTTGTGTGAGCAATGGGCTCTAGCTGTACCGGGTATTTTGGTTGCCTGATTGCACAGTTGTCACTGTCGAGCAGTACAGTGTCCCCTCTGGAAAGAAGTACAGCACTTGAGTTTAGTGGATGTCCGTGGAACCAGACTTGAATCCATTACAATAACACACCTCTAACGTACACACGACACACCTCTAACATAGACATAACAAAGCTCTAACATACGCACATAACAAGTACACAGCACACCTCTAACATGCACATAACACACCTTTAACATACACATAACACACCTCTAACATAGACATAACACACCTCTAACATACACATAACACACCTCTAACATACACATAACACACCTCTAACATAGACATAAAACACCTCTAACATAGACATAACACATCTCTAACATACACATAACACACCTCTAACATAAACATAACACACCTCTAACATACACATAACACACCTCTAACATACACACAACACACCTACAACATAGACATAACATACCTCTAACATACACATAACACATCTCTAACATACACATAACACACCTCTAACATAGACATAACACACCTCTAACAAGGACATAACACACCTCTAACATACACATAACACATCTCTAACATACACATAACACCCCTCTAACACATAACACACCTCTAACATACACATAACACACCTCTAACATACACACAACACACCTACAACATAGACATAACACACCTCTAACATACACATAACACATCTCTAACATACACATAACACCCCTCTAACACATAACACACCTCTAACATAGACATAACACACCTCTAACATACACAAAACAATTCTCTAACATACACATAACGCACCTCTAACACATAACACACCTCTAACATACACATAACACACCTCTAACATACACAAAACAATTCTCTAACATACACATAACGCACCTCTAACATACACATAACATCCTTCTAACATAGACATAACACACCTCTAACATAGACATAACACACCTATAACATACACAAAACAATTCTCTAACATACACATAACACACCTCTAACATACACATAACACCCTTCTAACATACACATAACACACCTCTAAGATACACATAACATCCTCTAACATACACATAACACACCTCTAACATAGACATAACACAACTCTAACATAGACATAACATACCTCTAACATAGACATAACACATCTCTAACATAGACATAACACACCTCTAACATACACATAACACACCTCTAACATACACATAACACATCTCTAACATACACATAACACACCTCTAACATACACAAAACAATTCTCTAACATACACATAACGCACCTCTAACATACAAATAACACCCTTCTAACATAGACATAACACACCTCTAACATAGACATAACACACCTATAACATACACAAAACAATTCTCTAACATACACATAACACACCTCTAACATACCCATAACACACCTCTAACATACACATAACACACCTCTAAGATACACATAACATACCTCTAACATACACATAACACACCTCTAACATAGACATAACACAACTCTAACATAGAAATAACATACCTCTAACATAGACATAACACATCTCTAACATACACATAACACACCTCTAACATACACATAACACACTTCTAACATACACATAACACACCTCTAACATACACATAACACACCTCTAACATACACATAACACACCTCTAACATACACATAACACACCTCTAACATACACATAACACATCTCTAACATACACATAACACATCTCTAACATACACATAACACATCTATAACATAGACATAACACAACTCTAACATAGACATAACATACCTTTAACATACACATAACACACCTCTAACTTAGACATAACACACCTCTAACATACACATAACACACCTCTAACATACACATAACACATCTCTAACATACACATAACACACCTCTAACATAGACATAACACACCTCTAGCATACACATAACACACCTCTAACATACACATAACACATCTCTAACATACACATAACACATCTCTAACATACACATAACACATCTCTATAACATACACATAACATACCTCTAACATAGACATAACACATCTCTAACATACACATAACACACCTCTAACATACACATAACACACTTCTAACATAAACATAACACACCTCTAACATACACATAACACACCTCTAACATAAACATAACACACCTCTAACATACACATAACACACCTCTAACATACACATAACACATCTCTAACATACACATAACACACCTCTAACATACACATAACACACCTCTAACATACACATAACACACCTCTAACATACACATAACACACCTCTAACATACACATAACACACCTCTAACATACACATAACACACCTCTAACATACACATAACACACCTCTAACATACACATAACACACCTCTAACATAGACATAACACAACTCTAACATAGACATAACATACCTCTAACATAGACATAACACATCTCTAACATACACATAACACACCTCTAACATACACATAACACACTTCTAACATACACATAACACATCTCTAACATACACATAACACACCTCTAACATACACATACCACCCCTCTAACATACACATAACACACCTCTAACATACACATAACACATCTCTAACATACACATAACACAACTCTAACATAGACATAACATACCTCTAACATACACATAACACACCTCTAACATAGACATAACACACCTCTAGCATACACATAACACACCTCTAACATACACATAACACATCTCTAACATAGACATAACACACCTCTAACATACACATAACACATCTCTAACATACACATAACACATCTCTAACATACACATAACATACCTATAACATACACATAACACACCTCTAACATACACATAACACACCTCTAACATACACATAACACACCTCTAAGATACACATAACATACCTCTAACATACACATAACACACCTCTAACATAGACATAACACATATCTAACATACACATAACACACCTCTAACATACACATAACACACTTCTAACATACACATAACACACCTCTAACATACACATAACACACCTCTAACATACACATAACACACCTCTAACATACACATAACACATCTCTAACATACACATAACACACCTCTAACATACACATAACACACCTCTAAGATACACATAACACACTTCTAACATACACATAACACATCTCTAACATACACATAACACATCTCTAACATACACATAACACATCTCTAACATACACATAACATACCTCTAACATACACATAACACACCTCTAACATACACATAACACATCTCTAACATACACGTAACACAACTCTAACATAGACATAACATACCTCTAACATACACATAACACACCTCTAACATAGACATAATACACCTCTAACATAGACATAACACACCTCTAGCATACACATAACACACCTCTAACATACACATAACACATCTCTAACATACACATAACACATCTCTAACATACACATAACACATCTCTATAACATACACATAACACATCTCTAACATACACATAACATACCTCTAACATACACATAACACACCTCTAACATACACATAACACATCTCTAACATACACATAACACATCTCTAACATACACATAACATACCTCTAACATACACATAACACACCTCTAACATACACATAACACACCTCTAACATACACATAACACACCTCTAAGATACACATAACATACCTCTAACATACACATAACACACCTCTAACATAGACATAACACATATCTAACATACACATAACACACCTCTAACATACACATAACACACTTCTAACATACACATAACACACCTCTAACATACACATAACACACCTCTAACATACACATAACACACCTCTAACATACACATAACACATCTCTAACATACACATAACACACCTCTAACATACACATAACACACCTCTAGCATACACATAACACACCTCTAACATACACATAACACATCTCTAACATACACATAGCACATCTCTAACATACACATAACACATCTATAACATACACATAACACATCTCTAACATACACATAACATACCTCTAACATAGACATAACACACATATAACATACACATAACACACCTCTAACTTAGACATAACACACCTCTAACATAAACATAACACATCTCTAACATACACATAACATACCTCTAACATACACATAACACACATATAACATACACATAACACACCTCTAACATACACATAACATACCTCTAACATACACATAACACACATATAACATACACATAACACACCTCTAACATACACACAACACACCTCTAACATAAACATAACACACCTCTAACATACACATAACACATCTCTAACATAGACATAACATACCTCTAACATACACATAACACACCTTTAACATACATATAACGTACACAAAATGCAAACATATAACATACTGTAGTTGATTTTGGGGGCTGAAACTCACTGACTAATGTCAGTAGCAATCCGACAAGTAAGCTGCCACCAGTTGTTGTTTAGCCTGTGACAACAGCAGGTCAGTATTGTACTGAAAGATGTCTGATAGAGTATCTCCAACTCTACAACCAGTAAGGAGCCCTCGGCTCCGATGCACAACTCAGTGCTGTAGAACAGAAGTTCTGCCTTTTATAGGCAATTTACAGGAAGTGATTAAGCATACTAACCAATCCCATAACACTAATACATAAGGAACGAATGAATAAAGAAATGTAAATAGATAGCAAAGTAAATGGAGTATATAGGGCTAAAGGTAAATGGCGCCCTGTAGTGGTAGGTGGCGTCATATGCTATTGCGTCAATCACAGTCCTATCCTGTCTCTAGTCTTTAGTCTTTCTAGCCTTTGTCCTTGGTCTTTCGTTGGGTTTACGGGTAGCTCTCTTCCGGAGGTGGCTCTCTGCTTCTCTCAGGCTGCTTTCTGGTCCACAGTCTACGCTGATCCACTTTTTGCTGGTCCTGCGAGGTCGGTAGTGAGTCATGCCGGGTTGGTACTGCTCCATACTCAGGTTCGGTCAATTTGGTATTACACCTTTCAGTCATTCTGGCCATCTAATCTCTTATGCAAGGATGCCAGAATGTAAGTACAGCATGTGCGCAGATATAAACAACATTAAAATCCAGAACAAATACACATGTCCCTGCCATTCTATACACTTAGGAGGCACGTGTGGTCTAGTGGTTAAAGTGCTTGCACTTCAATCCAAGATCTGGGGTTCGATTCCCAGCACGGTTATCTGTGAGCAAGATATTTGGCTTCCTATGCTCTGCCTGGTCGGATATGGGCATAAAAATAACGTGGTCCCTAGTTTGATTGCACTCTCCATAATAACTATGGAGTCATGCTAGTAAAAGATCCCCCTCTGCCTTTTCGGAAGAGTAGCCGGTAACGGCGGGCATGGGTATAGGGTGCTGCTCACACAAGCTCCAAGCTTATGAGACCCGTCTCTAGGGTTGCCCACAAGGCACAGCTCAAAAACAAAACAAAACAAAAACAACACACATATCGCATTCCGCAAACACAACGTACACACAACACACATAACATACCGCAACCACACGTGTAACATAACACATACATACCATACACAAAATGTATACACGACAAACACACACAAACCTTGAAGAAAATTTACAGCCTGTTACAGGGAGTTTGAACCACCAAGAGATACATTTTCAGTAGGTGGGTTGCTTAACCAATGGACTCTCTGCAGAGCAGTTTCTCTTTAGCAATGCAACAGGAAGTAACACTGTCTATTAACTTATCATTGAAAATGCTTACCATTAGAAATACTTGATTATTCTCTTGATATGTGACATTCTAAGCAGCTAATACGACAAAAAATGATGTTGTTGAGAAAGCTTTAAGGGATCAAAACAGCCTTTGCAACTTTTTCTTGAAAATAGTTTGGTTTGCTCATTAAAAAAAGTTAATCGAAGATTGTGCTCATGGGTAAAACCAATAGTCTCCTATTTCGTATTTTATTGAGCTTGCCAACATGAACTGATGAGGGTGCGCCATTGGTGAGTTACTGTGACTTGCTACTTCTACATTGACCATGCACTGTTATGATTCATGATAATAGCGGACCGTCATTATTATACACCCAGTGTCTACCTACAGCTGCAAACTAGGAAATTGTTTCATTATCTGGTTATCTCATAACAGTACGGGTCATGTAAGTAAGCTTCTGGTATTTGAATTTTTTTTATTTGTTTCTTACAAGTTTTACATTTACATACATAAACATTATTTAGTACAAAGTTATGTTTGCAATAATGCCCATACTACTGACTGTTTATTATATCTCAATACGACTAGTAGACAACTCCCACTTTAGTCAGCTGTGTAACAACAACTCCTAAGCTGTCTCTAAATGGGCGGGGTTTATGGCAGTAGGTGAGAGAGGGAGGAGATAATATATAGCATCCGTTACATAATATTACAACATGTCTGTTTCATCTCTCATTTTGTTTTGTGTGAGAGCAATGTTATTGTAACTGGTAGCTGTATCAGGGTGGTTGGTGTCTACACTTTATACAGCTTCCTTCATTTTCAATGATTCAATGTAATATTCCAGCGCTGATGAGTACTCGCCATGCTTGTAATATGCACTAGCAATTTTATTGTAAATGGTAGCTATAATAGGTTGGTTGGTGTCCGCACCAAATACAGCTTTCATCATCTCCATTAATTTGATGTGATATTCCCGTGCTGATGAGTAATCCCCACACTTGTTATATACACTAGCAATGCTACAGTAACTGATAACTATATCAGGGTGGTCAGTGTCCGCACCATATATAGCTTTCATCATCTCCAATGATTTGATGTAATATTTCAGTGCTGATGAGTGCTCACCACGTTTGTTATATACAAGAGCAATGTTATTGTAACTGGTAGCTATATCAGGGTGGTTAGTGTCTGCACCATATATAGCTTTCATCATCTCCATTGATTTGATGTAATATTCCAGTGCTGATGCATACTCACCACGGTTGTTGTATAAACTAGCAATGTTATTGCAACTGTTAGCTATAGCAGGGTGGTTAGTGTCTGCACCATATATAGCCTCCCTCATCTCCATTGATTTGGTGTAATATTCCAGTGCTGATGCATACTCACCACGGTTGTTGTATAAACTAGCAATGTTATTGTAACTGTTAGCTATATCAGGGTGGTTAGTGTCTGCACCATATACAGCTTTCTGCATTTTCATCGATTTGATGTAATACTCTTGTGCTAATGAGCACTCACCACGCTTGTTATATACACTAGCAATGTTATTGTAACTGGTAGCTATAACAGGGTGGTTAGTGTCTGCACCATATATAGCTTTCCTCATCTCCATTGATTTGATGCAATATTCCAGTGCTGATGAGTACTCACCACGGTTGCTATGCACAAGAGCAATGTTATTGTAACTGGTAGCTATATCAGGATGGTTAGTGTCTGCACCATATATAGCTTCCCTCATCTCCATCGATTTGATGTAATATTCCAGTGCTGATGAGTACTCACCACGGCTGTGATATACACCAGCAATGTTATGGTAACTGGCAGCTGTGGCAGGGTGGTTAGTGTCTGCACCATATATAGCTTTCATCATCTCCATAGATTTGATGTAATACTCCATTGCTGATGAGTACTCACCACAGTCGTCATATACCCTAGCAATGTTATTGTAACTGTTAGCTATGGCAGGGTGGTTAGTGTCTGCACCATATATAGCTTTCATCATCTTCATTGATTTGATGTGATATTTCAGTGCTGATGAGTGCTCACCACGGTTGTTCTGCACAAGAGCAATGTTATTGTAACTGGTTGCTATATCATGGTGCTTTGTGTCTACACCATATATAGCTTTCATCATCTCCAATGATTTGTTGTGATATTTCAGTGCTGATGAGTACTCACCACGGTTGTTGTATACACTAGCAATGTTATTGTAACTGATAGCTATATCAGAGTGGCTGGTGTCTGCGCCATATATATCTTTCATCATCTCCATTGATTTGACGTAATACTCCAGTGCTGATGAGTACTGACCACGGTTTTCATATACACCAGCAATGTTATTGTAATTGGCAGCTATATCAGGGTGGTTGGTGTCTGCACCATATATAGCTTCACTCATCTCCATTGATTTGATGGAATATTCCAAAGCAGAATTATACTGACCAAGTCCATTGCAGGCACGACCAATGCAATAGTAATCAGTAGCTATATCAGGATGCACCGTGTCACCAAACATGGCTATATCCATGTCTAGTGCCAGTTTATGATACTTCTCAGCCTCCTCATATTCACCCATATCATAATAAACATACCCAATGTCCCTGTAGGTTACTGAGATATCTTGGTGGTTTCTGTCTGCTGCGTACATGGAATGAGTTGTACTGTTTTTGAATGTGTGGGTGGATTGTTCTAGAAGCTTCTTTGCCTACAATAACAATTAAGTGAGACAATTATGTACATACTTGTGTTATGTACAGTCAATTGGATACAGTTTTAACCAAAATAAAGTAACAAAGAATTGTGACAGAGAAAAGGCAACAATAGCCTCAGTATCTGACGGACAATTGTATACACAATAGCCTGAGTGTGCTGACTGGAAACCGTAGTCAATATTGAATTGCTGAACAAAACTTTGAAAACTACAACCCAATCAAATGTTAATAGTGTGGTAGATATTGCAGCACAGTCATAGTAAACTGGGAGTTTACTACATCATCTCCACACCGAGTGCGCTAGAGTTTTACTCACACCCGTCGGTAAGATGCTGTGCCAGTAGCAAAGCTTTACTGTGCCGTTAGCACAGTGTGCAGGGCCGGTAGTGATCCCGGCAGGGCTGGTATTGACCCCTGCCAACCAGGTATGGTGATTCAGGGCTGGTCAAAGGTGGCTGGCTAGCAGAGGACACCTAAAACCAGTCAAGATCCTGCACTGAGTCAAGAGCAGAAGATACCCTTCCTAATATCCGAAGTAGCCAAGACCACAAGCTATCCAGAGCCTTGAGACCCTGTAGGACATTTTTATTGGACTATGGGAGATATGGCGCTTATTCTATTTAAACGTTGTATAACGCATGATTGGTTGTTTATTTATACATTAATCGCATTGGTCTAATCACTTCCTTCGCTATTACTCCTATATATAATATGCTAATTACTTCCTGTCAGTTCATCTATAAAAGGGCTGACTTTACCTCTATTCATTGCATTCATTCTCATGTCTTGCCAATAACCCTAGTGGATTGCCACCCCAGGACTTTGGCCTGTGGGAATAAAGCCAGTATTCAAACTACACCCTATGTTGTTTGGGTGAGCCAAAGGCTCTGACTATACCGCATAATTTGGTTGATTTATTACACAGTTGTCACTGTCGAGCAGCACAGCATCTCCTCTGGAGAGAGGTATAATACTTGAGCATTGGAGATATCCGTGGAACCAGACTGAAATCCATTACAATAGTAATGTAGGAGCAGATCTCAGTAAAAAAAAGATCTGCCAACATACCGTAATAGAATTGCACAGTGCAGTTCTCTCATCTTCAGCCGGTGCTATATATATATATATATATATATATATATATATATATATATATATATATATATATATAAGTAAAAGTATGACTGGGGCACAAGAAGTGCACAGGGGCTTAGACTAAATAGAAACAATCAAATAAATAAATAATAAATAATTAATTATTAATATTAGTTGCCCGAGAGATGGAAGAACCAGTCAAGACTGAAGTAAGTAAAACAGTGCTCAACAAGAAAAAATCGAGGAGCTAGATACTAAAAGGTAAAATAGTAAAAGATGTTAAAACTATTGGCTGACTACAAGTTGTTTCATGTGCTAGAAAAAAAGATGGAAAAAGAAAATAATTCTAGACACAATCATCAGGTCGGCTCTCAGCTGTTAAAAATGGTGGAACAGGAAACAGTTAGCTCAGACCGAAAGTATTAAGTGCACAAGGATCGTATAGTTAATATGTTGTTAAGGGTGCACGGGCGTCAAAGGTGGCTAAGGGCATAGAGCTACGCCTGGCTGAGAGTAATAAATTTACTCTCAGCCAGGCGTAGCTCTATGCCCTTAGCCACCTTTGACGCCCGTGCACCCTTAACAACATATTAACTATACGATCCTTGTGCACTTAATACTTTCGGTCTGAGCTAACTGTTTCCTGTTCCACCATTTTTAACAGCTGAGAGCCGACCTGATGATTGTGTCTAGAATTATTTTCTTTTTCCATCTTTTTTTCTAGCACATGAAACAACTTGTAGTCAGCCAATAGTTTTAACATCTTTTACTATTTTACCTTTTAGTATATATATATATATATATATATATATATATATATATATATATATATATATATATATATATATATATATATATATATATATATATATATATATATATATATATATATATATCTACTCTACCTAAAAGACTACCCACTGATGGCTACGCTTGGATGCACACAGAGTAAAGTTGAACTGCCGCTCGCCTAAGCCAAGCTCAGGAAGAATTTCCCGCCTCTAGTGCTTCTTTACATATCTCTATTTATAGTTATTACTCATTATTAGTGTGCCAGCCTGCTATTGCTTTTTGTACATCGCTGGGGGTATTGCATTTAACCAATCATATATTTATGTTACCACTTGATTGTTCATCTCTTATAAATACGCTTGCATTACGCCCAGCTAGTTAGTTCATAGACAGCTTTGCGACAAGACGCTCAGATAGCAGAGGACTCAGGCATGACTGGCAAGCTAACTGTTCTGACCAGTTTATGTTGAGTTTTCACTCGACCCTTGCCTATAGTTTCTAATCGTTCTTTATTCTGTACTTGTGCCAAGCCTACACTTTTGTGCGTACAATTAGACATTGTTTGTTTTGCTAGTGGTAATAAAGTTAGTGGTAATAAAGTTAGTGGTAATAAAGTTAGTGGTAATAAAGTATTGTTACCCTAAATCTTGTGATATCTGTGAGGCCGGTTGCCTGAGCACAGTTGTGTCTGCTTGTTAGCAGCATCTGGTTGTACCTAAGAGCGATAGATAAACCAACATAGCCTTGTCCTTCTACTGCCATGCTACCACATTAAGTAGAGACAAGCCGAATAACATAGCACTCTCGTAGGTACCTGTAACAGTTGACCTCAGAAACGGGGAAACCCGTTACAGTACTCCAAAAATTTTTTTGATTGTTTGATTTCTTTGATTATTTACAGACCTGCCAAAAATGTATCTGTTAGTTTTTAAATGATTTTTGTTAGTATAATATGTATTATGAATAAAAAAAAAGATCTGCTAACATTTTACATCGTTGTTTTTTGGTACGAATGCTTTTACAGACCTGTCACAGTATATTTATATAGGTATTTATAAATGTTTGGTTATGTGGTTGACACAGGCTCTCTGTTTGTTTACTCTTGTTATGGTATTATGCATATTTGATTAAATCGGTAATAGAGAGCGTAATGAAGTATATAATAATAGTGTAAGAAACTTAGGCAAAATTGGAAATAATTGTAATAGGAAGTAAAGAATAGTAGCATACAATGAATAAATATTGACTAAATAAACTGCTTGTTAGTAAATAATTTGAGTACAATTTTACTAATCAAAGCATTGCGAGTTGCAGTAGAATTTTTCTGAGACGTGGATGATAATAGTGTGTTCTTTTAAATTTCCTTAGTAGCTTCATCTTTTTTATATCTAAAACATGAAAATTACTTGATAAAAATAAATTATTGCAACTAAATTGAAATGAAGTATTATTTACAATTGATAGATTATATTATATAGAAAAGATAAATCACTCACCCGGTTGTATTGGTTGTCTTAAGCTCCTTGATCACAACTCTTGTCTTGTAGTTTGGGTTCTTCCAAATCGGTTGAAGCGACATTTCCTATCCTCGGGAAGTTCAACCGCAGCACAGTATTTCAACTTTTCAGACTTATTAGTAGTAATATATGAGCAGATCTCCCTACCAAGTGTTTTTTTGTGGATTATACTTCGAGGTTGAGGTAATGGGTTACGGCGTTGAATGAATTCGCCGAGTTAATATTGTATTTCATTTGAGGGGCATTTGAGTGGCATTTGGGTGGCATTCAAGTGGCATTTGAGTTTTGATTATTTTTTTACTTAATTTGAACTTATATGGCATATAGATTTTGAATGTATGGCATTTAAGTTTTGATACTTTTTTTACATAACTCGAACTCATATGACATCTTGAGAGAGAGAGGAGAGAAGAACGAGGAGATATAACTACATTGAATTAATATATGATTATATACATTTATTACATAATAAGTAGGGAAAATATCCTTGTATAATATAGCTAGAGTTAGTAAATACTAAGTAATACAACCACTACAACTTGTAATGACAATCAATGCGTAGTCTTTTTCTTTACAATGACGTCATTGATGTACTGATGTTATATCTTAGGAAGGAAGACTTCTGTTCTATGTACTTTTGATTCCGTAATGAACTAAAATAAAAAGTTATGTATTAGTATAGGATGATTAAACAAAAATGTAAAATAATTACACGAATTTGAATTAGAGTTCTACTTACATCGGCTAGTTAACATTATATAGAAAAGGGAAGTAACTCACCAAGTTATATTGTTCAGTTTGTTTTTTCTTGAGCATAATTTTCATCAAGTGTTTTTGATTCTCTCTCTTCTATCTAAATCAAAACAAAAAATACTTGCTTTATAAATAATTTTTATCTAATTGGAAGTATTACTTACATCAGTTAGCTTACATTAAATAAAAAAACATTCACTGAGTCGTATTGTCTGACTTGCTCTTCTTGAGTATAGTTCTCACCAGGGGGTGTTGGTTCTCTCAAAGACGTAGAAGATGCGTTTCCCGCTCCCATTGAAAGCACTAAGACCTTGTTCTCAACAACCTCATCTGTAGTAAAGGTCTTCATCTGGTCGGAATCATCAAGTTTGTTGGATAGGTTTTGAGCTGTTTCTATCGCTTGTAATGCTGTGAATGTGATTATATCATGTCGATGATAACCAAATCTACTAACTTCACGATTTCTTACAAGTATGACTCCTGTTCAAATCCGTTTGACCTCGCTAGCATGTTTTTCAGGTATATATAGAACTCCCATCATCAAACCATTGTATTGCAAACATCTGTAGTTTACCAGTAGCGCATCCATCACCACTTCTCCATTAGGTAATGTTAACTCAGTTGATATTTGAGGAGATTCAAAACTGATTACACTTCCAACAGCGAATTGAGAGAGTGTTGCGATACGAACCATACTGATCAACTGGCTAGGTGTTTTTTTTATTAATCTACTTAGCTGTTTAGCTTCCTCAAGGGAAATATCGGATGGGAAGATGATTGGGTGAAAGATTGGATGCTTGTCTGAATCGAATCCCATAAAAACCACCAATTTTGGAACATCCGGTTGTGTTGGAGCAAATTTGTTGTAATCCTCATTTCTCACCATGGACCTCACTTGTCGTCTGTTGCCAAATGTTTCGACATTGTAGCGCATAATACATAAGTTTTTATATACATCCTCAGCCGGTCTTTCGATGGAGATTATCTCGAGAAGCGATGGTGTTTGATTTAAGTGAAGTGGTTGAAACCTTCCAACCATTACTCTTTCATTGGTATCGCAAGAATTGAGCAAACCAACAGCATTTTTCGACAAGCAGGAAAGATGAGAAATAGATGGTGCTTTCAAAGTCCAAGCATAGTCAATCGTTTTATTTCTATCCGAATCCCATAGCTTTGGTCGAACTGTTTTCAGTTTCCTCCTTATTATATGTGAATCAGGAGGGATATTTTCTTTATCATCAGAGTATGGTTCGAATGTTGAGAGAAATGAGGTATTGCGGTCTTCATTCATATTCAGAGCACTCAGTGAGGAGTTGAACTGAAAAGAAAGTAAAAACTAGGTAACAGATGGTTGGAATTTGAAAAATATTTGAAAAGAATAAACTAACTAGATATTTATAAAAAAAACACATAATCAAAACCTAAATAATTTTTCTGATGCGTTATGGTGAAACTATTTGATCTTTTATTATTAAGAACAAATTATTAAAACATAAGATTAACTTTCTGAAGCATTATAGCAAATCTAGTTGAACTTTTCTATCAATAAATGTTAAAGAATTATTTAGTGATTCTCACCTTATTGACTGAAAGTCTTTCTATTGTTTCAAGTAAATGTAGTAGTTGGTGTGTAGATGTTGCTTCTTCGCTAGCTATTGTAGAACTGGATGCTTTCTGTGTGAAAACACTGGTTCTTAAATAGCTAAAGTTGCACTGATTAACCCTATGAAAACCATCTCGTGACACCTTCTTTATAATATACCTAGGATTCAGCATTTTTTCACGCGATATTCCCGCGAAAACATTGGTTTTTATTCGCGTGAAAACTATCTTTTTACTCCCGCAAAAGAAACGGTTTTTATTCGCGTGGAAATAATTGTTTTATTCCCGCGAAAGCATTGGTTTCTATTCGCGTGAAAATAAATTTTTTATTCCCGCGAAAGCAACGGTTTCTATTCGCGTGAAAATAAATTATTTATTCCCGCGAAAACATTGGTTGTTATTCGCGTAAAAATAAAATTTTTATTCCCGCGAAAGCAACGGTTTTTATTCGCGTGAAAATGAATTATTTATTCCCACGAAAACATCAATTGTTATTCGCGTGAAAATGAATTAGTTATTCCCGCGAAAGCATTGGTTTGTATTCGCGTGAAAATAAAATTTTTATTCCCGCGAAAGCAACGGTTTCCATTCGCGTGAAAATAATTTATTTATTCCCGCGAAAGCATTGGTTTGTATTCGCGTGAAAATAATGCTGTTATTCCCGCGAAAGCATTGGTTTTCCTTCGCGTGAAAAAATGCTGATTCATAGATATATTATAATGAAGGTTGGTATGTGATGATATTCATAGGGTTTAATCAGTGCAACTTTAGCTATATAAGAAGCACTGTTTTCATACAGAAAGCATTCACTTCATCGTTAGTAACTGAAGGAACAACATCTACTACATCATCATTTACTACAGTACTCCTTCATCACCTGAATTACATAGGAAACAGCTGAAGTTCAAACAACTATGCGTATAATTCATCTAATTCAAAGAAAAACAAGCCTTCATTTGTGATGTAAGTATTTACATTTACATTGTAATCAATTTAAACGTGAAGACATTTTCTGAAAAACATGGTTATTTACTATTTAAGCCATCAAAAACGTTGTATGTAAGTTTTAATTATGTTTTATTATTATTATTATTTCAGGACTTCAAAATGAAAAAAGTACTCCTTCATCCGAATTTTATAGGAAGCAGCTTAAGTTCAAACAACTATGAATATCATTCATCTAATTCAAAGAAAGACAAGTCTTCATTTCTGATGTAAGCATTCACATTCTATTACAATAGTAATCAATTCAAGTGCAGATGTATATTGAAAAAAATTGAAACCCTAGTCTTTTTTTTATTTTTTGCTACAAAGCATTATCATTTTTTTTTAGAATAACAACGAACTAGGTCAGAGGGAAAGAACTTTCCAACAAAAACTTCAACTCGAGTAATAACTGAAACTACTACTTATATTGTACATAAATAATGTGTCAAGTAACAAACAATAGATATGTAACAAACACTATTTATATTGAAAAAAAAGAAATGAAAAAAATCGGAATTGCTTTGAAAATACTAAGGACTCCATCGGATGGATAGACGATAGTTTACTCCTTACTTCCTGGTTGTTTTTACAACGAACTTTTCCTGATACCACTACAATAACTTATGTCGTCGCAACTTATCCGGATAATCACTGTAGTCTTTTGTCATTAAAATTACAAAAAACTATTGCGGAACTTTCCCCAAAGGACTTTTTCAAGTTCATTTACAATGAACTCTCTTTTTATGAAAGAGAGACTTTAATGCTTGATGAAAGTTATCGAAGAAAATCATTTCTTACAAACTGGAGACGAGTAGGTAGACATAGCGGTGAAAACATGGCTGGAGCTGGTTTCTATAACCTTGCAAAAGACAACGCTGTTTGATGTGTTTTTTGCCAAGGGGTATTACTAAACTGGAAGGATGGAGATGAACATTCGATGAAAGAACATGCTAAAAGTTTTCCGTTTTGTCGATTTGTTAGAGGATTTAACACTCACAATCGTGTGTATAGACCTAGGAAACTACTTGCAGATGAAATGAAAAACATCTCAATTGTCAAAAGTTATACGATGGAAGAACAAAAAACTAGAAGAGGAGATTTAACTGCAGAAGTATTACCTCTAGGTATATCAATTGATTGTGCTGGTACACCACGTTTTGCTACTGAAACATCTAGAGAAGACAGTTTCAAACAATGGAAGGGTAAAGTTTCCATGAAACTCCTTTCCAATGCAGGTTTTTACTATACTAAATTCGGAGATAGGGTAAAATGCTTCTTTTGCTCAGGTGAACTTAGAGAATGGAAAGAGAGTGATTTACCATGGGAGGAACACTGTCGATGGTTTCCAGATTGTTCTTTTTTACTTGGGAGTAAAGGCGAAGAGTATCTCGAGGATGTTTACGCACAAACGGAAAAAGACAAAAGATGTGAGCGACGGATTGAAAAATATCGAGAAAAAGTGAAACGAATAACACAAAACGATGACACCGAAGAAATGAAACTTATCTGCAAAAAACTAGGATACGGTCAAAACGATATCGAACAAGTCTTAGTGTTAAATGGAAAACCTTTTGAGCGAATAGGTTTTATGATTAAAGCCTTACATACTTTTGAAAATGATTTTACATCTGTTCAGAATTCGTCAACACTGTTAAAAAATGATGCTAAATCAATTGAATCGTTAAAAAAAAGTTAAACATCAGAGTAAGCAAAGCAAACTTGCTCAATGTGTGTCATAGTCACATGAAAAAAAAGTAATCACAAATCATATCTCTCTTCCATGTGGTCATCTCATTTACTGTAGTGAGTGTAAGGAAAAAGCACTTACTGAATGCTCATCAGAAATAAAACCTTGTCCGATCGTTGGTTGTCAGGTTGAAATTAAAGCGTTTATGAAGATCTACATGAGCTAGCATAACAATTAACTTCAAAAAAAAGAAAAAAATAATGAATGATTAAATAGGTATTTCAATTTGAAAACGAATCATTCTCGTTTTGTAATTCAAAGGAATAACAACAAACATGTTACGTGTTGAAGACTTTGCTCACCACGAAGCTTCCGATGCTATAGGACCAAAGACTTTTTTGGTTGAGGTTTCTGATGAAATGTTGAGAATTTATTTTACGGAAGAATGTGTATACTGTGTACTATGAAGAAATTTTTACAAGCAAGCAACCAATCTATCACTACTAAAATGTTACTGTTCACACGTTGATGACCAATGTATCACTTGTAAAAGATATGCTGAAATGGTTGAAGGTGCTACACCTACCAAAAAAGAATTGGGCGATGCTATCGACTGAATTGATAGAAAACAAGTTTTGAAAAAGGCTAAAATGGGTTTTTGGTGCATGATGAATGGATAAATGCTTTTTTGGATCTTTCCTCCGATCATTTGAAGTCTCCCTTTATGTTAACAAATTTGAGAGCATGATTAAATCCCTACCTATTACGTGTTAGTCAGAGCAAACTGGCTTATCAACGTCTAAAAGATATATTGCTTGCGATAGTGGAAGGATATCCATATGCTCATACTCCTGATGAAAAAGAAGACTCAGTCAACCCGATAATAACTATTGATTCGACTAATATATCTGAGGACTCATAAAAGAACTGCTACAAAAAATGTTGCTTCATTTATCTCTGAACTACGGAAGAAACATGAGTGGAAAAACTCAAGGATTCAAGTCAATTGCTACATTCGCTGAGTTTGTTCCTAAGTTCATAAGGACTCATTTTAAACACATTCCTTTAGAACGTTCGAATCCTCTTTTTGTTCAACTCATCACCGAAGAAGTATTTTATTTTGTGTTAGGATTCAATCTAGTTCGTAAATCAATACAAAGCATGCTTTTGAGCGGTAATTGTATTTCAAGAGCAAATCCTCTCGAATGCTTAAACTGTTTTAGGAGCTTTGATCCAAAAGTATGCTGTCCGCAAGACAAGTTGATAGATTTTGAAGATCTCAAAAGAGCGATCGAACTGAATGATATAAAGCAATGTTTGAAAGATGCTGAACTGGGTGATTTGATAGACATTTCGATTTTAAAAGGTTTGACTTCATTTCGCTGGACAGGAACACATGTTCTTTTGTCTCAATCTCGATTGGAACCATACTTACATTTTGGTAACCACTTTGATGGGATTGTTTCACGTCTTCAAAATCAGCTGAGAGAGCTGAATAAGCCACTAGCCACTTTTGTATAAATAGGAAGAACATCAAGAAAGAAAGTATTCAACTTCCAACACTGAAAGCAAACACATTTTAAAAAATGAGCTGCGTATTTATCTTGCTACTGACACTAACATTTTCTAATGTTAGTGGAGTATTCTATACCAACAAAATTGATGAATGTATAGCCGGAGCTATGGATAAGAATGATGTCTTGGTTTTTTCACCCTTCGAAAGGACTATACGATATAAAGATGAAAATGGAAAAAAATGTGTGCGACTCTACCCTCCCGACTATTTATATTGTGGCTTTTTCATCCCTCGAGGCGCTTCTTGGATCTGCAAGAGCACAACTTCTACAGATGCTGTGTCTTGTAATACTCCAACAAAATACACTCTGAATCAGGAGGAATGTGTAATAGGAGTTAAAAATGATACAAAAGGACTTACTCAAAATACAAAATTATTTCGGAATGGGGGATTATGTGCATTTGAATACAACACCTCACGTTTGTTCTGCCCAATAACAGAAGAGTTTGAGACATTCAACTTTGCATGCGTGCGATGCAATCGTTCGATCAACAAGGAACCAAAACCGGATAACATCACTAACATCAATGATTCATCACTTTTGGGTTTTGACAGTTTCAAAGCTAGTAGAGTGTTTTATAGCAATAAAATTGATAAATGTCTAGCTGGAGCTATGGAAAAAAACGATGTCTTGGCTTTTTCACCTTTTGAAAGGACTATACGATATAAAGATGAAAATGGGGAAAACTGTGTGAGACTCTACCCTTCCGACTATACATATTGCGGTTTTTTCATCCCTCGAAACGCTTCTTGGATCTGTAAGAGTAAAAATTCTACAGATACTGTGTCTTGTAATACTCCAACAAAATACACTTTGGATCAAGAGGAATGTGAAATAGGTATTAAAAATAATACGAAAGGACTTACTCAAAATACAAAACTATTTCGAAATGGGGAATTATGTGCATTTGAATACATCACCTCACGTTTGATCTGTCCACTAACAGAAGAGTTTGAGACATTCAAATTTGCATGCTTGCAATGCAATCATTCGATCAACGAGGAATCAATTCCAGCTAACATCACTATCATTAATGATATCGAACGTGTAAATGAGGAATCAAATCCAGCTAACATCACTAACATCAATGATATCAAAGGTGTAAATGAGGAATCAAATCCAGCTAACATCACTAACATCAATGGCATCAAAGGTGTGAATTCATCATTTTCGAGTTTTGACAGTTTCAATGTCAGCGAAGTATTTTATATCGACGAAATCGATGAATGTATATATGGAGTTATGGAAAAAAATGATGTCTTATTTTTTTCACCTTTTGAAAGGAGTATTCGATATAAAGATGAAAATGGAACAAACTGTGTGAGACTCTACCCTTCCGACTATACATATTGCGGTTTTTTCATCCCTCGAAACGCTTCTTGGATCTGTAAGAGTAAAAATTCTACAGATACTGTGTCTTGTAATACTCCAACAAAATACACTTTGGATCAAGAGGAATGTGAAATAGGTATTAAAAATAATACGAAAGGACTTACTCAAAATACAAAACTATTTCGAAATGGGGAATTATGTGCATTTGAATACATCACCTCACGTTTGATCTGTCCACTAACAGAAGAGTTTGAGACATTCAAATTCGCATGCTTGCAATGCAATCATTCGATCAACGAGGAATCAATTCCAGCTAACATCACTATCATTAATGATATCGAACGTGTAAATGAGGAATCAAATCCAGCTAACATCACTAACATCAATGATATCAAAGGTGTAAATGAGGAATCAAATCCAGCTAACATCACTAACATCAATGGCATCAAAGGTGTGAATTCATCATTTTCGAGTTTTGACAGTTTCAATGTCAGCGAAGTATTTTATATCGACGAAATCGATGAATGTATATATGGAGTTATGGAAAAAAATGATGTCTTATTTTTTTCACCTTTTGAAAGGAGTATTCGATATAAAGATGAAAATGGAACAAACTGTGTGAGACTCTATCCTTCCAACTATTTACATTGCAGTTTTTTCATCCCTCAAAACGTTTCTTGGATCTGCAAAAGCAAAACTTCTACAGATACCCTGACCTGTAATACTCCAACAAAATACACTTTGAATCAGGAGGAATGTGCAATAGGAGTTAAAAATAATACGGAAGGACTTACTCAAAATACAAAACTATTTTGGAATGGAGAATTATGCGTATTTGAATACAACACCTCACGTTTGATCTGTCCACTAACAGAAGAGTTTGAGACAGCCAACTTTGCATGCGTGGAATGCAATCGTTTGACCGACGAGAAACCAAAAATAGCTACTATCATCACTAACATCAATGGTATTGAAGGTGTAAATTTGTCATTTTCGAGTTTTGAAAGGTTAAAGTCTATTCAAAACAAGATTATCATCAGTATCACATGTCAAGGAGATAACAAAGACAAATGCAATCCCAAAGTTATATATATAGAGCTCTAGTTGAAGCATATTAACCAAAGTCCACCGAAATGCAAGACAGTTAACTCTAGACGATGAAAGCATAAACTAGGTTGAAAGTCTCTCTCTGAATAAAAATGAAATACCGAATCTATCTTCTATTATTCCCAATCCTAAGCAGTTATTGTCTTGCAACAGAGATTCAACCATTCACTTTATCTCATACAACTTCCGAATGTTATTGGGGAATTCTTAGTATGGAAGCGGTTTATTCAGTAACTCGTATTTTAAGAAAAAACTTAAAATATCGTATATATGGACTCACATGTTTCATGGAACCTGCTCACCTACGTAGAAGCTGTGACACTCATGATATGTGGCCTCAACACTACTTTGTTTGCAAAACCGCTGAAGCTTTAAATTACATCCGTTTATACGATGAGGGATTACTAACTACGACTCAAAGAACAACTCCAACAACAACCACTGCAACTCCACATACAACGACAACAATCACCACAACTCCGCAGACAACAACCCCGACTACAACAACCACCACAACTCCACAGACAAAGACGACAACAACCCCGACGACAACCACTACAACTTCAACGACAAAAAAAATTACAAACAAGTCAGTAGTTCCAGCTTTATCACCATCAATTCCATCTCTTCCACAAGCTCTGGGTTATGTCGATTTAATTTTGGAACATCCAAGCCCTACAAACTCTACTATATACAATTATGAAGAAACCGAAACTACTACTGATTGCGTGTGTGATAGATACATCATATGCGAAAACAATTCAGTAGCTATTACAAATTCAACACCAGCGATTTATAGAGTTTTTAGTTATAATGATTTGGAGGGTTTTTCAAAACTTTCTCTGTCTGTATCAGAAGATAGTAAACTTAAACTTGACGAAAATCTTCTCATCATCATTGAACCTGAATGTGATGATTTTTCTTGTAAAGTCATCAAATACGTTACAAATTAAAAAGTTTTTATAGACTTTAACACTATATATTCAACCTATTACACTTTATTATGATAGCTATTTTATTACATTCACCAGTAAGCAAATAATGTAATACTTGTTATGTAATAATAAAACTATAACAATAACTATAGTGTTGTAGATAGATACATCATATACAAAAACAATTCAGTAGCAATTACAACTCCATCTTCATCAAAATGTCGTCATACGGCATAGAAGTATCTCTCCTAAATAATTTTATGCTCATATAACCTATCCTCTTTTCGCTCAAGATCGCAGTCTTTTGACATTGATTTGCAGAATTGTCGTTTGTCCGAGAGAAAAAATAGGTTAGCATTAGATGATGCCTTGAACTAAAGGTCGATTTTGAACTTTACAGCCAAAAAATGATTACAACTTTCAATATTGTATTATCTTACTTCATTATCAGCATAAAACAGTTATTATTCATTGTATTTAAAATGAAAAATATATTTTACAAGTTCTGATAATAATAAAATCAAATGATTATTGTTATCATGATGATGATTTTATTAGGTTTTCATTATTACTGTATTGAATTTCGTTCAAGTCTTGAAGTGTATCAGTCTTTATTAAGATTTTTATAAACACTATTAAACTATAATGCTATCATATGCAACTGTTTTTACGCTAAAAACCAGAGGTGGGAGAAAATGACTTTAAAGTCGAGTCAAGTCAAGTCATGAACTTTGTGAGTCAAGTCAAGTCGCAACCATTCTGCGGTTCAGCTGAGTCAAGTCAAGCAAAGTCACAAACATTGTTGAGTCAAGTCGAGTTGAGTAATGAAAAATTTTAAGTCAAGTCAAGTCTGACTCAAATGATCTACAAGTCAAATATCAAGTCACTTAAATATCTCAGAGTCTATTGGTCGTAGAGCATTATCAAAGACATCATCGTGATCGGCTCGCCGAGCAGATTTCAGAGGGGGGTAATTTAGATGTCCAATAGATGACTAATACAAAAATTTCACAGAAATCAGAAGATTTTTATTGAAGGATTTCCCTAACAGCAACAGATGACAAAAATATTGGCAATGATAAATCAGTGGTTCAGAACAATAGTCTGGCAGTCTAGCATTTGTACTTACAGAAAGCCAGAACCAGTAGAATGTTGCAGCCAATAAAATATTCTGTTTACAGTTCAAGCAGTAGACATTTCACAGTGAGTTAAATGGTTTAACCCTATTCCTTGCATGGCAGTTGTTTTTCCTCTTTCCTTACTTGAAAAAAGTCACTATTCTAGTAACTTAATTTTGCAAAATTACTTGTTTTTTGTTCATTTTCTGTTAAAAAAATCTCTGCAGTAAAGTTGTGCAATAAATTTTGAAACACATGTTTAATAAAGTCAAAAAACATTAGGAATTTTACAAGTTGCAATCAACTTTTTTTCCAGCAGGGGGTTGACCTACATGCAGTTGTCGAGAAG
This sequence comes from Cryptosula pallasiana, assembly GCA_945261195.1. Classification (NCBI taxonomy): domain Eukaryota; kingdom Metazoa; phylum Bryozoa; class Gymnolaemata; order Cheilostomatida; family Cryptosulidae; genus Cryptosula; species Cryptosula pallasiana. The sequence continues at coordinate 28,189,943 of OX183140.1, read as the reverse complement.
GCGCATTAAAAACAACAACCCTATTGAAAAAAAAGTTTTCCCCATTTCACAAACTTTCGTAATCAGAGTGCACTAGGTATTTTTAATACATTTCTAGTAGACAGAACAAACAGTATTCTGCATATGCACCTTCTTTTTGTTTTTTTATATTTTCAAACAGTAGAAAATCATCAACTATTCTACCTTTTTTTCTGGTAGAAAACATTTGAATGGAAGGCCTAATGTAAAGGCAATTATTTTCTGATCACCATACTCCAGCAAGCATACAGTTGGCTAACTATTAGCTAGGTTGTGCACTGGTTCCGATAACCAAACAGGAAATACAAACAGCAATGACACACGGGTATTCTGTTATCTTAGGAAATTGTGGTAGGAGCAGACAACTCTGCGAGATTGACTCCAAATGGCTTGATGATGACTTTAATAAAGTCATCTGTATTATGAAGTCGAGTCAAGTCAAGTCATGAAACTTTTCAAGTCAAGTCGAGTTGAGTCAGATGAGGCATCAAGTCAGAGTCAAGTCAAGTCACTGCTCAACTAAGTCAAGTCAAGTTATGACCAATGACTTGACTTGACTCTAAGATGACTTGACTTAGTCCGACTTATTCCCACCTCTGCTAAAAACCAAGATATACTAAGTGCAAAGAGTGAGGTCAAACTGTTGTTCAAGGGATTATGTAACATTGATCTAAATAATAAAATAATAATAAAAAACCAGTTCCAAAAAACTAGATGATTTGATTAACTGAAGACAAATAATTATTTTAGCGCTTCTTACCTTGATGCTGGTTGCTCCCCTAGTAGCTGTAGTAGATGTTGCTTCTTCACGCTGTTGTAGAACTGGATGCTTTCTGTGTGAAAACAGTGGCTCTTAAATAGCTAAAGTTGCACTGATTACCCCGATGAAAACCATCTTGTGAAGACCTTCTTTATAATACATCTATGAATCAGCATGTTTTCACGCGAAGAAAACCAATGCTTTCGCGGGAATAAAATAATTATTTTCCCGCGAATAAAACTTGAAAAACAACCCAACTTTTCACGCGAATAACAGTATATAAAAGTCTCTTTTTTTCACGCAAATGCAACCATTTTTCACGCAGATCAAAAAAAGTATTTTAATGCTAAAAAACATATTTTTTACGCGAAAAGAAAAATAATGCTTTCACGGAATAAAATATTTATTTTCACGCGAATAAAACATGAAAAACAACCCAACTTTTTACGCAAATAACAATAAATAAAAGTCTCTTTTTTCACGCGAATGCAACCATTTTTCAAGCAGATCAAAAAAGTGTCTTAATGTTAAAAAAACATATTTTCACGCGAAAAGACTAATAATGCTTTCGCAGGAATAAAATAATTATTTTCACGCAAATAAAACATGAAAAACAATCCAATTTTTCACGTGAATAACAGTAAATAAAAGTCTCTTTTCTCACGTGAAAGCAACAATTTTTCACGCGGATAAAAAAAAATATTTTAATGCTAAAAAACATGCTTTCACGCAAAAAAAGACAATGCTTTCTCGGGAATAAAATAATTATTTTCACGCGAATAAAACCTGAAAAATAAACCAAATTTTCCCACGAGTAATGATGAATAAAAGTCTTTTATTTCACGCGAAGAAAAATTAAAGCCTCTGCGGGAAATAAAAAAGTGTTTCAAACGAAGAAAACCAATGCTTTCGCGGGAATAAAATAATTATTTTCACGCGGATAAAACGTGAATATTTCACGTGAATAACACTATTATGATAGGGTTTTCGCGTGAGTATTTTCAATGGTTGTAAGCTAAATGAGTAGGTGTGGCTTATAGTATATAACAACAGCTCTCTCTGCATAGAATTCATTCTCTCCAGCAATAGTTTCTGAAGCATCAACTAGTACAGCATTTATAATACAGTTAACAGCAGATTTCTTGGTGATAAGGTAAGAATTAATAAAAACACTATTTAATAGGAGTTAAAAAAATAAAAAGTTTGTAATTATTTTACATCACTGTTTAATCTTTCTATAGTAATGTACAGGAATTTAGGGTGGAGTGGTAGCTGTCACCTGTACAGCGGCCCACAGTAGTAAGTGTCTACAAGCAGTGCAGTGTACGCCTCTACTTCGCCCAAGGTCAGCAATCTAAACCGTAGAGTAGAATTTGCAGCGTTGTACGCCCGCAAGCAATACACAGTGAGGAGTTGTCACAACTCTCTCACTTTCCACTGATTTTCTAGTCGGTGGAATAGATGCGTCAGGTCGAACTAGCAGTTTGAATAATCGTTCCAGTATCACTTGCCCGAGTGCAGTGTAAGTCGAATTGACTGAACACTTTCTACTGACTATTATTCTAGTTACTAGTCGACTGGTCCAAGAGCTATTCAACTGTCCAAGTTATTGTGCAAGTGTGTGAACTGGTCTGTTCATCTATCAGCGCAATCTGTATGTGTGAGCTTACTTGTATGTTTTCTGCTTAGCCACTGGTGCGTTGCATAAGTGCTTTATGCAATAAGAATCAACAAGCAAGTGAGAGTGTAGGCTAACTCTGATTTATTACTGTGATACAAGCATATTTATACAAACAAGATTATGTAATAATGAGTGGCAGAACATAGAACAAAGCAGGCCACGCCTGTACAGCTGATTGGTACATACAAGCCAATAGAACGTTGCATAGAACAGGGGAGGCAGTCTCCATCGCATGGGTGACTGCCCAAGCGCATGTATACAATAAGTGAAAATAAGCACGCAAATAATTATGTAAAAATAAGGGTAAATGTTCGACCTGTGATAAATACAGTTAGAGTTCGGCTTGGATATCTATATAAATAGTAAGAGTAAATAATAAGTGTTACTGGGTCGACCCCATTCCTCCACACACGCCCCCCCATTGGCGCTCGTAGGGCCAATTCACCTAACAGTGGAGGAATGTCCATGCTCCTAGTATTGGTCCCGTTCTCTCTGTATGCACTCCTTTAATTTCTCTACCTTCTGTAGCTGTTTGAACGCTTCGCGGGTGGCTACGTACAGCTCTGCTTCATACCTTTTTGTTTTCCTGTAACGCTCCTCTCTACTTTCCTCTTCCATCTGTCTCTCTTCGTATCTTTCTCTGCCACTGGTTTGGGGTCGATAGGGCCTGCTTCTGTCCTTCGTCTCCTTCCTACTCGACCCCTCTCGTATTTTCCTTTCTCCTTCGTCCTTCTCTAGCTCGATCTTTATCACTTTCTGTGACGTGGTCTTCGGCATTTCTCCTAGCCTTCTTTTAATGCTCTTCGGGTTGGCCGGACTGCTAGAGCGCTCCTTCGTCGGGGCAGGTACGCCGAAAAGTGGCGGGTGCTGCCAGTTCATGGTGGTGCAAAAGTCGGCATATGAATACCGATCTACTTCATAAAGAGGTTTGTTGGGTCCTCCATGTTCAGCTGAGCCATTATGTTGTCGGATATGTTTGAGTACAGTGTCTCTGGACACACTTTTGTGTCCACATTTGCAGTAAAAAATACGAAGTGTTGCCGAACATGGTAACTCATTCGTTTTTTATTAAGTTTCAACTCACACAAGTGGCACTCCCATTTCTCTGGATCCGTAGTCGGTTGTCCTGTTGATTTTATTCGCTCACTGGTTTCGGCTGTTATCCACAGCTCCTTGGGTTGGTAATCGTAGTAAGGTGCTGGTGGAGTGGGTGGTTGTGGCTGTCGGCTGCGGCATCTGGCTGCACCCTCTTCTCTAGTACTCACTCTTCCTACTCTAGCAGGTGTTTTGGGTATTCCCGGTCGGGTTTTCCCGAGGGAGTTGTCCACTCTTTCCGATTTCTTGTGGTAGTTGTTTCGTTGTTGGGAGTTATCTTTTCGCAGCTAACTTTATTGGTTATCTGCCCTTGGTGTATATTTGTTTGCACTCCCCCACCGAACTTGGTTGTTGTTTGCTCGTCGTTACGTAACCCTAGACGAACTCGAGTCTCAGCAGAATTGGTCCATGGTATATATACCATTTTCTCTACTCGTCCTCTTGGCTCTCGAGTTGGTCTGTTTACCTGCATTTCTTGGGTTGTACTGCTCTCCTTTTCTCTAGCCTGATAGCACTGGTAATCGGTAAATCTGACTGGTGGTTTCCTTACTCTCATGGGTCTCCCTCTTTCTCCGACTTCACCAGTTCTTGCGTTGAGGGGGGGGGGGGGGGCCAGTTGGCGTCCTCTGCAGGGGGTACCTCCTCTACTGGGGGTATGGTTGGTACTGGTGGCAGTACTGCCACCGGTTCTGAGGGGTATTCGTGCAACAAATTTTCCAGTAGTGTTGGTGAGGCGGTTCCCTCTAGGGGTGCTTCCGGAGTGGGTGGTTCTACCGGTACCCTTTCTCTGTGCACCTCTGGCGGTGGTGCCCTCTCTACTGGCACTTCAGGAATGGGTGGTTCTACTGGTCTCACTTCTCTGGGCATCTCAGGCGGGGGTTCGACATAGTCTCTTGGGGGGTTGGGCATCCTCCTCTGGTATGCCCCTCTCATGTTGGGTCGAACAGCTTGTTTGCGGCTAGGTGGTGCTCTCCCCACCGTTTCCCTACATGTTCGGTAGGCCTTCAGTCTGCGCCCGTTCTGGGTGAACCCTTGCCCGTTCCGCTCGAGTCGATAGGTGTGGTTAGGGTATGTTTCTGTGAAAGTGTATGGCCCTAGGTAACTGGGCTGCAACTTGGGATTACTCCCCTTTGTTCGCCTCTTGTTTTCAATCACCACCAGTTCGTCTCTACCGAAGCGGGGGGGGGGGGGGGGGGGGGGGGGGGGGTTCGCCCGTCTCTTCTTGACGGAGCTTGGCCTGCTGGCTCTGTACATACTCATGGGCTATGGCCAGGTCATTCTGTATTCGGAGGGTGTGTTCTGTGGTATGGTATGGGTCCAGAGAGGGGGGGACCCCGTCAGTTGATCTGGCAGCCGTACCTCTCATCCCAGCATCATCAGGTTTGGGGTTTCCCCCGTAGTCGAGTTGGGCGTGGCTCTACAGGCCCGCATGATCTGTGGGAGCAAGGTGTCCCATTCGTCCTGTCCCTTGTTGAGTATGAGTGTTCGCAGCGCGTCTCCTAGCGTGCGGTTTTGTCTCTCGACCATGCCATTGCCTTGCGGATGGTAGGGTGTGGTTCGTGTTTTGCGTACATTCCATAAAGTACAGAGCTCCTCCAGCAAGGTGGACTTGAATTGGGCACCCTGGTCCGAATGTAGCTGCTCTGGGAGACCCCAGTAGCTGAACACCCTTTCATCCAATGCTATGGCCACGGTGGGAGCGGTAGCATCCGGCAGAGCTATGGCATCTTGCCAACGGGTAAAGTGATCCGTAAGCACCAGGATCCACCGTTTTTTTTTGCTTAGTGAGGGGTAAGGGGCCCACAACCACTGCTAGCTTCTGGAATGGTCGGCCGGCGAACAACTTCTGACCGTCTGGCACGGCGGGTCGGTTGCTTCGTTTCGCCACTTGGCACACTTCACAGCTCTTAACGAGTCTGCGTGTTAGCCCTGACATGCTGGGCCAATACCAATCCACTTGCAGTCTGTGGCGTGTCCTGTTGATTCCTGCGTGCACCAACAAGTGTGTATCCCATACGACCTTGTGCCGCCAGGCGGGTGGACATACTGCACACATTCTGGTCCGTCCTTGGTGTTCGGTGGCGATGACTAGCGTCCCATCTGGTCGGATTCTCATGGCGTCGATCCTGTCGTGCAGAATCCGCAACTCCTTATCTCCTTCTTCCAGCTCTCTGTGGGGGATCTGTCTCTGCGCCTTTACTGCGGCGTAGATCCTGGCCACTGGGTGGAGTCCCTCTTGTTGCGCCTGTGCCAACTCCTGTGCGTTCCTCACGAGGTTGGTGACCGTCACATTTACTTGTTCCCTTCGCTCTGCTGGCCCACTCGGGGCGAGCTCGGCATGGGTGGGTCCCCCATTTGTCCGTTCCCTTCGCTCTGCGGGCCCTCTTGGGCTGCGTTTGGCATGGGTGGGTCCCCCATTGGTCCACTCCCTTCGCTCCGCTGACCCACCCGGGGCGAGCTCGGCATGGGTGGGTCCCCCATCTGTCCATTCCCTTCGCTCTGCTAGGGCCCTTGGGGTGAGCTCGGCATGGGTGGGTCCCCCATCTCTCTGTTCTATAGCGCGGAATTGCTTACAGTCCGTGCAGGGGTCCTGCCGGCTGAGTCTGTCAGCATTTCCATGTTGGGCTCCTGGCCGGTGTTTGAGTTTGTACTTAAACTCGGGGAGCGTCTCGAGCCATCGCGCTATTTGGTTGGAGGGCTCCTTCCTCCTGCACAACCAACGGAGGGACGCGTGGTCTGTCCGTAGCTTAAATTCTCGGCCATAGAGGTATGGCCGGAAGTGCTTGGCGGCTTTGATCACGGCCAACAGCTCCCTTCGCGTTACACAGTAGTTCCTTTCTGCAGGGAAAGGGTTTTGCTGTAGTAAGCGATGACTCTCTCTTGTCCCTCCTGGATTTGTGACAAAACTCCGCCGACTCCAACAGCACTGGCGTCCGTGTCCAGGATATAGGGAAGTGTGGGGTCTGGGTATCCCAGTATGGGGGCCTGGCTGAGTCCCCGCTTCAGCTGTTCGAACGACTGTTGTTCGGCCATACCCCACTTCCAGGGGACATCTTTCCCAGTCAGCACGGTAAGTGGCTTGGTGGTGGTGGCGTAGTTCGGCAAGTACTGTCTGTAGTATCCTGCTGTTCCTAGGAAAGCCTGTAATGTCTTCACATCTTGTGGAGCCTGCCACTTCTTTACTGCCTCTACTATCTCTGGGTCGGTGGCCACACCCTTGGCACTGACTACATGTCCTAGGTACCGTACTTGGGGGCTCAGGAGCTCACATTTGGAGGGCTTCACCTTCAGGTGGGCACTCTGGAGTCGCTGTAACACCTCTTCTAGCCTCTGGATGTGTGACGTGAAGTCGGGAGCGATGACTATTATGTCATCCAGGTAGAGGAGCAACGTCTTCCAGTGGAGCCCTTTCAATACTCGCTCCATGAGCCTTTGAAATGTAGCAGGGGCAGAGGTCAGCCCAAATGGTAGCACTTTCCATCTCCAGAGGCCACTGCAAGTGATAAACGCTGACTTGTCCTGGGCGTCCTCGTCCAGAGGGACTTGCCAGTACCCACTGGTCAAATCGAGGGTGCTGAAGTCTCGGCTACCAGCTAGTGCATCCAGAGAGACGTCAATGCGGGGTATAGGGTATGCGTCCTGTGGCGTGACATCGTTTAGTTTGCGATAGTCGACGCAGAATCTCCAGGAGTTGTCCTTTTTTTGCACTAGTACGACTGGTGAGCTCCAGGCTCCATCGGCAGGTTCGATGAGGTCTTTGGCTAGCAATTCCTTGACCTGTCTCTCTGCCTCAGCTTCTTTTTTGGCTCCTAGTCGGTGGGGGGTAGTCGTATAAGCTGGGTCCCTGGTGCCACAGGAATGGAGTGTTCGGCGAGGGGTGTGCACCCGATATCTCCATCGTGTCGACTAAACACGTCTTGATAGCGCGTGAGGAGGTCTCGGAGCTGGCACTCTTCTCGAGTGTTTTTGCATCCTTTTCTGGCTTGAGTAAACAGCGGTACGAGGTGGGGGTAAGTCCCCTCTTGGCGGAGCTTCCTCTGGCCTAGGGCCGTGGAGCAGCCGTATCTCGTGCGGTCTGATTCCTGTAAATGTTCCGATGACCTCTCCCGCTGGTACTCGGATGCTGTCTTGTGATGGGTTCAAACATCGAACCAATACTCACCCACGCTCATCGGGAGAATTGATGCTAGTGGCTATCAACAGCCCTCCTTCCCTACTCTCTATAACTCCTTGCTCGCAGGGGGTCCAACTGGCCAGGTGGCAAGGTACTGTGGCTTCGGTTTGTGGGGGAATGTGCACATCCTTCTGTACCTGTACTTTGGACACTAGGTCCCTGCCATGCCTGTCGGTGCATGTTAGCTCTTTCCCTTGTACGTGAAGGGTGGGTCGGTCAAACCCCATTTGACACTTCTGCTTTGCCAAGAAAGGCATACCGAGGATCACGTCCTCATTAATTTGACTCACGACGAACGTCTCCTCGTACTTGACGTGGCGTATCCGCCCGGTCAGGGTGATTAGGCCGTAGAAGGGGAGCCTAGTTCCGTGGGCCATTAGCCCATGTGAGTCATAGTCTTTGAGGTTGAGCTGGATCTGGGGGGTGAGTAGATCAAAATCTTGGACAGGAAGTTGGTGTTGCATCCTGTGTCGATAAGGTATGTGACCGTCCGCCCTTCCACATGTTCTGGCAAGTAGTAACTCGACTTGTAAGGTCGTTCTACCTGGTTCAGGTGTATGGTGATGGGTGGCTTCTGGGTCACTACGGGAGGGATTCGATCTCTTTTCTTAGCTTCCCGCTGTCTTGGGGAGCAGGGTCTCGGGTGGCTCGCTCTGGTCACCTCTTTCTCTTCTTCCTCTTCATCTTCGTCCATCATCTCGGCAGCCAGTGGACTGAACCTGTTGTTCAGTGTAAGGGGCGCTGGTTCCTTCAAGAGTGGCTTGACTCTCCCTCTGGGAGGCCGATGTGTTGTGGGGGCCCTGTTGCAGCCAGTAGGGGTTCCTACTGCTGCGGGCCATACTCGTTTCCCTGGCGTGAGTGCCAAGGTGCCGTCTTGCACTGGCTTCTGACATGCCCCGTGCATTGGCAGCCCCAACAGCGCCTGGGAGGAGGTTTGCTTGTGTCCTCCTTCAAATTTGCTATTTCCTTCCTTAGGTGCTCAATTGTCTTTAACAGTTTAGCTAGGGGATCCTCCACTTCTTGGCATTTCAGCGCGGGCTCTGGGGTAGGCAGCGGTTCCTCTTGTTCCCCCTCTCGAATGGTTCGGACATTCGACTGTACTGGAGCCTGGTGTTAGACCTGCAGGAATTCATTCCTTGCCTGGACAGCTTCCTCTAGGTCGGCTGGTCGTATAGCCAATAGGTGTCGCTGGAGGTACAAATGTCCTAGAGTGTTTTGAAAAGTCTGTAGGGTCAGTTCAACCCGATTTCTGATCGGCAAGTCTCCGCATGCGGCTTCTACCAGCAGTTCGACTTGGAGTGCATGCTCCCTTAAGGTTTCCCGATGTGCTTTCCTATAGGTGGTCAACTTTGTCTGGGCCTCGGTACGTGTCAGTCCGAAGCTTGCTCGTAGGGCTTGGGTGATGGCGGGGGTGTCGATACCCCTTCCGCATTGCTCAGCCTTCCCCGTCAGGGCTTGCCTTAGGTGAATGGTCGATTCTTCCGGCAGCCATCTGTTGGCTCGTGCCACCTCCTCAAACCTTTGGATGAAATATCCGACATCGTCCTCGCCATTGAACTGTGGGACGCGGAAACGGTCCCTACCATTGTTGGTGGACATTCTGTCGAGGATGTCGGTCAGCGTGCCCATGATTTGCAAAGGGGAGCCATCTCTGTCCGAGCTGAGCGCTCGCCGTCTGCTCGCCATGCTCCGCGCCTGCTGCCTCCTGCTCGTATTCACCGTTCCTGTGGGTCGTTCGTGTGGGTCGTTCGTGTGGGTTCTTCTCAATCCCACTGCTGCCACCAATGTACAGGAATTTAGGGTGGAGTGGTAGCTGTCACCTGTACAGCGGCCCACAGTAGTGTCTACAAGAAGTGCGGTGTACGCCTCTAGTTCCTCCAAGGTCAGCAATCTAAACTGTAGAGTAGAATTTGCAGCGTTGTACGCCCGCAAGCAATACACAGTGAGGAGTTGTCACAACTCTCTCACTTTCCACTGATTTTCTAGTCGGTGGAATAGATGCGTCAAGTCGAACTAGCAGTTCGAATAATCGTTCCAGTATCACTTGCCCGAGTGCAGTGTAAGTCGAATTGACTGAACACTTTCTACTGACTATTATTCTAGTTACTAGTCGACTGGTCCAAGAGCTATTCAACTGTCCAAGTTATTGTGCAAGTGTGTGAACTGGTCTGTTCATCTATCAGCGCAATCTGTATGTGTGAGCTTACTTGTATGTTTTCTGCTTAGCCACTGGTGCGTTGCATAAGTGCTTTATGCAATAAGAATCAACAAGCAAGTGAGAGTGTAGGCTAACTCGGATTTATTACTGTGATACAAGCATATTTATACAAACAAGATTATGTAATAATGAGTGGCAGCACATAGAACAAAGCAGGCCACGCCTGTACAGCTGATTGGTACATACAAGCCAATAGAACGTTGCATAGAACAGGGGGGGGGGGGCAGTCTCCATCGCATGGGTGACTGCCCAAGCACATGTATACAATAAGTAAAAATAAGCACACAAATAATTATGTAAAAATAAGGGTAAATGTTCGACCTGTGATAAATACAGTTAGAGTTCGGCTTGGATATCTATATAAATAGTAAGAGTAAATAATAAGTGTTACTGGGTCGACCCCATTCCTCCACAGTAATACATAACTGTTTATTTTAGTTCATTATGGAATCAAAAGCAGTAAGAGTAAAGGACTCCCTCCCAGAGATCTGCCATAAATCAACTACTACAGCATTTATAATACAGTTAACAGCAGATTTCTTGGTGATAAGGTAAGACTTAATAAAAACACTATTTAATAGGGGGTAAAAAAATAAAACTCTTGTCATCATTATTTTACATTACAGCTTAATCTTTCTATAGTAATACATACTTTTTTATTTTAGCTCATTATGGAATCAAAAGCAGTAAGAGTAAAGGACTTCCTCCCGGAGATCTATCATAAATACATCAAAGAAAATGTTGTTTTTCAGGAAAAGGCTAGATATCGACTTACATTACAAACTGTAGCGTTATGTATGACCAGGCTTGGGACAAACGAATGCGTAACGTTGATCGTTTTCGCTAGTCGCTGCTATTTCACGAACGATTAGTCTATTTACAATGGTTTTCAGGATGATAAAGGATTATCTGTAAGTGTTTATTTTAAATGCTTGAAGGATGTAATCAATTTTTTCAAGATATGGAAGGTTAAAATTTTCTGATTTCATCCAATTGGTCACAAAAACCAGCAATATAACACAACTTTTTGTTTTTCTAAGTTCAACATTGTGTGACTTTTGCTGTATTTAATTCACATACGTAGCAATTTCTTGAAGATTTCTTACTAAACAGGATATGAAGTCTCTACAACAATGATATTGAACACTAAAAAAATTGGTTAATGCTTTGTTTTTTTCATACGATGTTGTTTTTCTAGCTGCTGAAATTCCTTAGTATTTTATTTCATCATAGATCATCAGGTTAGCCATGATACAAAAACCAAAAGTTTTTTTTGAGATTATAAATAATATCATTTACCGAACGAACCGGAACATTTGAGCAGATGATGCAGACAGTAGATTTATTTCAGTTGAGAAGAAAACCTTTGGTGATAAATGTTACATGTACTACCATTATATATCTTTCTTACTACTGTGATTATCAAAACTACGTGACTAGATTTTCATTTTTTTCATTTGATAATTATAAACTTATTATTATATAAATAAATAATAATATTATTATTATTATTATTATTAATTTAATTATTATTATTATGATTATTATTATTATAATTGTTATTACTACTACTATTGTAACTATTATTTCAATGAATTATAATTATTATAATTAATAATAATAATCAATGTTAGGTTTTCCCCACTTCATCACTACTACCATATTTTTATCATAAATCATTCTTATTATTTTTAATTATAATAATAATAATAATTGGTGGTGGTATAATAATAATAAATAATAATAATTAGTTTTATTTAATAATAATAATTTGAAACAATCAAATTATATTATTATAATAGTTATAATAATATTATAATTTGAATAATTATTTATTTATATATATATTATTATAATATTATTATTACAATAATTACAGTTTTAATAATCATATTTACTTTTTTACCATTATTATTTTAATATTATTATTTATTTATTAGCTAATCATTACTATTCATTTTTTAATTATTGTAATTTATTAATTATTGATGATAATTATTATGTATTTCATTATTATTAGTTTGATTATTTATTATTATTATTAATTAATATACAGCTATTTATTTATTATAACTATAATTCTCATTGATTAATTGGATTTTTACGTTGTACAAAAACAGCAGTCTTTTACTCTAGTTATTACTAATACCACTACCACTACTACTAACTATTTGTATTGAATATGGTAGCAGCAGCTTAAGTAATATTATATTTTTTTGTATGGTGGCTCATAACGTTAGACGGTTTCGTTTTCAAAGCGTATGAACGGATTTGAAATAGTCCAGACGGTTTGCAAAGCGTCTTTTACATTGAAAATAATTGGGTAATTGTAGTAAAATAGCCCAAGAAACTATGTTTGAAAACGGGCTTGTTGGTTATAATAAATTAATTGTCGGCCTCAGCAGTTGCGGGATTAATGCTATAAAACTGTATTGCCTGTCCAACAATTGTAAAATCTGCAAACCGTATAGTTGTCTTGCAAATAATTCAGACGGTTTAGAAATGATCCAGATGATTTAGGAAATTACAAACCGTATGGACGCTTTAGAAAGAGTATGAACTATTTACAAACCGTATGAATTATTTTGAAATAGTCTGAACTGTTTTAAAATAGTCTAAACTATTTTAAAATGGTTGGAGAAGTTTGCAAAGCACATGGCTTTCGAACCAAAAGCGGTCGTCATAATTTTATTTATAGCCTCTATATAACTTTGTCAACATAGACGTCGATCAAAAGACATAGAGCTAGTTAATTAACTGGATAAAAATGTTGTTGAATATACTCTCTAAAATTAATTTTTACATTTACAGTTAGGTTGATTTATTATTTAAAATAATTTAAAAAAAATAATATTTATTAAATCAAAATTTTTTATTTATTTACTTAGAAAAAATTCAACCGTTCAGTGTTTAGGAGAAACATTATCCATCATAAATGGACTGTAGATCTATGACCAATAGAGCGAACCAGCAAATCGGCTCAGATTTTCAAAGCTCACTACGATTTTACAAAGTGTTCAGAAGTTTTTGCAAAAGTTCAGACTATTTCAAATTCGTTCAAACGGTTTGGAAAGCGTTCAGACTTTTAAAACACAAAAGGCAAAACGTTCTGAGCCACCATTTTTTTGCATTATTCTAGTTATTTATTATTACTATTTGCTTTTTTGCTATGTTTATATTTATTTTATATTATATTAATCACAATTATCAATTTAATTATGATAATTATACTAGTGATAATTTTAATTAAAAGTATGCGTAATAATAACACCAACATTATTTAGTGATAATAATGTTTCATCATTATTATTAGTAGTTATTACTTGTTTTTTATGTACCCGACAAATTGATCAACATACAAATCATCCCATCAATGAACACCTATTAGGAATCACTATTATTATTTATTATTCAAATATTACCAATGACATAATAATTCGGTTTTATAATTATTGTTCTTGTTGAAATGCAATAGTAGTTATACAGGCATATATTACATACCATATGTATATACATATTGTTTACACCAATTACGAATATCTATAATATAATGGTAGATAATCACTGATGACTTTGAAATAATTACATATAATAATGAAGGCTATGAAATGTGTGTTCTTTTTTTTAACAGCGGTGAAGAGCTGAGTTCTGATCAAAACGGCTCTTTGATATTGTGCTATCAAGTTACATCATTTTCACTGGTAATTACTGAATACATCTATATGTAATATTTGCAGGAAAGACTGATAAATTAGAAGATGACTCTATACTACATAAATTTTGCCAAGATAAACAAGCAAACAGAGTATAAAATCGATTGTACATTCCTTTATCCTTTCTTTTTCAAATAAAAAATCGAAATGCTATATTCCTTTCTTTTTAATGTTAAAATCGAAATCGAATTAATCCTTTATTTTTCCAAAATTGAGTCCCAAGCCTGTGTATGACACAGCATTTACTGACTCTAGTCTCGTTATATGGAGAGATTTTCCCTATACAATATCGACCATACACAACTCATAAATACACTGAGAATCTTGAAAAAATATTTCGTATCATGATTAAAAACAATTTTAAAACGGTTTTAAAAATATCAAAACCCGTGAGTATAAATAATTACTTGAAAAAAATTCAAAGAAAGGCGTGGGATAAAGCCCTCACTCAAAGTTTAATCAAAGTTCAATGGAGTGATGAATTATTATACGATTTTCAAACAGATATATGTAGATATATACAAACAGATGAATGCATAGCTTCATCTATTTTTTCATTCGAAAAGACGTTGGAACTTTTTCAAGTTTATAATCTTTAATATATACATTACTCATTATAGAATAAATAGATACAATCATACAACGATTCATTTTTTTGCGATCGTGTTGGAAGTTTTCCAAGATATTTTATAGTATCAGCATTCAATATACTTGTTAGATAATAAATTTATACAATCGTACAACGATTGATTTTTAATCAATGTAAACATAAAAATAACCATAAATATGTACATAGTTATACATATATACATGAATGTATAAAAACTAAAAAATTATTTACACTCAAGATGCCATAAGAGATAAAATTATGTAAAAAATCATCAAAAACTAAATGCCATTAATTATTAACTCGGCTGCTCTAATCAACGTCGTAACCCATCGCATTCACACCGGGATTTAATCCCACAAAAACACACTTGGTAGGGAGATCTGCTCATATATTACTACTTGCAGCTAATAATTAATGAACCTTTCTCTCCGCAACATTGGTAATAATCACCATAGTCAAAATATCAATGTTAGACAGTTGATACGAGATACAAAATAATACACATAAGTTATAAAAAATGACAAAAAAATCTGTCGTTTTTGAGGAAATTAATTCTTAATTTGTACTAAGGTTTTACACAATTTGTTTATTTTAACAGTATTTGAACTTGACAGCAGCCCAGCATTCCATGATAAAAAACTGGCTCAAATATTCTAAACAACTTTTCTCCAACTCCACAGCGTTCATGTAAACTTAGAGAAAATAAAAATGAATATAAACTTTGGTTACAATTGCATTGCGATTGTCACACTGTGAACAGTGCACGTTTTGCTAATTGACTCAGATAGTTGGATGCAGCATTCTCAAATACATTACCGAAATATTGACCAATGGGTTGCATAGTCAACAAGCAAATGTTTTGTGATGAAAAGTTAAAATAAAAACTCTTGAATGTCCACCAGATTTATCGAATTGGTTTTTCACTAAAGGAACAACAACAGCAAAGAAGTTTGAATTGAAATTTTGGAAATATAATGCATGCTCTATGATGAATGCCTTTGGTGAAGAAACAAACCTTACTCAAAAGATTTTTACCGTCTGCAATGTATTGACTTGGAGCTATTACAAAAGAGGTGCGCTTTCATCTCTTCAAGAAGAAAGGTTAATGTTTGCAGGTTGTTATGGATGGTGGTGAGCAATAGGAAGAGCAATGTGTAGAAAGGAAAAATTTTTGCACTTCTGTGGATGCTGTATAATTATGTTCAAAGACTCAGATTTGTTTTGAAGCAAGAGGGAAGTTGGGGCACCCATCCGACTATAAATTAATGATTAGTGCAGGCAAAAGTTTCCAAGAAATGCTATATGCTCCGACATAAAATTTTGTGGAAATTATAACCAGTTACAGATTTTTTTTACAAGTGCTTGGGGAACTGTAAAAAATTTTTTTCCATGGATACACTGGACATGTTTAAGCCAACTGGCAAGTCAATATGATCGTACAAACAATATTTCATAACAACTCCATAACACTAGCCCCTCTTGATCTCCCTAACATGGCCTTTGCAATCTTCATGTTACCTCCACGAGCAACGCCGGATGTTTCTGCTAGTCATGCTATAATTGCGAAGGCTTTTCTTCATTTTAATCATCTCAGGAGTTGAATCTAATCTGATAAGGAGAGGCAGAGTTTAATCACTTCTGGATTAAAGTTCTTACTGGGTCAGTAGAACCAACAGTTAAGGGCCTGTAGAATAACAATACAGGAGAGCTAGAGTCTAATCACTTGGGGAGTAAAGTTCTTGCTAGCTGATTAAAACCAGAGTTTAATCACCTGAGAGTGATATACCAACCTACCCACATTCTGGCAAAGTTAGTACTGTCCAACTTTAATCCTCAGTTACCCCTTTTTTGCAAATACTCCCAAAGTTTCTACTGAAATACCAGATATCGCCCCGAATGATGCCAGAGTTAGTCTTATACTAATCATTCCCAATGTTTAATCACCTGTTTAATCTTAAGTGTTCCATTTTTTTCTGTGAGTGAAGAAAAAATCAAATACCGGATCTATCTTCTATTGTTCCCTATCCTTTTCATACATTGTCTTGCTACGGAGACTCTTCCATTCGTTTTATTTCTTCAGGCTTTTGGATGTCACCAGGGAACTCTTGGTATCGGAGGTGTTTGAGTAGCGAATTATCTTTTGGATCAACTTTTAAAATAACGAATGCGCTCATTCACTTGCCCTTTTTTTTCCTGATGGACGAACATCAGACTACTCCAGAACCGACAGGATGAATACCAATTTTTTTGCAAAACCGATGAAGCTTTTTCATACATCCAAATATACTTGGAGCAATCAAGAGCTGCAACTTGAAGATCAACGACAACAACAACTACTCCGACAACAACAACTCTAGCAATTACAGATCCGACAACCAACACACTTCCTGTGACTACAACCTCTACTCCAACAAAAACCAACACTACTCTGGAAACACCTAATGATTGCATGTGCGAAAGAACAATATACAGTATGCGAAAGCAACTCGATAGCAATTACAACTCCACCACCTTTTTATAGAATTTTCAGGTACAATGTTTTGGAAAATTTTTCAGGAGTGAGTCTGTCTGTGTCAGAGAACAGTGAACTAAAAAATGGAAAAAATCTTCTCATTATTATTCATCTTGAATGTGACGATATTTCTTGCAATATCATTGAATATTTTACAAGTTGAAAAGTTTTTATAGACTTCATACATATACTATTTTATATAATACCTATTTCAAGCGTTATCCACTATACCTACACGTTCACCGTTTTATGTTGTACTTTATTACATTCACTTCTTATACTATTATTATATACTTTATTACAGTTTTAATTAAATAAACATAATACCTAACCCACTACTAAAGCAAGAGTAAACAAACACACAAACAAATAAACAAAGCGCCGGTGTCAATCATGATCTAAATCGGGAAGAAAACCCCCAGCCTAAGCAAATAACAAGCCAATAAATATCTTATAGTTCTGTGCAAATTTCAACGATCGTTTTACATACCAACCATACACACATACCTATATAAATAGATTGTAGCGGGTCTGGTAAAATAGTCATACCAAAAAACAACAGTGTAACATGTTAGCAGATCTGTTTTCTTATGCATATACAAATTGTACAAACAAAAAATATCTAAAAACTAACAAGTACGTTTTTGGTAGGTCTGTAAACAATCCAACAAATTTAATAATAAAAACTTTTTTGGGGCGTGTTGGCAGGTCTTTTTTTACCGCGATCTGCTCCTACACTACTACAAATGTTTTCATGCATGGGTAGATAAAAATGTACAAATGGAGAAAAAATCATGGACACTACCCTCGGGTAACCAACCAATTGGCTCAGAGATTAAAAACAAACAACTTTCACTCACTAAACAACAATACCACCCAGATAACAGCCGGTTCAATAGTTCAATCAGCTTTTAATTTAAAAACAGTACCCTACTCACATCAAACGAAATAAAGGCTCTAGCAATAATATTCCGTTAACAATGTTAAGCTGGGGTTGCCATTGATGAGTGACAGACTGTGTTAAATACCGACAATGCTCTAGTAGAATAACCTTTGGCAGAGTTAGCTCATAATCACAGTTAACTGAACCCAATGACAGAAATGAAGAGCAAAAACTTACACCAGTGTAGTCTTTTTGTACACAAGTTATACATTAGTGAACGCACAGAAAAACTAGAAAAAGGAAATGATGGAAAGAGTATTGTAATGGATTACACATAGTGTGGCCACCGTGTTGGTTATGCTTAGTTTAAACGGCCGGAATTCAGCCGTATTATGCAGTCGTGTTTTCTCAATATGGCACAAAATTCTACTAAATAACGCAGTCACATTTTAGTCGGATTTCCAGCTGTAAGTGCGGCAACGGTTGCCGTAACTCCGACATAGAAATGGCAAGTCGGGTTTTCAGGCGTGTTTAGAGCGGGATCTCATGAGACTGCAGAACAAACAACAATGACCGCATGGCAGCCTACGAGGTGATGATTTTTTGTATTTGGGAACGAACGCCATCAAACCATGTCATGTAGTAGTAGCGGATGTTTTCGACATTGATTGATGAGAGACAGCCTGCCAATCAATCAAGTGATAAAAATCCGCTCACGATGTCAAGTGATCGTGGTAGGCTTGGTAATAAGGATAATAACAAATCGTAATGACAATAATAATAAATCGTTATTGTTGTTGTAATTTTTAATATTTTAATTACAGTAACAAATAATAATAATAATAAAACTCTGCTAAGAGGCCTGATGGTCTAAACCAGGAGCGCTGTGCAGCTGAATCACAGAACCGACTATCAGATCTGCCTCAACTCCAGCTGATTAAACCGGTCTGAGGTGCAGTCAGTTCTCAGCCAGAATAATAATACGACTGCCTAATACGGCTGAAATTCTGCCGTTCAAACTGAGCATTAGCTGCAGGCACTGCTTACTGAAGGTCTGGCCACACACACGACTTTGTTCTGTTCCGGCGACACTCATAGCTCGACATGGCGTCTGAACTGATCATAGGAAACGGTTTCTACAGGCCACACTGGCTGGCGGCAATTGTGACTTTGGCACCTTGGGTGCAAAGAAAAAAAAGTAATAATAAAGCTAATAATTCACAATAATATTGCGATGAATGTAATCATAATGATCAGTAATTTATAATAATTATTTTCAATAACAGAAATTAATTATTATTACTTATTTTTTATTTGCTACTCAGTATTTAGTAAATATCAGGTATAATAATTAATTAATTATCAATCATCATAAATAAATTTTTCATGGATAATAATAATAATAATTTTACTTTGCTTATTATTATATTCATTGCACCAATAACCAGTCACAATAAAAATGATCAATTGTGATAGTGATTACCATTATGTTTTTTTCTTACCATTTATCATAATAAGCAACAGTTATATTTATGTCAACGATTTAGTACCAAGTATTGGTGGCGGCAAACTGTTTTAAATTAACCTTGACCCAGTGCGGACAAAGATTAGCCAATCACATTATAGTCGTGGCGTCGGAAAACTAAAAAACTTGAGCATGTTCAACGCCGTGGTGCGGCGCCGGTTGACTTGGACGGCGAGCGGTATAGATTTGACGATTGGGCACTTCGCCGCGGCGGGCGCCGTTTCCGATGAAAAGTTGTGTGTGTGGCCAGACCATAAAGCTAGCAGCGAATTGCAGCTAGCATGTTGTTGACCACAGGCAGTGAGTCACAGGAATGCGCTAGCTGAGCAAGTCTGAGCTTGTTCAGTTGATAGCACTGTTAGCTGCGGCAAAAAAAGATGCTGCATGCTGAGCCAAGGAAGTTTCTGCCTTTTCTAGATGATTACCCAGCGCATGTATGACTAGTTAGTCTATTTTTTAGTGTTTTGTGTAGGTCTGCTTACTGTTATGTTTGTTGGGCTAACTCATGTATGTATAACCTGATATTTTTTGTAGCCATTCAGGCGCTTATTGTTTCAACCGCTTTAGTTACACATTTTACTGCATAAATATAGAGACATTTTAGCCCAGCGGGCAGAGTTGATTGTGAGCTTGGACAGAGAGCATCTAGACAAGCTTTTGTATCTTGAGCTGAATAACGTATTCATAATCTGAAACTCCGTGTGTTTAGTTTGTCAGGTTGCCTGATATTGTCAGTTCATCTGCTCACGCCAGAACCTGGAGCTATTTTTGCTACAGATAGCATGGAAGAGAGTCATCACTACTCATCAGTAGCGCTCTGTAGCAAGCATTGTTGTGGACTTGCTAACTCGGTACATTTCTCAAATAGCTGTTTGGTAAAGACGCGATACAATCCTTTACAGTAATGCAGTAGTTATGTTTGCATAGCAACCATCACAGCGCATTCTCTCCTGCTCACCACACGTGGTCTTATATCAACCCTCGCAGTCACTGCTATTATTCTCCCACTCACCTTTCTTCTAACTCTGTCCATCTCACCCACAAGTTGGTGTTCCCGTATACATAGACATGCACATAGACATCTACATCCATCACTTATAAAACACACATAACTCTTACCTCATTCAAGAGCTTTCTCGTAGTCTTGTAATCACCCATTTTCTTTCTGCAGCAAGCGGAGAGAAGCTTCCAGAAGCCAACTTGACCATGTCCTCTGTCTATAAGCCAGCTGAAGTAGTCTGCTGCAGCTTTGTAACACTTGGTATGGTACAGAATGTAACAGCACAACTCCATGTACTTTCTTACTTGATCGAAATCGTTGGTCGTTCCACGAATTTTCTTCAAAAAATCTGAAGGTCCTGCTGCTATTGGAGTTTCAATAAATTCACTCAATTTCTCGCTGGCTAGTTCGTACTGCCCAGCAAAGTGACAGATTTCTACTTTGAGCATATGATCAGTTTTGTTAAAGTCGATGAGTTGCATCACAGAATGCATTGTATTGGACAGCGAGGAGTTGTCTGTACCTGATAATGCCCTTTCTACATAAGACTTTACCGAACGTTTGATAGGAACAAGTAGACAGCCTAAGATCACAAACATAGAGCTTGGTACTTGGTACATTTCCTTTACGGATCTCTTCTGTTGTGGACTGAGTGAAACGTATTCCGTTTGAGATCTCTGATGGAGATAGGCTCTAGTTCTCATGTATATCGAAAGAGCCAGTACAATCCTTATATATGTGAATGTTTCTTCAGACATCTTCTCACTCAAACGCATTTCAGAATATATCTGCCAAGGATAGCGCAGGTTCAAGCCCATAAACATCTTAATGTTGTTGGCTAACAAAGTAGGATATCTGAAGATGTCATCCTTCACTTTGATGTTCATGTTATCAGCTGGTTGATATTTAACAAATGAAGGTGGAAATGTAAACTTGTTGACATCTTTGAGAAATGACTGCATCCTTTTCTCTTTGACAGCAGTGCTGACTTGCGCCACATTTAGTTCATAGGACTTCCTCCTCTCAAGGAACTGTTTGTGCAGAAGGGACTGGTCTCCCTCGTTGGTGTAGATAACAACTGTAGAAGAAAGCATGTCTGATTTGTCTCCAGCCATTCCAGTAAATGGAGCCTCTGCTTCACTCTTGTAGAGCTTCATCAAGTTATCCACAGTAAATGTTAGTGATTGACCTCCTTCAAGGCCATTTCCAGTTGGAATGTTGCCAGCGCTTTTGCTGATGCCATCTATTCTGAAGCCGACAGTTTGAAGGTCAGCAATAACTGGTGCAGATCCTTTCTTCACTTTCAGTTCGCTGATATTAAAGCATTTGAGAGGTGTCTCCCCCACATTGTCTATCCTGAAGTAGCTGTCCATGGCCAACATCTCAAAATAGTCCTTGTCATCCTGCTCTGTAATGATTGCATACTCTACGTCAGAATACGGAGTTGCTTCCCCTTTTGCAACAGACCCCAGACCAATTACTACAAAGCCACACGGAGGTTCCCTTTTGATACGCTTGAGTAGTTCAACACTGGACTTGATGATGTCACGGGTGACACTCACAAAGTCATCGCTGCTTTTTCTGCTCAGTCCAAACAGTTTGATAGAGAACTCCTGTGCCTTAGCAATGTTTTGATCACTGTAAATGCTTTCTGCATCCAGTGACAAACCCAGCGTGTCCATAGGTGTAAATCTAGACCTGATAGCTTCCCTGTATTTTGTCAGCAGCTGCTTGTGCTCATTGGTTAGCCGTTGATGTTCTTCATAGCTGATTGGATGGTTACCTTTGTACCAACTGACTTCTACATCATACACCAATCTACGCCTCTCTGGTGTAGAGTGGACAGCAACACAATAGTTAGCTAGTCCGTGTGCCTGCAACAATAATTGTAAAATCCTAACTCACCATAGATTGCAGGTAGTTGGCATGTCTGTGAATATTACCACACAGAGTTGGATAAAAATTTTACTCGAGAAACATTTGGTCGAATGACTGGCTTGCACACAATAATAGCTCCATTTAATGAATAAAAAATAAACTTTTGAGAGGTTTTGTTTTAATAAAAATTTATGTGGATGGCCTCCTTGTCAATGAAGCAGTTTTTAACGACAGGGACACAATTTCTTAGGAATACAACAAGTTATACAGAGCATGGAGCTTGGGCCTCCCAGATAATAAGCATTGTGCAGTCACTATGGAAATGGCAAGACATAACAAATTTTTACAGTTTGCTTTTAGAGTGAGTTTTTAAATTTTCGGTAAGGCTGCCATTGTGCAGGGTTTGTAATTGCTGGTTGCTATGCTAGAGATTAAATCGTATTCGCTAAAGTTATTACAAAACAGACGAAACAGCACGGTTATTTGTTATAATTTTATGTTTCTTTGGAAGAGAAGATGGTAATGCTAAAATTATATTAGGTGTATCCACCTGCAGGATTAATCCACCCAAAAACCTAAATAAATATAAATATTTCATGCATTTTACTCGGTGCAGGTGACTATATTTCAGGTAACTAAATATCAAATGGATCACAAAATACTATTCTTATGGGAATATTTTGTTTGTTCAAGAGGCAAACTCATTGGCCACGAGCACCACCAACCATAAAAATAAAATGAAAACAAACCAATTAGTTCAAAACAGTCCATTTCCTATTTTGTTTTATTATTTTATAAGAATGATCACTAGTAATATAAATTGTTTACTAATAATCTGAATTATGATTATCTTGTAAAATAAATATATTACAAGTACATTGATCATCATAACTAAAAGCCGAGCCATTTTGTTAAAACAATAAAGATAATTGTTACTGTTATCATTAATCAAGAATGAATTGCTTCAAAATAAATGTCGCCAACTGGATAAGTGCAAAGTTGTTTGTTATAACTACCTGCTACTTCCTGTAACACCGCATTATTAACAACAAATGTATGTAATCGTTGGCATTAGTGAAAGGCTCACAAATAGAAATAATTATGCTCGCTATAATACACACGGGAATTTTATGGCTTCACAAACCCAAACCAAACCGAACCCAATATTTTATTTAATCTAATAAATTGTAAAAGCCCGGGTCAATGCGTTTGCCACCCATTGATGTGGATCCAAATATAAATAGCAGTTGTTCGTCGATCCAGCCGGCGAATACACCCATTACTAACTGTAATAATTAAAATCTGATCTACTTGTGATTTCACTAAAAAACGAATTGGAAAATATTAATTAATTGACATGTTCTATGGAGCTCTACGTATCTGATATCAACAAAGAGTGATGTTTTATGTACTTTTTGTCTCTGAAATCGATGTAATGGTCATTTCTACATTTACCTTGCAGATTGCTACTTCAATAAACAACCTTTTTATTATTTTACTAAACTTCACGCTGAAAGTTTCATTCTTTAAGCTAAATATTATTGTTAGCGCACACAATACATCTAAAAACACATAATGTGAAATATAGAGGTATAGAGATATAGATCTGTAACAGGGCCTGGGGTGGTTCTAAGGACCTGTAACAGGGCCTGGGGGATGTTCTAGAGACCTGTAACAGGGCCTGGGGGATGTTGTACAGATCTTTAACAGGGCCTTTGGCTGTTGTATACATCTGTAACAGAGTCGGGACTGGGGACTCAGAGCTGAGAGAGAGTAAGGGCAGACAAACGGAGGGAAGTAGTGACAAAAAGAGGTAAGGCCTAGTGAGTTCTGCTAGCTGTATCTCTTCGTTTGTATCACACTGCTGCCACTAATGCTACAAATTTGCACATAGACTTTACAGAGCTACAAAACTGATTTAACTCCTGACTGAAGTGGGGAGACTGTAGTCACTCTCGACTCAAGTGAATGGACTTCAGAGTAACTCCGGATTAGAGCAGTAAAAATTGTAACTAATTCCTGACGAGGAGTTATATAAGCTGCAGTGAGTTGCTAAGATAATCCTGCCCATTGTAAATCGACACAAAACCAAACCAGCAATACATAAGCTGGGGTCCTTTCATTTAACTCATTTCTCTGTTCTTGTAACCAACTGGCTATTACTTGTCTTTTGGATGTGGCAGGCTCTAGACATCTCATATCCAATAGTAGCAGTCACTCTAAGCCAACCCATACACCTATCAGCTTACACATACCAGTGTAGCTCAGTGGCAGAGCAGACAACTCCCTACTCAATAGTCACAGGTTGGAGTCCTCATCAGACAACACTTGTTTCTCAACCATCTGACTGATTGGCCCAACTTAAACCAACCTATCACATAGGCTGCTCCAATTAGTGACACTCCTGGCTCATGTGGAGAGGGGTGGGTGCCCACCCTAACATCATACTGTGGAGGACCTTAATGACAAGTATATGTGCCCAAGGTCCCCCTGACAACTGCTGAGTGTCAGGCACACCTAGATTGAGTCTGGCACAGCCAGAAAACAAAGTGAGAGAGCCTTTAGAATCACTACCTGCCCTGCAGAAACACAATCGGCCCGGCAGCAATTACTGCCGGCCCTGCAGCAGTCACTACCGGCCCTGCAGCATGCACTACCCGCGCTACAGTGCCACTACCGACCCTATACCGGGTCGGGGAGGAAAGAACGGCTATAGCCTGTGGACCTAAAGTAGTACCAAAAGATGCAGAAGCTCAAGTTTGCGGCCTAGCTACCAACAGAAAGACGTATGATGGGGAGCACAAGCCATAACAGCTAAGAACCTGTGCTACCTGTTGCACCATCCAGACTCAGCACTATTGGCTGTGAAGCTCGGCCCCTTATTTCTGGGCACCTTGTATATTTAATATTATTCTAGCCAATATCATACTGTGTTATTTATATCTTGTCTTTTCATTCGTATAATCACTTCCTGCTATTACTGTTTGGCATAGGTTTCCTGCTACTCTGCCTATAAAAGGCAGAGCTTTCTCACTGGTCCTTATCCTTGTATTGGTATTCTGTTTGAGACTGTTCTAAGCAGCAAGATACATTGCCGTTATTTTACCACACTGGGTTGTTGTGGTATAATATAATATGGTTTACTCATTGAAACACTGAGTTGTGCGTTTGAGCCGTGGGCTCTGATACGGTTGTGGAGTTGGCATACTCCTCCGTTTGGAAGTAGATTGGAAGTTGACCTCTGGAGTGAGGTGTTGTTGGTAGATCTTTGATCGGCCCCCCAAAATCCACAACAATACAACAGAGAGCTTTGATCGGCACTCATCAGAATGCCTCTAAATGCGATACAGAACATGGGTGTCCCCATTGCTTTATTCTCAGATCTCATCAGGCAGAGCATGCTGTGAGACACTTAGTATTTCACTGAAGGTAACTGTGATGGTAGTTGATTCCCATATCCTTGAATAGAAGTGCAAACAGTACATGCATTAGACCACAAATTCTCTTACATAGATATCAGGTGGGACAAAAAGGTGAGGTTGAAAAGGCAGTCCAAGTGTAATTATTTTAGTAAAACATTGATCATACAATAATTGCTATGTTTTAGGACTTATCTCCCCAAATATTGTGGAGAATATCAGTATCTTTCTTAGCTTACGTGCAACTGTATTAGGTAGGAAGACTAGCACTGTGAAGGTACAAGTAGTTTGAGAAAATGGGTGGGAGTGAATGCAAACAACTAGGAATGCTGTATCTCGGTATTAGACGGTTATTTATAGAATGATTTCTTTATGTGCTTGGGCAAGCAGGAGGGAGGGAACACAGGCATGGGTAGTGCCCAGGTGGTGGAAGCATTGGGGGAAGGAGCTCAGGGAGGGGTGGTTAAAGGTAATATCATCTATATTTATTATCTCCTATTCAAATATGGAAAGGTTGCTTTTACAATGGTCCAACAATCACCAAGTTTATTTGGAGTTGTTTGCTCATCCTGATTGTGAAATACGGCAGCATTGTGAAAACACAACTTATAGATGAGACCATACACATCTTACTACTACTAGCACAGTCACAGGGTGGTAGTTAGTTTATTTTTTCTTTCAAAAATGTCTAGCAAATTAAACAAAAACAACTCCCAATCTGTGACTATAAAAATAGTTAGAACTATTGCGGAAGGTGAGAACCACTGAATAATAATTTCTACCCGCCAGAGTAAGCTCAGTTATTGCTAGTATTTCATAACAGCTTTTCAAGTGGTACTAAGGGCATGTCCAACAGACTCCAGACAATTTTGATGACATCCACCAAACATATAAACTCTTAGAAACTATCATGACTGACCATCTACAAAGATTAAGTAATACCCCATGTGATACCCCATGTGATACCCTATGTGATACCTTATGGGATACCCTATGTGATACCCCATGTGATACCCCATGTGAAACCGCATATGATACCCATGTGATATTTCATGTGATACCCCATGTGATACCCTATGTGATACCCTATGTGATACTCTATGTGATACCCTATGTGATACCCTATGTGATACCCCATGTGATACCCTATGTGATACCCCAAGGAATGTAACAAAATCCAAGGCTATCGATCAAACGCTAATGAAAGACTGGAAATCTTATCAAATCAAAGCTACCTAACCACCTTATTCAAGCAAGTTGACAAAAATGCTGCAATGAATTAAAATATTTACTAACCATTTTTTTTAGCTATTACTATCAATGATTGATAAAATATTACCCCAATTCATGATAATCTTGAAAAAAAAGATTAACAAACTTGATTATTTTTTATTATTATGGTTTATTATTATGATTAATCTCAAATAAAAGTTATTGAAACAATATTCATTGTTATCAATTGTCGCTAAAGAAAATAGAAAAGTTAACGTAGGTAAAGATGCCATTGATCATAAATTTTATTCACAATGTAAGTCAAGTGAAATAAATGTGTGGAAGTATCCATATTATTCATAATACTGGTATTTTATAAGTTAATTTATTGTTAGCTATTTATTGATATTATTCAATATCTATAGTCTCCCAAGGTATGTTTGGGTAATCCAATACTATCTATAATGAAGTATTTTTTTGGTTCTTCAACATTGAGTTATGTAGGTTTCACTCTCCTATATTTCAGTAGCTTTTACTGTTGACTAGTCTGTCTGGCCAGTTGCATTGGTTACGTCTGGTAATCGGGTGGTAGAAGTGTTGGTCGTGGATTAATTGGTGTGTAGGTTAACTCCAGCTAGAGATTGAGGTTGAGTTAAAGCTGAGTTGTCTCAAATCACTGTAATTCATACTAAGACCCAAATTTTAGTACTGGTGTGGTAGATTTTCATGACCACTATCTGTGCGCAAGGTCCCCCTGACAATTGCTGGGAGTCAGGCACACCTAAACTGAGTCTGGCACAGCCAGAAAACAAGTGAGAGAACCGGTAGAAGCGCTACCGCACCTGCAGGAGCACTACTGGCCCTGCAGAAGCACTACCGGCCCTGCAGCATTCACTGCCAACCCTGCAGCGGTCACTACCGGCCCTGCAGCATGCACTACCATCCCTGCAGTGTCACTACCGACCCTATACCGGGCCAGGGGAGGAAGGAAGGGCTATAGCCTGTGGACCTGAAGTAGTACCAAAAGATGCAGAAGCCAAACTTTTCTGCCTAGCTATCACCGGAAGGGCTAAAGACAGGGAACGCAAGCCCAAACAGCTAGGAACTTGAGCTACCTATTGCACCACGGTGATTCAGCATTATTGACTGAGAAGCTCCGCCCCTTACTTCTGGGCGCCTTATACATTTAACCCTATCCTAGCCAATACTGCACTGTGTTATTTATATCTTATCTTTCTATTCGTACAATCACTTCCTGTTACTGCTGATTTGCTGCCCCCTTATTTGGGCATCTGTTTTCTGCTACTCTGCCTACAAAGGGCAAAGACTGTTTAGTAGTCTTTGTACTTGTATTGGTATTCTGCTTGAGACTGTACTAAGCAGCAAGATACATTGCCATTCTTATACTACACTGGGTTGTTGTTGTATAGTACATTATGATATACTCATTGAAACACTGAGTTGTGCGTTTGAGCCGTGGGCTCTGAATACGGTTGTGGAATTGGCATACTCCTCCATTTGGAAGTTGACCTCAGGGGTGAGGTGTTGTTGGTGGATATTTGATCAGCCCCCCAAAATGCACTACAATGTGTCTTTTGCCAATAAATTCCTAGCTAACTAGTGCACCCTCCAGACTGTATAAAGTCAAAGTTAATCGGAGAAGAAGTTAAATTTTCTCTACTGTCAAGTGCATAGACCAGAAATGTACATCCAAACCTGCCAACACTTCAGTTCGTTTACTGGTATTTCACACACAAACCTACTATCCACTCAAGCTCAACTGAGGGAATAATCTCTCACTTGATGGCAAACTCTCTAAATGAACTTTGTGTGTAAAAATTGTTTTCTTCCATAGAAAGTGTGTGCTTAATAAAACACATACCAACACCATTTGGACACATTATAATATGTTTAGCAAAGTTTTGACAGTTTTCAGGTTATTGTCTGAAGATGAAAGATAAAACTTATGAAATGTCCCAGCTTACGATAAAAATGTAAACAGAAAAAAATTACCTTAAGGAAATCTTTCCAGTCTCTAGAATGTTTTCCTTTCTCCAAGTACTTACGAGCTAGGTCTTCTGCATAGTCAGCCATTTCTATTGATCTCTACACCCACTAACAAACGGTTACAACCTAAAATAGTGTATGCTTTTGTTATCTAACAAAATATAACAATTATATTAAATACCAGCCAGCGCACCCGTTGTAACTACAATGGGGGAATATGTATAATCAAACATATTGTTGCCCTTCTCCCAGGACATTTTTCATCGGGCTCTTTTCATGCTTGCCTCCTGTTGTGATTGCTTCCTTCCGTGGTAACCTCTTCCCATAGTTGCCCCCTCCTGTGCCCCCCCCCCCAGTGTTTGCCTACTGCAGTAGCTGCTGCCTCCTGTGGACACCTTCAGCAGTCTGCTGCACCGGCAGTCGCGTAATCTCGCCGTTCCCCCTCCCCCGCTCGCTGTTCCCCCTCCCCCGGGGCCACAGAAATAGAAAAGCTACATTGAGAGAAAACACACTAGATGAGGCGAGAGAGAATGGTAGGAAGAGCAAGATGAAGAGTGAGATTTAGAACAGATACGTAGAGCAAGGCACGTCAGGTGGGGGGGGGGGGGAGAGTGGTATGTAGAACAAGACAGGGCAGTATCCTTCAAGTTTGGAATGGTAAGGCTTACACCTAGGCCAGGGGCTGTCCAGGCCCCCTAGCGGGGTCCGGGGCAGCGCCCCGGCTGCCGGTAACGCTTTTGACTAAAACTTGGCAATTTTACAGCAGTTTTTAAACTTATATCTATACAGCCAATGCATTTGAGGTTCTTCCCATTATAAAGCCTACTCATTTTTCATTAGCTTTAAAATTTCATTTTAAACAAACATTGGCAAAAGCAAAAAATCTGCGCGTGTAGTACAAAGTAACCGTTTATGTAAAAAAAATCTATGCAGAAATTGCTTTAGGAATAACTTAGGAGCATGGAAGAAACCAATTTTAAATCAAAATAATAACTTTTTATCACAACAATGTTTATCCTGAAGTAAACCTGCGCTGGAATGTTGATACGAACAAAGGACTAGAACAATTCAACTCTTTAGTAATGGTTGGTGGCCCTGAAAAGGGCCGTTGTGGAATAGGCCGTTATGCTCAGCCTCCCTCTCTTTAGAGGTGAAGTGGACATCGCGGGCTACACAATGACCTCTCCTTCGGTGGACTCACTCACCCTTTGCCAACTCCCGGAGACATCTGTGCAAACCTGCACTCGTAGCAAAATAACATGTTGCTACTAGTGGTAGCCGCTCAGCACTGATGCTGCTAATAAGATGTGTCAGCAGTTTTAAAGCATCCAAGCGAACGGACTGGTGAAATAAGCGAGCGCTGCCTAAAGTAATCTACTGTATGCATTGTTGTATAATGTTCCATTGTTGTAATTATTTTCTGTTAAATATTATCATTTTATTATTATTACAAGTTACAAATAATTTGTGTTGTGGATGTTTAAAAATTATTATAAGTATTGTTTAATCAGTTCTGGTGCAAATATTTACTGTCAGTGGTTGTGTGCAGACGTAGGTAGTTGACATATTAAAATTTTGTCCAATCAGGGACATAATTTTGAGTACTACTACTATATAAGCTTGAGTTATATTTATTTGTGCCAGTTGCCAGTGAATAAATTTGTGCTCATACTTTAAATAATTCTGCATCTCTCGAATCTAACTGTAAGCCTTTGCACCCACTCTACTATGTGGCAGTTATAAAATCTACGTCTCATAGTAGTAACTGCACTAACACTATTTTAGCCGGGCAAGTCTATTGACACTGCAAATTAATAGAGACTATTAGGTTGTCGTTAAGTAAACCTCTGCCTGTATTATTGCTAATAGAGGTGGTGATTAATTACACGGCAAGTTAAATCATAATAAGAGATTAGACTATCAACTGGGCCTGTTTTCGGTCCTTCAACTATCTACCGGGCCTGATTTCGGTCCACCTAGAGACTATCATCTGGGCTTGTTTTCAGTCCATTCACAGACTACTAACTGGGCTCGATTTTGGTCCTGTTAGTGAAACGGCATAATTTTACTTCAGCTCCTATGAAAGTTGTTAGCTTGAAATTATTCAAACATGAATATTGTAGAGGACCGGCGCCATCTTGCTGAACATTCTATGCTTACCGAACATTATATGGTACACTTTTACAAACACTTACTTAGTCTATGTCTTAGTTCTATGTTTACTACATGTCTTGTTCTATGTCCGCGCTCTAGGACAAATCAGTCTATGTATTTTATCAGTAATTATCCTTTTACCATTTGAACATATGTGTTGGACATGTGAGTTCAATCATGCAATCAGTCAAGGACCACCTCTTATATCTTATTCGCACACGCTGGCCAATCATTTGTGCCAGGTGTGGCCTCTTTTGTCTATCACTTGTCTATCACTTTTATTATGTAACAGTGTATATAAATATGGATGTTTGAATCAATAAAGTCAGAGTCAGCTTGCACACTCTCAGAAGCTTCTTTGTTCTCTAACAAATAACTTCACTTGCGCACCATTACTCGAGTAGTAATATACAGGCAGATCAGTCTGAACCTCTGCTGGCCGAACTTAGCCTTGCCTAAATTCGCCTTCAATGTTCGACCTCTGCACTGCACTGAAATAGATTAGCCAAACCTCTGCTGGCCGAACCTAGCCTGACTAGTTCGCCCTTCAAAGTTCGACCTTGCTTTACACACTGATAACAGCTAACGCAATCGGCAGCTCACTAGTAACTCGGATGGTTAACCACCATTTCTCAAGCCACTAAGTCGACCTGTGGAAGGATTGTATTGCTAGAGCATTAGACACAGTTGCCATCACAGTTCGGGAGGTTGTGCAGGTAGGCCGAGCTACCACTCACACCCCCACAGTGAAATCCTGCACAATATAGTAATTGATGTAAATATTAGTATATGATAAAAGCAAATGAGTAATCCACAACTGCTACCATCATTGGTAGTAAAACAAAGTTATGGTAGAAGATAATGAATTGGATGATGATCACATTATTTTTTTTGCTTTTTATTATTCAGTTGGATATTAAAAGAATAAACGAAAAAAAACAAAATGATAATTATAATTTTCAATCATTATTTTAAATATAATTCATCATATAATTAATTCAAATTATTATTTTATTATTATTTCCAACTACTAACTACTAACAACCATCTTTGGTATTTATTATTGTTTATTTAATAATGTTTTATTATTATGTTGTTATTATTAATAATTTTACTAATTATTATCATAATCATTATAATAAATTATTAGCAGCAAAGAGATAACACTACCACTAGTATATAAACTAAATAATAATAATAATAATTAATAATAATAAATAAATGAATCATCACCATCAATCAATCATCAATGACATAACTTAAATAATAAAATGAGTTCACATCAACAATAGCACAGCAATGGAGTTCTAAAATTTTACTTTGACTGACCCACTCTGATAAAGAATGTAACAGAAAGAAATATTAAAAAAAGTAATGTATTTATTTTTATTCTTATTATTAATTAATTATAATTCATTTTTGCTTCTGCTCCTTATGTGAAAAATTTCTGGATGGATCGTTGTATTTTAGAACATGAATCATCTTACCCAGACAGTATGGATGGTGTACATGTGCCCTCACAGCACAATGGTAAAATTAGTCAATTAACAGCTATTACAATGATCTCTTTTTATTTTTTCTAATCTAAAACAAAACACTGCACGCAATTAATTTTAACTTGTTCACTTCTGTCCTACATTATAAACTCTATAGTAAATCAATATATATGTCAAGATTTTCCCGGCTTGGTTCTGTTATTTCAAGCAAAAACAAAAAGATAATAACAGCTATGGAAAACTGAAATGTGAAGTATAAAAAATCCAGGTTTTCGCAACACAAAGAAGGTGATAAAAACCCCCCTGGCTGGCACCTGAGATTGAAATGAAAATCTGAGTTTATTTGGATCTAATTCGACTATTTGAAAGCCCTGCAACATATCATCAGATTTTTATGGCATTTTTGGACTATTTACAGTTTTGATATTTTGCCAAAATTGATAGGGCCAGGCCCAAGCAGCCGTGCCCTAGGATACGGCCCTGGAACAAGATAAAGTGTGAGATTTAGAGCAGATACGTAGAACAGGATTGGTGAGGTGAGGGAGAGCGGTAGATAGAGCAAGGTGAAGGGTGAAATTTAGAACAGATACGTAGAGCAGGGCAGGTGAGGTGGGGGAGAGTGGTGGGTAGAGCAAGGTGAAGGGTGAGATTTAGAACAGATACGTAGAGCAGGGCAGGTGAGGTGGGAGAGAGTGGTGGGTAGAGCAAGATGAAGGGAGAGATTTAAAACAGATACGTAGAGCCGGGCAGGTGAGGTGGGAGAGAGTGGTGGGTAAAGCAAGGTGAAGGGTGAGATTTAGAACAGATACGTAGAGCAGGGCAGGTGAGGTGGGAGAGAGTGGTGGGTAGAGCAAGGTGAAGGGTGAGATTTAGAACTGATACGTAGAGCAGGGCAGGTGAGGTGGGAGAGAGTGGTAGGTAGAGCAAGGTGAAGGGTGAGATTTAGAACAGATACGTAGAGCAGGGCAGGTGAGATGGGGGAGAGTGATGGGTAGGGCAGAGCAAAAGTAGAGTGTCCACCGCACTCTAATTACAGAAAGTTGTAATGTACATACATCGTCAAATTGTATAAACAACTGGTACATGTGACAAGACTGTTTAACGTATACTACTTCTTGTATATGAACTCACTTACCTGTAAGTATGTATTATGAGGTAGTGCTGTGTCTGTATGTAGTGATTTGTATGAATGGTCACTTGATCTATAACAGATATGTCATATATTTATAATATATTATATTCAGCTAATACCAGATCGATATGACAGGCCCAACCCAATGAAAGAGCTGGATTGATTATTGGTTGTAGTCGACGCTGATCAATAAACATGAAAGAGTCAAGACTGATAAGTAGCTTCACTCACTGCATTATTTCACAACCTTGTTGGTGTCTAAAATCAATAATGTATGGTGCATCTGCCAGCG
This sequence comes from Cryptosula pallasiana, assembly GCA_945261195.1. Taxonomy (NCBI): domain Eukaryota; kingdom Metazoa; phylum Bryozoa; class Gymnolaemata; order Cheilostomatida; family Cryptosulidae; genus Cryptosula; species Cryptosula pallasiana. Next base: position 28,156,164 of record OX183140.1, on the reverse strand, counting down.
CTGTACATAAACTGATGTGAATGTGTGCGCTATTGTTACTTGGACATTAGCAAACAGAGGAAATTTGTAGCATTTAAGCGTGGCTCACAACTGCTTTGGCATTCTTAGTTGTGGCAATCTTGACAATTTTAGTTCACAACACACATTACAGTTCATTATTGTTGTAGGAAATATAGTATAGCAGGGGCATAGCAGTCATAAGGCCTGGCCAGCCACACACCACACTTTTCTTCACCTGACCACTACGGTGAAGTGTGCATTCACCTGTGACATTTCCACACACAGCAGCACAACTACAAGTCAAGTTTCAAGTCGCTGCTTGCGTGTTGACGTATTAATGCAGACGATGCAGTCGCTTCAGCCAAATGGAGTAAAATGTAAGGTTCAAAATCATATTAAATCTAAAATTGCAAACTTGTAAACTTAACATTGCAAACTTGAAACTCATAAGTTGGTAGAGATATATTTTGCAGCGAAAAAATACAAACTTGTGATCCTATAGCCTTATTATCCTATAATCTTACGGTTTATTACACTCATTCATCATTGTTCTTCCTATTCACTTCTTTCTTCCAAATACTTAGTTTACTATAATAATGGTTTTCTTTCATTACATCATTTATGGATATTACCACCACATTTAATTTTTTTCTAGTAGGTGAGACAAAGTACAGCTGTACGACTTGCTCTGCAATCTTCAGTAAGAAAGTTAGTATGAAACGCTATCAATGTGAGGTTCGTAGACAAGAGCTTGGTGAAGGCAAGGACGATGATTTCAAGTTGTATAAATGAAATGAATGCTTTGAAGAGTTTCATAATGAGGTAATTTCAAACAACACCAAAACACCCAAATAACTAAAAAATTGCTTCACCTGTCCTTACATTACTACCAGAAAGTTTCTGTTACAATGACAAATGTGTATTCACTATGGTTGTTCCTATAACCAGTACAAACATTAGGAACATGTAGATGCTTTTGAAGCTATACATAGTAAAGCTGTGAAATTAAAGTTAGTACTTTTAAAGTTATATTATGGCAAAATAATACGTTGTGGCAAAGAAAATGCAAACTTGTAAATGTTTATTTTAGGTGTACATATTTTTAGAAATGTCTATTACGATTGTTATACTCTCTATTATATTCTATATATTAAACCTAAATTACACTTAATGAATATAAAGATACTTTATTAACAAACAAAACTGATAGCTGACCAACGCAAGTCAAATATAAACTCGCAAAATACTATGGGGAAAGTTTCAACAGCGATCTAAACTGAGAAGAAAACCTCCAGTATAATCGAATGACTCATCAAAGACCTTAGGATTAACAAAATTATCTGACGGGTCTGTGCGACAATGCTAACTATGATTAACATAACATAGCAAACAACCATGGTTTCGGGAGCTCTCAACTATGGCAACCATCTTTGACCGGGCCTGAGTCATCATACCGGCCCTGTAGAGGTCACTACCGGCCCTTTACACTGTGCTACTAGCACAGTATAGCTTTTTCACTGGCACAGCATCTCACCGATGGCTGTAGGTGGAATGCTGGCACATCACGTGGGGATATGGTGCAGCAAACTCCCAGTTTACCATGAATGTTCACCAAAATCTACCTCGGTATCACACAATCCGCCGGAGATCTGCTTATATTAAACTATTGATATAATATATAAAAGGAGTTGTGTTGTGTAAAACTTCTAAATAGGTATAAGAAACCGGTATGTGTCGCAGGGCCGATGGGATAGTGACAATAAGAGTACACATGCCAGGAGTCACTAGTGCTTTCAACGTAGTTGTTTCTATTTGCCGGAAAAGTCTTCTATCACTTTTGTAAAAGAGTGTCCAAAACAAAAACTATTAAATCAGGTGTAAGGGGTGTAGGCTCGAGCCCATTGCTGACATTTATTTTAAAGATTGAAAAATTCTCTTTCAAAAGTTAAAAAAAGGCAGTTTATATAAATTAAATTTTCTGTCATTTACATTACAATCATACAACTATCGAAAGCTTTCAAAGCCTATGGTCGTGGTTTCTAGGGATATGTGTTTCCATTTTTTAAAAACACAAAAATTATTCTCACCTTTTTACTAGTTCAAACGGCTTACTTAAATTTCCAGTTTTAAACTAACATATTTTTTTTCGTCTGGATTCATTTTAAAATAAAGAAAGAACAAATATAAGAACAAATTAAACTAGAGGAAATTATATTCACAAGTGGAGACAAGAGTATTGTAGTGGATTTTGGGGAGCCGACCAAACGTCCACCAACAACACCTCACTCCAGAAGTTAACTTCTAACAGAGGAGTATGCCAACTCCACAACTGTTCTCGGAGCCCGCAGCTCAAACGTACGACTCAATGTCTTGTTGAGTAAACCATACTTTATTATACAGCATAACCAGCAATGTACAATAAGGGTAAATGTATCATGCTACTTGGCTCAAGCACAAGCAGAATCCCAATACAATACAAAGAATCAAGTAAAGTGTTCTGCCTTTTATAGGCAGAACAGGATTAAAACATATGCCCAAACAAGGGCAACAAATCAGCAATGGCAGGAAGTGTTTACACTAATCATAACATAAGATATAAATATGCGATACAATCATTGGTTAATATAGGGTTAAATATGCAAGGCGCCCAGAATTAGGGGGCGGAGCTTATCAGTCAATCTTGCTGATTCATGATGGTGCAGTGAGTAGCTCTAGTTCCTGGTCCTTATGGCTTGTGGTCCCTGGCTTTGGTCTTGTTTGAGGACAGCTATGTTGTAAAGTCGGGCTCTTGCACCTTTGGTATCAATTTAGGTTCTCAGGCTATAGTAGTTCTTTCCTCACCGACCCGGTATAGGTTTGGTGGTGGCACTGCAGGGCCGGTAGTGCATGCTGCAGGGCCGGCAGGGCCGGTGGTACTTCTGCAGGGCCGGCAGTGAATGCTGCAGGGCCGGCGGCAAATGCCGCAGGGCTGGTAGGGTTTCTACCGGCTGACTTGCTTATGTACTGGCTGTGCCAGGCTCTATTTAGGCGTGCCTGACACCCAGCAGTTGTCAGGGGGACCTTGCGCAATGGTAGTGGTCACAAAATTCCACCACAGTATTTTACAGAATAACAAAAAAAACCTCCCAATGTGTATGATTTGAACCCCGGAATGTGGACTGTTTAACCATACACTCTACCATCTACACTATCACATCTTCATTGAACAAATGGTTATAGAAACAGCCTGAATCTTGCTGACCAAATAATTAAGCAATAAGCAAAACTCTGCAATGACTTTTAATGTTAAAAGAGATCTCTACCTCTTGGAATCGTACTTGGATCCCAAAAACATCAGATAACAGCATTAACCCACCAAGCTACAAAGACAGTTTACCAACACTATGGTTTATTTGGTAGAAAAATGTGGTTCAATAGCTTGTTTTACAAAAAGCAGCTTCTTCAAGTGCTTTTCTTGTGCTGGGGCAACACATGTACATGCTTCACAACTGCTAATACAACATGCACTTCTTTAACAACATATACTCATGCTGACTTGGCTCCTCCTTTCTGACAATAGTTATTTTTATGCGAAAAAGAAATCCCTACCTGGGATTTTAACCCAGACACTGTCAACACCAGGTCACAGCGTTAACCGTTTAGCCATCTAGCAACATTGAATGTAGTTCATAAATAGCTTAAGATAAAAAAGGTGGTAAGGCCTACATACAAAAAACTATTTTGGGGTGCAGACATCACTAAATACTTATCGAATGTTTTCAATGTTTTTCAAATTTGTTTAATTTTTCACCTGAATACTATTCGTGCTGAAGTTTTCTAGGAGAAAATTTCTTCCGCGGTGAAAACAGTGAGTAACGAACATTTTTGTCACACAATGAAAACCGTGTGGGCTTTGACTATTTCATCAAAGATCAAAAACCTGAAATATCTTCATCTGAAAAACTGTTATAATGCGATCACAAGCATGCAAAATCTATGCAAATCGGAGTAACCGTCCCTGAGTTATAGTAATTTTTCCGTTTGAAAGACCTCTTTTGAAAATGGAATAGCTGTGCTGGCGGTATTGCGAGAAATTTGAAGTCTCAAATTTTTGAAAGTTCAAGCATGGGGCAATGTCGCCTAATAATTTAGTTGTCGCTGATTAGTTGCATTCTTGTCTCGGAAAGCATTGAAAAGTGCTGTTTCTGTTGAGATTTTCAAATTTGAGAATTTAAAAAACTTGTAACATTTTTGTGCGCTCTCTTTGAAGTTCAGAATGGTACATCAATACACTATGGCACATGTTTGCTGCAAATTTCAGCTACTTCGGCCTGTTGGTTCTTTAACGGGAAGCTGTTTTATGCTAAAAAATGTGATTTGGACAATAATCCGAGATGGGCGCTTCCGAACGAATTTTTAACGACGTGTTATCATGTCGAATCAGAAAGTGAGCGAAATGCATCATCTTTCAAAATTAGGTATTTTTTCGTCAATCGAGTTCGCATTTTGTTGGTCATTTTGTTGCTTTGAAAACAGATTATTCACCTGTTTTCGCACTTGAATCGCAATGTTCTGGAATATTATGTAGCTTTGAAAACCAACCTACTTTAATGCCCGATGCCTATCAATTGAGTCGCAAAAAAATTGTAGCTTTATCCATCACGGTTTTTGAGAAAAAGTGGCCACTGTTCGGCAAGGTTCGCCGCGAAAGAAAAAGAAAAGCAATAATAACTAGATATTGATTTGTGTTTGCGAGCAAAAACAAGAGTATTTTAGAGAATCATTGATAATCATAGGTGAGAATTGAACACCTGACCTGGTTGCATTGAGTCACACACTCCACCAACTACTCCATCAACCACTCACTGGTAAAGGACAGCATTAACACAGTCAATATTCTTAAACATTATAGTTAATAGTAAAATTGTACTTGCAAAGACTGTTTACGTGACAAAAACTTCCACCACTGGGAATCGTACCTGGACTCTCGAAACAACAGGTGCCACACTTAGCCATCGAGCTATAGAGACATGTTGTTAATGCACAATGTAATTTAGTACAAAGTGACAATTGTTCTGCGATAGCTTTATTTTTGCAAAAAAACAGCTTTTTCAAGTGCCCAAATGCTTTTTTGTGCCAGGGCCAGACAAGCACACATTTCACAACTGCAAATACAACCTGCGTGCCCGCTACTACATGTACTCATGCTGATTTGGCACCTCTTTCTGACAATATTTTGTTTTTATTGGAAAAAGAATTCCCCACCTGGGAATTGAACCTGAACCCTGTCAACAGCAGGTCGCAACGTTAACCATTTAGCCATCTAGCAATGTTGAATGTGGTTCATAAACAGCTAAAGATAAAAAAAATAGTAGTATGGCCTACATACAAAAAACTATTTTGGTTTCGGACATCGCTAAATACTTATCGAATAATTTCAATTTTTTTCAGATTTGTTCAATTTGTCACCTGAATCTTGTCTGCGTTGAAGTTTTGGAGGAGAAAAATTTTTCCGCAGTGAAAACGGTAAACAACGAACATTTTTGTCACACATTGAAAACCGTGTGGGCTTTACTCTTTCACCAAAGATTAGAAAATTGACGGATGTTCATCTGAGAGACGGTTACGATGCGATCGCAACCATCCAAAATTTATGCAAATCGGAGTAACCGTCCCCGAGTTATGGTCATTTTTCCATTTGGAAGACCTCTTCTGAAAATGGAATAGCTGTGCCACCGGTATTGCGAGACACTTGAAGTCACTGATTTTAAAAAGTTCAAGCATTGGGCTATGCTGCCTTATAAATTACTTGTCGCTGATTAGTTCCATTCTGGTTTCGGAAAGCATTGAAAATTGCTGTTTCTGTTTAGATTTTTAAATTTGAAAATGGAAAAACTTGAAACGGTTTTGTGCGATCGCTTTGAAGTTCAAAATGGTACATCGATACCCATTGGCACATGTTTGTTGCAAATTTCAGCTAGGTCGGGATGTTGGCTCTCTAACGGGAAGCTGTTTTGTGCTGAAAACGGGTTTTTCTTGAAAATCCAAGATGGCCGCTTCCGAACGACTTTTTAATATCGTGTCATGGTGTCGAATCAGAAGGTTAGCAAAATGCACCATCTTTCAAAATTTCGTATTTTTTCATCAATCGGGTCTACGTTTTCTCTGCCAATTTGATGCTTTCGAAAACGATTTTTTTACCTGTTTTAGCACCTGGATTGTGATGTTCTGGAATGTTCTGTAATTTCATAACTAACTTACTTTTTGGCCCGATGCCTCACGATCCTGTCGCAAAAAACTTTGTAGCTCTATCTGTAACGGTTCTTGAGAAAAACTGAGTAGAGTTTGGCAAGAGTTGCGCGAAAGAATAAGAATAATAATAACTAGATATTGATTTGTGTTTGCGAGCAAAAACAAGAGTATTTTAGAGAATCAATGTTAAAAAATGATACTCATAAGCGAGAATTGAACACCTGACCTGGCTGCATTGAGTCACACACTCCACCAACTACTCCATCAACCACTCACTGGTAAAGGACAGCATTAACACAGTCAATATTCTTAAACATTATAGTTAGTAGTAAAATTGTACTTGCAAAGACTTTTTACGTGAAAAAAAACTTCCACCACTGGGAATCGTACCTGGACTCTTGAATCAACAGGTGCCACACTTAGCCATCGAGCTATGGAGACATGTTGTAAATGCACAATGTAATTTAGTACGAAGTGACAATTGTTCTGCGATAGCTTTATTTTTTCAAAAAAACAGCTTTTTCAAGTGCCCAAATGCTTTTTTGTGCTAGGGCCAGACAAGCACACATTTCACAAAAGCCAATACAACCTGCGTGTCCGCTACTACATATACTCATGCTGATTTGGCACCTCCCTTCTGACAATATTTATTTTTATGCGAAAAAGAATTGCCTACCTGGGAATTGAACCTGAACCCTGTCAACAGCAGGTCATAACGTTAACCATTTAGCCATCTAGCAATGTTGAATGTGGTTCATAAACAGCTAGAGATAAATAAAATAGTAGTATGGCCTACTTACAAAAAACTATTTTGATTTCGGACATCGCTAAATACTTATCGAATATTTTCAATTTTGTTCAGATTTGTTCAATTTGTCACCTGAATACTGTTTGCACTGAAGTTTTGGAGAAGAAAAATTTTTCCGCAGTGAAAACGGTAAACAACGAAAATTTTTGTCACACATTGAAAACCGTGTGGGCTTTGACTCTTTCACCAAAGATTAGAAAACTCACGGATGTTCATCTGAAAGATGGTTACAATGCGATCGCAACCATGCAAAATTTGTGCAAATCGGAGTAACCGTCCCCGAGTTATGGTCACTTTTCCATTTGGAAGACCTCTTCTGAAAATGGAATAGCTGTGCCGCCGGTATTGCGAGACACTTGAAGTCACTGATTTTAGAAAGTTCAAGCATTGGGCTATGCTGCCTTATAAATTACTTGTCGCTGACTAGTTCCATTCTGGTCTCGGAAAGCGTTGAAAGGTGCTGTTTTTGTTTAGATTTTCAAGTTTGAAAATGTAAAAACTTGAAACGGTTTTGTGCAATCGCGTTGAAGTTCAAAATGGTACATCGATAGACTCTGGCGCATGTTTGTTGCAAGTTTCATCTACTTCGGCCTGTTTGTTCTTTAATGGGAAACTGTTTTATGCTAAAAACTGTGATTTTCACAAAAATCCAAGATGGCCGCTTCCGAACAATTTTTTAACGACGTGTCATGATGTCGAATCAGAAGGTAAACAAAATGTACCAGCTTTCAAAATTTCGTATTTTTTCGTCAATCGCGTCTGTGTCTTTTTGGTCACTTTGATGCTTTGAAAATCGATTTTTCGCCTGTTTTCGCACCTGAATTGTGATGTTCTGGAATGTTCTGTAACTTTCAAACCAACTTACTTTTTGTCCCAATGCCTATCAATCGGGTCGCAGCAAAAATTGTAGCTCTTTCTCTAACGGTTCTTGAGAAAAAGTGAACCAAGTTCGGTAAGGTTTGCGCGAAATAATAAGAATAATAATAGGAATAAAAAAAAAAGAAGGCAGAACAATAGTATTTTAGATTCTCTAAAATACTAATAACTAGATATTGATTTGTGTTTGCGAGCAAAAACAAGAGTATTTTAGAGAATAAATGTTAAAAAATGATAATCATAAGTGAGAATTGAACACCTGTACTGGTTGGTCTGATTCACGTACGACACCAACTGCGCCATCAACCTCTCACTGGCAAAGCGCAATTGCAACACCGTCATTATTCCTAAACATTATGTTTAGCAGTTAAGTTGTACTTGCAAAGACTTTTTACATAAAAAAATGTTCCACCACTGGGAATCGTACAGCAGGTGACAACCTTAGCCATCGAGCTATAGAGACCTGTTGCTTATGCACACTCTAATTTAGTAAAAACTGACAACTGTTTTGCAAAAGCTATTTCTGCAAAAAAGCACTTTTTGAAGTGCTTAGATGCTTTTTTGTGCTGGGGCCACACAAGCGCATGTTTCACAACTGCAAATACAACCAGCACTCTTGTTACTACATATCTCATGCTCACTTGGCTCCTCCCTTCTGACAACAATTTTTTATATGCGAAAAAGAAATCCTTACCTGGGAATCGTACCTGAACCCTGTCAACAGCAGGTCACAATGTTAACCATTTAGCCATCGAGCAATGTTGAATGTGATTCATAAACAGCTTAAGATAAAAAAGAAGGTGGTATGGCCTACATACAAAAAAGTATTTTGGGTTAGGATATCCCTAAATACTTATCGAATATTTTCAATTTTTCTCAGACTTGTTCAATTTGTCACCTGAATACTGTTTGTGCTCAAGTTTTAATGGAGAAAAATTTTTCCGCGGTGAAAACAGTAAATAACGAACATTTTTGTCACACATTGAAAACCGTGTGGGCTTTGACTCTTTCATCAAAGATCACGAACTTGACGAATGTTTATCTGAAAGACTGTTACAATGCGATCGCAACCACGCAAAAATTATGCAAATCGGAGTAACCGTCCTCGAGTTACGGTCATTTTTCCGTTTGGAAGACCTCTTTTAAAAATGGGATAGCTGTGTTGGCGGTATTGCCAGAAACTTGTAATCACTACTTTTAAAAAGTTCAAGCATTGGGCTATGCTGCCTGAAAAGTTACTTGTTGCTGAGTTGTTCCATTCTGGTCTCAGAAAGCATTGAAAAGTGCTGTTTCTGTTCAGTTTTTCAAATTTGAAAATGTAAAAACTTGAAACGGTTTTGTGCGATCGCTTTGAAGTTCAAAATGGTACATCGATACACTATGGTACATGTTTGTTGCAAATTTCAGCTAATTCAGTCTGTTGGTTCTCTAACGGGAAGCGGTTTTATGCTAAAAACTGTGAAATTCACAAAAATCCAAGATGGCCGCTTCCGAACAATTTTTTATTGACGTTTCATGATGTCGAATCAGAAGATGAGCGAAATGCACCATCTTTCAAAATTTCGTATTTTTTCGTCAATCGGGTCTGCGTTTTTTTGGTCACTTTGACGCTTTTAAAAACGATTATTCACCTATTTTCGCGCTTGAATCGCGGTGTTCTGGAATGTTCTGTGGTTTTTAAAACCAACTTACTTTTTGTCCCGATGCCTATGAATTGCATCGCAAAAAGAATTGTAGCTCTATCTATAACGGTTCCTGAGAAAAAGTGGCTCGTTTTCGCTAAGGTTTGCGCGAAAGAATAAGAAAAAAAAAAAAAATGAAACCAGCAATAACAATAGTATTTTAGATTCTCTAAAATACTAACTAGATATTGATTTGTGTTTGCGAGCAAAAACAAGAGTATTTTAGAGAATCAATAAAAACAAACCTCTACATTGGAACTGAACCCAAGCACCTATGTAGTAAAGACACACACTCAACCAACTACTCCATCAACCACTCACTGGAGAAGTGCAATTGTAACACCGTCATTGTTCCCAAACATTATATTTAGCAGTAAAGTTGCACTTGCAAAAACTTTTTATGTGAAAATTTCCACCACTGGGAATCGTGCCTAGACCCTTGCAAACAGCAGGTGAAAAACTTAGCCATCGAGCTATAGAGACATATTGCTGGTGCACAATCTAATTTAGTACATACTGACAACTGTTTTGCTATAGCTTCATTTCTGTAAAAAGCAGCTTTTTCAAGTGCAAAGATGCTTTTTTTGTTTTGGTGCCACTGAAGCACACGTTTCAAAATTGCCAATACAACCTGCACTCCTGTTACTACATATACTCATGCCAACTTGGCACCTTTGTGACAAAAATTTTTTATGCGAAAAAGAAATCTGAACCGGGGAATTGTACCTGAACCCTGCCAACCGAAGGTGACATTGTTAACCATCTAGCCATCCAGCAATGTTGAATGTGGTTCATAAACAGCCTAAGATAAAAAGAAGGTGGTACGGCCTACATACAAAAAAATATTTTGGGTTCGGGCATCGCTAAATATTTATCGAATATTTTCAATTTTTTTCAGATTTGTTCAACTTGTCACCTGAATACTGTTTGTGCTAAAGTTTTGAAGGAGAAAAATTTTTCCGCGGTGAAAACAGTAAATAACGAACATTTTTGTCACACATTGAAAACCGTGTGGGCTTTGACTCTTTCACCAGAGATCACAGAATTGAAGGATGTTTATCTGAAAGACGGTTACAATGCGATCGCAACCACGCAAAATTTATGCAAATCGGAGTAACCGTCCCCGAGTTATGGTCATTTTTCCGTTTGGAAGACCTCTTTTGAAAATGGGATAGCTGTGTTGCTGTTTTTGCGACAACTTTGGAGCATCAAATTTTGGGAAGATAAAACATAGTTCTACATACTCAAGTCTTCAAATTGTCTCTAGCTGGTTCCATTCTTGTTTGGCAAAGCGATGAAAAGTAGTGATTTTATTGCAAGTTTGAAAATGAAAAATGAAAAAACTTGAGATGGTTTTGTGCGATTGCATTGAATTTCAAAATGGTACATCGATACACTCTTTCACACCTCTGCAGCAAGTTTTAGCTAAATTGGCGGGTCGGTTCTCTGACTGGAAGCTGTTTTATGCTGAAAACGGGTTTTTCTTGAAAATCCAAGATGGCCGCTTCCGAATCATTTTTTAACATCGTGTCATTGTGTTGAATCAGAAGGTCAATGAAATGCACCATCTTTCAAAATTTGGTATTTTTTCGTCAATCGGGTCTACGTTTTTTTGGTCACTTTGACGCTTTTAAAAACGATTATTCGCCTATTTTCGCACCTAAATTGTGATGTTCTGGAATGTTTTGTCACTTCGAAAACCAACCTACTTTAATGCCCGATGTCTATCAATCGCGTCGCAAAAGAAATTGTAGCTCTATCTATTACGGTTCTTGAGAAAAAGTGGCTCGCCTTCGCTAAGGTTTGCGCGAAAAAATAAGAAAAAAAACAATAATAATAAAAACAGCAAGAACAATAGTATTGTGGAGGATGCCACGAGCGCACCCAACACAAACACTAACAATTAACTCACGAATTTAGCAATTACCTTCTCTTACACATTGCGCAGTTCTATTGTGTCGTTCTATGTCTGTGTCCATGTCTATGTTCTATGTCTACATATTGTTCTATGCAAGTACCACCCCTTAAGGGCAGGACTATTAATATTTATCTTTAGGGCTGGCCATATTGTTATGCCAACCAATCACTGTGCAGCAGGCGTAGCCTGCCTTTGTCTTATCTCAAATCTTGTCCTGTCAGTTTTACATAAATACTCAGTTTCACCATAATAAAATCAGAGTTACTCCACTTACTCTCCGAAGTCACTTTGTCTAACAAAATACTTCATTGCGCACTTACCTTGGAAACATATGCTTTATAGCTTGCTATACATATACTGACAAGTGTAACAGATAAATATACACCGAGTTACTCAACCTTGCCTAAGCAACGGTTCGACCACTGCAGTGTGAGGCGGATGCATGATCAGTCGACTTAGCTAATAGTCAGCAATGACTCCCTACTAAGTACGACAACTGGTCACGGCTCGTGCCAATATAGCTAGCAAAGTCGGCCTGAGTGAAGGGAGGAAGTACAGGTGCAGAGGCTAAGCTACCACAGAGCAAAATCCTGTACATTGGTGGCAGCAGTGGGATTGAAGCATCCACTGAAGAAGACACTCCCACACTAAGGACGACTAGAAGATGGCACAGAGGAGGAGAGCCACCAGCATCGACCGAGATCCCTCCAGTATGCAGATGATGGGAACACTGACTGACATCCTCAACCGGATGACAGTAGCCAACACTAGAGACAGATTCAAGGCACCACAGTTCGATGGCCACGGAGATGTCCACTACTTCCTAAACAGGTTCAGAGAGGTGGCTGCGGCCAACCGCTGGCAACCTGAGGAAGCGGTCATCCACCTACGGCAAGCATTGACTGGCAGAGCGGAGCAATGTGGGAGAGGAGCGACGACAGAAGACGTGATCAGGACCTTGCAGGCAACCTTCGGTATGACCCGGTCAGAAGCGCAAGCTAAGCTGCTCAGTTACCGTAAGTCACCAAAGGACAACCTGAGGGACCATGCCATCACAGTCGAACGTCTCGTTGAGGCAGCCTATGGCAACCTCCCACTACAGAATCGAGAAGAGATGACAATGCAGACCTTCCATAGCACTCTGGGTCACACGTACTTGCAACGGCACCTGCTGGCAGTACGCCCCCAGAGCTTGGAAGAGGCCATCCAAGCCGGACACGAGTTTTTGCAGGTTCCTCACCAGTCAATGGGAGGACCGCATATCAGAACCGTGGAGGCTGACCCTGAAGAAGACGAGGAGCCCCCTCGAAGAAAAGACAGCCGCTGCCAAGAGGTGCAGGACCCCCTGACTCAACTCCTCCGCACAGTGGAAGGACTGGGAAAGGAAATCGCTGACCTAAAGGCTGAGAGAAAGGTAGAGATACCCAAGAAGTGCTGGGGCTGCCAGCGAACAGGACACACCCGAAGAGAGTGTAGGACCTCCCCCTGGCCCAGTCGCCAGGGAAACGGGTACGGCCCGCAGCAGTAGGGCAACCTACTGGCTGCAGACGGGCGATCCCGAGCAAGAAGATGGAAGAGCCAGCTGACCCCAGAAGACAGGAAGGGAAACCGCGGGCGAGCATCTCTCTGGACCTCCTGACCAGTCCCCCGATCACTCTGTCCAACCGCTTCGCCAGTCTGGCGAAATTAGCCGACTCAGCGTTGCTAGGGACAGAGGAGGCGGGGACTCGCGAGCAGCAGGAACCAAGGCCCAGGATGAGAGACAAGCAGACGCAGACCGCAACCCCCCTGAAGGACAGGACAGTCAGCCCCAAGCCAGTCACAGTGCAACTCAACCATGTTACCCGCCCATATCACTCCAGTTATTACTTACCTGGACGGGTGGAAGGAGAAGCAGTGACATACCTAATTGACACAGGATGCAACACCAACCTGTTAGCCAAGCGCATCTTCGACAGACTACCTGACCACATCCGACAGAACCTGCAAGAGTACGATTCACACGGCCTTATGGCCGACGGGACAAGGCTCCCCTTCTATGGACTACTCGCACTCCAAGGCAGAATCAGACATGTCAAGTTCAGTGAAACTTTTGTGGTCAGCCAAGTGAATGAAGACGTGATACTAGGCATGCCATTCCTTGCCAGTCAAGAGTGTCAGCTAGGCTTCGAACGACCAGTATTGGTGATAGGAGGAAAGGAACTGGTGTGCACCGACCGCCATGGAAGGAATCTGGTATCGAAGGTCCAGGTCAGACAGGAGACGGAGCTACCTCCTCAGGCCGAGATGACCATTCAGTGTCACCTGAGTTCCCGAGAGACGTACCCCCAGGGGGTGATAGAAAGTATCCAAGGCAAGATACCCATAGCTACTAGCGTCAACCAGCCTGACTCCCACGGACGGGTAATGGTACGGTGCCTGAACCCGACGCAGGACACTCTGAGGTTACCTGCCGGAGAGGTGATAGGGACATTCACCGGAGTAGAGGCAGAAGGAATCCAAGCTTTGGATGAACCCCCAACCCCAGTCAGACGAGGGACGACAGAGAGAGAGATTCCCCCTCACCTGCGGGAGCTGTTCACACAAGCCCGGAAGGGGTGTAGAGACACCCGACAAGAAGGACAGTTGAAGGACCTACTACTGCAGTACCAGACAGTATTCAGTAGTCACAGCGGTGACATAGGACGGACGCACCTGGCCGAACACTCCATTCCTACCATAGAGGGAGCTCGACCAATCCGATGCCCACCCCACCGTCTGGGACCTGAGAAGGAAGCAGAGGCGGAGCGCCAAGTCAAAGACCTGCTGGAAAAAGACCTCATAGAGCCGGCAGACGGGGCATGGAGTTCCCCCGTGGTCCTAGTGAAGAAGAAGGACGGCTCATGGAGATTTTGCGTCGATTACCGCAAACTCAATGACCTCACCAGACAGGATGTGTACCCAATCCCTCGCATCGACGAGTCCCTCGATGCCTTATCAGGAAGCAAGTACTTCTCTACCCTGGACCTCACCAGCGGCTACTGGCAGGTGCCCATGGACCAAGACGCGCAGGAGAAGTCAGCCTTCATCACACGTAGCGGACTCTGGAAGTGGAAAGTGCTTCCCTTCGGCCTCACCTCCGCCCCGGCTACCTTCCAACGGTTGATGGAAAAAGTCTTGAAGGGCCTCCACTGGCGCACCCTCCTGCTGTACCTCGATGATGTTATCATCATCGCCCCTGACTTTGAAACTCACTTGCAAAGGTTGGGCGAGGTACTTGGACGTCTCCAGCAAGCTGATTTGAAGGTCAAGCCATCAAAGTGTGAGATCCTACAGAAGGAAGTAAGATACCTGGGCCACGTAGTGAGTGCAGAAGGCGTGGCAACAGATCCAGAAAAGGTAGCAGCCGTCCGACAGTGGGAGACCCCCAGGGGAATGAAAGAGCTCCAGGCCTTCCTAGGAACAGCAGGGTATTATCGGCAGTACCTGCCCGATTATGCCACCATAGCAAAACCCCTCACCGTACTCACCGGAAGGGACGTCCCCTGGCAGTGGGGCCCAAGAGAGCAAGCAGCCTTTGATCACCTCAAGCACGGACTGACACACGCGCCGGTATTAGGGTACCCGGACCCTAGCCTGCCCTACATCCTGGATACTGATGCCAGTGCAGTGGGAGTAGGAGCCGTGCTGTCCCAAGTCCAAGGAGGGAAAGAGCGAGTCATAGCGTACTTCAGCAAGACGTTGGCTCCAGCTGAAAAGAATTACTGCGTGACCAGAAGAGAACTCCTGGCCGTCATAAAGGCAGTCAAGCATTTCAGACCCTACTTATACGGCAGAGAGTTCAAGCTACGAACCGACCATGCGTCCCTACGCTGGCTTTGCAGGAGGCGAGAACCCTCAAACCAGATCGCCAGATGGCTAGAGACCTTGGCAGAGTTCAAGTACAAGTTGGAGCATCGAGCAGGGGTGCAACATGGGAACACCGACGGGCTCAGCCGCCGAGGACAGTGTGTGGACTGCCGCCAGTGTAGTGCAATAGAACAGAGAGATGGCGGACCAACCCACGCAGAGCTTACCCAGGAGAGACCACCACCGCTCAGTAAAGAACAAGTGAATCTCACATTTGTACAGCCCCCACAAGCCACCGGCGACCTAGTGCAAGAACAAAGAGATGGGACAGGACCAGTCGCCCGAATATACGCAGAGGTCAGACAGCCAGGCAGCATATCTGAAAGAGAGTTAGCAGAAGGGGAGACGGAGTTGCGAGTCTTATACGAGAGGCGAGGAGCCATGACAATCCGCCCCGACGGAGTGCTCGTCATCCAACTCCAACACCCAACTCGACCAAAGCAGTGCACCCTGTGCCCCCCAAGCAGACGGACCCAGGTCGTTTGGGACACCCACCGACTAGCTCATGCAGGCATCCATCGAACCAGACAGCGCATCCTGCTGGACTGGTACTGGCCTGGCATCTCCCCGCTAGTCCGACGACTGATCAACGAGTGCGAGGTCTGCCAAGTGGCGAAGAGCGGACGGAAGACAGACAACCCCCACAGGCAGCGCATGTACGCTGGCCGGCCATTTCAAAAATTGGCTGTGGACCTGGTGGGACCCTTACCGCTGACAAAGAGAAGGAACAGATGGGCGCTGGTCCTCACCGACCACTTCACCCGGTGGCAGGACGCCATTGCGCTGCCAGACGCTACTGCACCCACCGTAGCCACTGCACTTGATGAGAGAGTATTCGCATACTGGGGCCTGCCGGAACAACTCCACTCCGACCAGGGCGCCCAGTTCGAGTCAATACTCCTAGAAGAACTCTGCAGCCTATGGGGGATCAAGAAAACCAGGACCACCCCATACCATCCTCAAGGGAACGGAGTGGTTGAACGGCAAAACCGCACGCTCGGGGACGCCCTACGTGCCCTTATCCTCACTAAGGGACAGGACGAATGGGACAGCCTCCTTCCCCAAATCATGCGCGCATGCCGAGGCACCCCACACTCAGCCACAGGAGAGACGCCTAACATGCTGATGTTAGGACGGGAGGTGCGTCTGCCGGATCAGCTAACCGGGACACCCCCCTCACTGGATCCACAGAACGTGACAGAGTACACAGCAGAGATCCAGGCCAACCTACAGACGGCACACCAATACCTACGGGACAGACAACAAGAGGTCAGACAAGAGGAAAGCGACGAACCGCCTGTCTTCAAAGAAGGAGACCTGGTAGTCCTAGAGAATAAGAGAAGAGTAAAGGGGAGCAATCCGAAACTACAACCCCGGTTTGTGGGCCCCTACCAAGTCTTGGAGGCATTCAACAATCATACCTATAAAGTAGGCAGAAACGGACAGTGGTCCCTACAGAATGGACAGAGACTACGATCCTACCGGACGTGCGATGAACCAGTGGGCAGGGCCCCACCCTGTAGAGAACCTGCCATGCGCCCGAACATGAAAGGCGCACGGCGAGGACGGCCAAAGAAAGCACCACTCCAGCCACGAGGAGTAGACGAAACCGTCCAACCACTGCCAATACTGCCAAGAGAAGAGCCTACCTACCCCAGAGATGCAGACATGCCACAGACCCGAGAGGCAGGAAGACCAGAGCAAGCATTCCTGCTACCGGTACCCCCACTTCCGGTGCCACCACCCAGAGAGGAAGGACCACCCACTCCTAGAACACCAGTCAACCCCCCAGCAGAAGAGGTCAGAGACACCAGAAGCCCATACAGAGAGACAGACGAGCCAGAGGGGCCAGTAGAGGAGATGGAGGTAGCAGAAATACCTGTACCACCTGCTACACCACCCACAGGGGTACCTACCCTCAACGAAGAGGACTGGCCAGCCCTAGTAGCTCGACCAGGACAACCCTCTCCGGTAGAACGACCACAGAGGGAAAGAAATAAGCCAAAACGTTTGGCAGATTATCATTGCTACAACACAGTAGGACCCAAAGACCCCCCAGAAGAGACAGAAACAGAGCTAAGCAAGAAGAGAGTACAGAGAGCAGAGAAAGAGAACCCAGGACCACAGAAAATAGAAAGAAATTCGGACCAAAACGGTTGGATAGAGGTGAAAAGAAAGAGCAGAAGAGAATTACACGAAATTCGGCAAAAAACAAGGAGTTGTTCCCCCTTGCGCCCGAAGAAGACAACCCCCGATTATGCACACATACCAACCAGAGATACTCGAACCGCGCTCCCACGTCATCAAGACTCAGTCACGTGGGATGCGCAAACGACGGAAAAAACAACCAAAGGCGCCAAGGAAGAAAATATAATACGAAACAGCGCCCACCAGGAATCAGTTGCTCATCAACCGTCAGAGACAGCACCACATCAAGTTTTTGCACAGTTCGCCGAACTACTTGAGGAAATGGCCCGCACTAGAGGAAGAAATGTTGAAGATGTAGCTGTCGGCAACCAAATGATCACCTCCAGCACTGGTAAGCTACCGACAGTCTCGATCCAGTCACTCACTACAGCACTGGATGACGAAATGCGAAAACTCACTGTCAGAGTGCCTCAGAAAGAGGCATTTCCGACAAAAGTTTGTCCGCCATCACCACTGCTAAGAATAAACACGGTTTCTCTTGCAGACGAGACCTTAGTCAGAAAACCAGCCAGCAGCACAAGCATGCGAGAGATATGGGTAACCGGCAAGACATTACATGCTATAAAAGATGCAGCACAGAGAATGGATGAAGACAATGATGACTGGAAGTGCAAGCTATGCGATTTCCGACATGCAAGAAAAAGAGTTATTTACCATGTCCGACAGCACTTCACCTTTTTCTTTTGCCACTGTGGAAAGAAGAGCCAGTCGAAGGATGCAATCCAGAAACACACCAGAAGCTATCAAGGAGCCGCCGCTCATGGAGGAAGTACCAGGCCTCTGTATGAAGTAGACGAGGACTACTACCAAGAGTTCTGTACATTCATGAAATGGAAGCAACCAGAGGAGTTCGGGACACCGACACCTAGCTATGAGAAGATGACGGAAAAGGCAGCCAAACAGACGCAAATCATGAAGCGACTGGGAGATCAGAGAGAGGCATCCCCACCAATGAAGAAGAGGAAGGTGACATACAGCCCTCCTACAGAGAGACGGACGCCAGAGAGGAGAGTGAGTAAGGAGAGAGAAGGACGGCACTGGCGAATGACCATACAAGTCGACAGCGAGCAGGAGAGAGCCCGAAAGAGAAGAGAAAGAGTGAAGAGACTAGATCAGTACGAGACGGAAATACAGCAGCTGACAAGGGAAGCATACAAGACCTTACAAAGAGTAGAAGACGTAAAATATAAGATGAGGAAGGAGAAGAAGGAGCTGGCCATGGACAATTAAATCGCTCGCGCCATCTTTTTTATTGGCATTGTCGCCAATGGGGCGGCGTGTGTGGAGGATGCCACGAGCGCACCCAACACAAACACTAACAATTAACTCACGAATTTAGCAATTACCTTCTCTTACACATTGCGCAGTTCTATTGTGTCGTTCTATGTCTGTGTCCATGTCTATGTTCTATGTCTACATATTGTTCTATGCAAGTACCACCCCTTAAGGGCAGGACTATTAATATTTATCTTTAGGGCTGGCCATATTGTTATGCCAACCAATCACTGTGCAGCAGGCGTAGCCTGCCTTTGTCTTATCTCAAATCTTGTCCTGTCAGTTTTACATAAATACTCAGTTTCACCATAATAAAATCAGAGTTACTCCACTTACTCTCCGAAGTCACTTTGTCTAACAAAATACTTCATTGCGCACTTACCTTGGAAACATATGCTTTATAGCTTGCTATACATATACTGACAAGTGTAACAGATAAATATACACCGAGTTACTCAACCTTGCCTAAGCAACGGTTCGACCACTGCAGTGTGAGGCGGATGCATGATCAGTCGACTTAGCTAATAGTCAGCAATGACTCCCTACTAAGTACGACAACTGGTCACGGCTCGTGCCAATATAGCTAGCAAAGTCGGCCTGAGTGAAGGGAGGAAGTACAGGTGCAGAGGCTAAGCTACCACAGAGCAAAATCCTGTACAGTATTTTAGATTCTCTAAAATACTAAGAACAGCAACAACCTCTGGAAAATCTGGAACATACACTTATAAATAATTCCATCTGGCAAAAACTGTTTTCGGTAATTGAATCAATTGGGAAAGACCATCACTATCCCCACTACCGTATGTGTATTACTTACTATATATATACTTACTTACCTGTAAGTATGTATCACGAGGTAGAGCTGTGTCTGTATGTAGTGAATTGTATGAGTGCTGACTGGTTCTATAACATATATTATATATTAATGATATGTTATATTCAGCTAATACCAGATCAATATGACAGACCCAACCCAATGAAAGAGCTGGATTGATTACTGGTTGTAGTCGATGCTGATCAATAAACATGAAAGAGTCAAGACTGATAAGTAGCTACACTCCTGCATTATTGTACAACCTTGTTAGTGTCTAAAATCAATAATGAATGGTGCATCTGCCAGCGCTGTACATAAACTGATGCAAATGTGTGAGCTATTGTTACTTGGACATTAGTAAACAGCGGAAATTTGTAGCATTTAAGCCTGGCTCACAACTGCTTTGGCATTCATAATTGTAGCAATCTTGACAATTTTAGGTCACTACGCACATTTGTAGTGGATTTTGGGGGCCGATCAAGGATCCATGAACAACCCCTCACTCCAGAGGTCACCTTCCAATCTACTTCCAAACGGAGGAGTATGGCAACTCCACAACCGTATCAGAGCCCAGAGCTCAAACGCACAACTCAGTGTTTCAATGAGTAAACCATATTATATTATACGACAACAACCCAGTCTGGTATAATAACGGCAATGTATCTTTCTGCTTAGATCAGTCGCAAGCAGAATACCAATACAAGTATAAGGATCAGTGAGAAAGGTCTGCCTTTTATACGCAGAGCAGCAGAAAACATATGCCCAAATAAGGGGGCAACAAATCACCAGTAGCAGGAAGTGATCATACCAATGAAAAGACAAGATATATCTAATCCTGTATGATATTGGCTAGAATAAGATCAAATATACAATGCGCTCAGAAGGGGCGGAGCTTCACAGTCAATAGTGCAGAGTAAGGGTGGTGTAATAGGTAGCACAGGTTCCTAGCTGTTATTGCTTGTGTTCCTCGTCTTTTGTCATTCCGATGGTAGCTAGGCAGCAAACTTGAGCTTCTGCATCTTTTGGTAGTACTTTAGGTTCACAGGTTATAGCCCTTCTATCCTCCCCGACCTGGTATAGGGTTGGTAGTGGCACTGTATGGCTGGTAGTGCATGCGGCAGGGCCGGTAGTGACTGCTGCAGGGCCGACAGTGAATTCTGCAAGGCTGGCAGTGATTCTACTGTCTCTCCCACTTAGTTTTTTTGGCTGTGCCAGACTCAATCTAGGTGTGCCTGACATTCAGCAGTTGTCAGGGGGAGCTTGCACAGTTGTAGTGGCCATGAAAATCCACCCCACATTACAGTTCATTGTTGTTGTAGAAAATGTAGTATAGCAGGGGCATAGCAGTCATAAGGCCTGGCCAGCCACACACCAGACTTTTTTTCACCTGATCACTATGGTGAAATATGCATTCACCCGTGACATTTCCACACACAGCAGCACAACTACAAGTTAAATTTCAAGTCACTGTTTGCATGTTGACGTATTGATGCAGGTGATGCAGTAGCTTCAGCCAAATGGAATAAATGTAAGGTTCAAACTCATATCAAATCTAAAATTGAGAACTTGTAAACTTAACATTGCAAACTTGAAACTCATAAGTTAGTAGAGATATATTTTGCAGCTAAAAAATACAAACTGGTAATCCTATAGCCTTATTATCCTATAATCTTACAGTTTATTGCACTCACTCATCATTGTTCTTCCTATTCACTTCTTTCTTCCAAATACTTAGTTTACTATCATAACAGTTTTTCTCTCATTGCATCATTTATCCGTATTACCACCGCATTTATTTTTTTCTAGTAGGTGAGACAAAGTACAGCTGTACTACTTGCTCTGCAATCTTCAGTAAGAAAGTTAGTATGAAACGCCATCAACGTGCGGTTCATGGACAAAAGCTTGGTGAAGGCAAGAATGATGATTTCAAGTTGTATAAATTGAATGGATGCTTTAGAGAGTTTACATGATGAGCTAATTTCAAACAACACCAAAACACCCACGTAGATAAAAAAGTGAATGCTTCTGTAAAACGGAAATGCCTCATTTGTCCTTACAGTACTTTGGTGGATTTTAGCCGCATACTTACATGTCTCACGTATGTATAGTAACCTAGAGGCGAGTCTGACCAAGGCAATAGGTCAGACAGGCCTCCCAAAGTGGTGAGTCAGAAAGCCATCACTTCAGAAGAAGAGGAATTACCTAACCGGCCTTTCAGATGTTATACTGGCCCTACAGACTCTATACCGGCCCTGCAGCTTTACCTACTGGCTCTGCAGTGACCTCTACTGACCACTAAGTATACGCAGGATCCCCCTGACAACTGCAGAGTGTCGGGAATGCCTGAATTGAGCCTGTCATTGCCAGATTACTTGTGCAGGTGAATGATACGGCACTACCGGCCCTGCAGAATGACTACCGGCCCTGCAACAATCACTACCGTCACTGCTGCAGCAGTCACTACCAGCACTGCAGTATCACTACTTGGCCGGGTAGGCAAGGTTTTCTATAGCCTGAGGACCTGAATTAGCACCAAAAGATACTAGAGTCTGAGTTTGCTGCTTAACCACTGCCAGAACACCAAAAGCTAAGGACCACAAGCCATAACAGATGAGAACCTGGACTACTATTGCACCAACACTTCCTGAGCTGACTCAGCACTTATGACCATTGGAGCTCCGCCCTCTGCTTCTGGGCGCCTTGTATATTTAACCTTATCTTAGCCAATCTAATGTTCTATTATTTATATATTGTCACCTTGTTTGTTAATTTGCTTTCTGTTACTTATGATTTGCCATGCCATACTAGGTCAGTTATTTCCTGTACCTCTGCCTATAAAAGGCAGAGCTTGATTGATGAACATTGTAGTTGTATCAGCATTCTGTTTGTGATCACTCCAACCAGCGATATACTTTGCCATTATTATACTGCACTGGATTGTTGTAGAATAATATATTATGGTTGATACTCTGAAACACTGAGTTGTGAGTTTGGGCCTCGGACTCTGCTACTGTTGTGGAGTTGGGATACTCCTCCGTTGAATTATATTGGGAGATAACCTCTGGAGTGAGGTTCACTTGGTGGTATTTTGGCAGGACCCCCCAAAATCCACTACAGTATGTAATATTGATCCTATTGGTTGTTTTACTTTCTGACATGTATCGTTGGATAACTTAGAATGATGCAACGTAGTTCCTGCCACCAGCCTATAAAAGGCTGGATCTACTTGTGTACATTGCCACTTATCACATACTGCTGGTGTTGTCAACTACTCTAGGCGATTGCCTCCCTAGAGCATGATATGTGGGCGAATAAATGTGTTTATTACCTAAACTTTAGCTAGTTTGTCCTAGCCAAGGGCTCACTAGTAGTAAAGCTGTGCTCAACTTATCCGTTGTACCCTGCAGGTCTGACCGACCCTGTGTTACCTCTAGGAGAGAGGTCTCACTTTGCTGTTCCACGAGTTGCATGCTGTGAACAGCTGTTTGATAGTGGATGGTAGTGGGAGCCCTACCGGAAGGATCCACTACAGTACTACCAGAAAGTTTCTGTTACAATGACAAATGTGTATTCACTATGGTTGTTCCTATAACCAGTACAAACATTACAAACATGTAGATGCTTTTGAAGCTATACAGAGTAACACTGTGAAATTAAAGTTAGTTTGTTTTATTATGGCAAAATATCACATTGTGGCAAAGAAAATGCAAACTTGTAAATGTTTATTTTAGGTGTACATATTTTAGAAGTGTTACGATTGTTATACTCTCTATTATATGATATCTATTAAATCTAAATTACACTTAATGAATGTAAAGATACTTTATTAACAAACAAAACTGATAGCTGACCAACGCAAGTCAAATATAATCTCACAAAATACTATTGGGAAAGTTTCAACAGCGGTCTAAACCGGGAAGAAAATCTCCAGCATAATCAAATGACTCACCAAAGACTTTAGAATTAACAAAATTATCTGACGGGTCTGTGCAACAGTATCCAAGGATACAATGTAAACAGTGGTTGGTATATGATCCCAGCATTGTTAGTGTTATGTCATTAACTATTATCATTATTGTAAATTACTTTTGTCAGTAAACTCGATCAAATCTTATCGAATAAATTTTTAAACCAAATATGTAATAAAAATTAGAAGCATACCGGTTGTACTTTTCATCATTTGTGTCTGTTTTCTTCATCCTCACTTGGTTTTTGTTAATAAATCATGACTTAGACCCTAGACTAACACAATTGACTCAGCCCTAGACTCACACCATAGACTCAGACCCTAGACTCACACCATAGACTCAGACCCCAGACTCACACCATAGACTTAGACCCTAGACTCACACCATCGACTTAGACACAGTCGCTGCCGTCTACTTGCAACTTCAGATCTAAATCTGCGGAGACATTGCTAATAACCTCCAAGGTGAAAAATTTTCAAATGAATTCAGTGAATGTAAATCAACCAGAGTTGTCGTCTTCAATGTACTGATAACTCAATAACATTCCCATGGAAATCAGTGGGAATTATTATGTGCAATTTTAGCAATATAAAATAAGCTGTAAAGAGCGATGAAACCAAAATATCATTTTATGCCTTCTTATTCTTCATTTTTCAACCAAATTTCTGCAAACAAAGCTTTGAAGCAATTTCTGAAACTTATTAGTAATCTAAAATGTTTTTTATTATCTGTGTAGCCAATACGACAAGGCAATAACAATTTTTATTTTATTCTTAAAAAATAAACAACTCGTAAACGAAATTTTAAACTCCAAATTGGTTGTCTCTCTTACAAAAAACTCATTGTGAAGAAATACAATTTATGACTAGCTGTAAATTTTATATTTTCATTTAAAAAGTCGTATCATGGTAGTAATTATAGTTTCTATAAAATTTTGGCCCAGAAGTGAGCAATGCCTGACGTGCTGTGGCATAGTAAGATTGCTGTTAGGACTGCTATAGGTTGGCAGTCAAATTTTTTTTATTTTATCTCTGCTTTGCATTAGCTTTCATAGCCAGCCTGGGATAGGAGTGTTTAGTTACTGTGTGATGAGGTAAGGGCAACTCTATCAAGTTTGTGGAGCGTTTCTTATTGCACCTCATCTATGAGTGGATGTAGTTTAACACCTTACTGTTTCCTTCAGTCCTTGCAGTGAACTGTAGTAGCCATGTGTTGTTGGTGCTCTCACCTCTCAATTTGTCTGCATACAAAACCTATGAACAATTTCACTATATTATGTAAACGTTTGTTCATATATTCTCCCTGCCCTTTCTGTTGTACTAAAATCTACAGCCATGTATGGCTATGCTGAATTCAACAGGATTATCGTAAAAGCCTTCAGTGCTGGTATTTCGTAAAGCTCAACTATTATTAAAAAAGAAATGATCTCCCGTAATTAGAAAAGGAAACAGCATTAAACGGGTCACATTAGCAAAGAACCTGAGATCCTCACCAGAAGAAACTTACTAGTTTCAGTGAGACGATTATATTGTTGTATGTTGTAGGCACGCAATGCTGGCTTTGTATACTACAAACTTGGTAAGTTCTCGCCTCTACAGACACGTTACACAGACCTTGACTGTTGTGGTGTATGCAAAACCGTTGTGTCCGTGACATTTCAGGGCATCGAGACGCTCTACAATATGTTGGTAAATCACTCTATTCTTCCCAGAATTCCCTACGGTGAGATTGCCTTGTTCTCTAGTGCAATGGCAGGCTTTCTGCACTTCTACAGGTGAGAGTGTATACCTGGCTGTCATGCTATATGCTACTACATGTATTAGCTCATCATACACTGCAATGATACTAAATACCAACATTGTAGGGTACGGCGTGCGTTAGACAAGTTTACATATTGCATACTAAGGTAAGTGTCACCTACCATACGTACATATAGCATACTGAGGTAAGTGTCACCTACCATACATATAGCATACTGAGGTAAGTGTCACCTACCATACTTACAAATAGCATGCTGAGGTAAGTGTCACCTACCATACATATAGCATACTGAGATGAGTGTCGCCTACCATACATACATATAGCATACTGAGGTAAGTGTCACCTACCATACGTATAGCATACTGAGGTAAGTGTCACCTACCATACATATAGCATACTGAGGTAAGTGTCGCCTACCATACATACATATAGCATACTGAGGTAAGTGTCACCTACCATACTTACGTGTACGTTACACACAAACCTCTTCCCAATTGTGTATGAGAATGTGCTCACTTACTGCAGTGAAGTATTTGGAACAGATGAAGTAGCTGTGGATGGAGATACAACTAGTGAAGGTGCTGACTCTAGTCTGTACAAGTATACACCACAGCTGTGTAGTCAGATGTGGGTCAAGGTCACTTCCCTTCACTCTCTCAGCATTAAACATCGTCAGTGCACCCACCAATGGGGTTGTCTGCTCAATGTACTAGAGGTGAGTCTGCACTATATACTAGAGGTGAGTGGAATTGTCTGCACTATATAGTTAAAGTAAGTGGAGTTGTCTGTACTACATACTTAAGGTAAGTGGAGTTGTCTGTACTGCATATTAGGTGTAAATGGAGTTGTCTGCACTATATACTAGATGTAAGTGGACTTGTCTGTAGTACATACTAGAGATGAGTGGAGTTGTCTGCACTTTATAGTTAAAGTAAGTAGAGTTGTCTGTACTACATACTAGGTGGAAGTGGAGTTGTCTGCACTATATACTAGATGTGACTGGAGTTGTCTGTAGTACATACAAGAGTCGAGTGGAGTTGTCCCCACTATATAGTTAAAGTAAGTGGAGTTGTCTGTACTACATACTAGACGTAATTGGAGATGTCTGCACTATATAATCAAGATAAGTGGAGTTGTCTGTAATACAATACATACTAGGTGTAAGTGGAGTTGTCTGCACTATATACTAGATGTAAGTGGACTTGCCTGTAATACATACTAGATGTGAATGGAGTTGCCTGCACTACGTACCAAAGGTTGGTAAAGTTGTCTACACTGTGAAATAGAATAAAATGTTCACTCATTCACTCACAATCGCCTGCTACCAGCATTGGTGCGTTATATTCGTACACTGCATTAGTGCATTGCAATAGTACATTGCATTAGTACATTGCATTAGTGCATTGCATTAGTATATTGCATTAGTACATCACATTAGTACACTGCATTAGTACATTATATCAGTACATTGCATTAGTACATTGCATTAGTGCATTGCATTAGTACATTGCATTAGTACACTGCATTAGTACATTGCATTAGTACATTGCATTAGTACATTGCATTAGCACATTGCCTTAGTACATTACATTAATACATTGAATTAGTACATTTCATTAGTACATTGCATTAGCACACTGCATTGTATATCGCATTAGTACATTGCATTAGTACACTGCATTAGTACATTGCATTAGTACATTGCCTTAGTACATTGCATTAATATGTTGAATTAGTACATTGCATTGGTACATTGCATTAGCACACTGCATTAGTATATTGCATTAGTACATTGCATTAGTACACTAAATTAGTACATTACATTAGTACATTGAATTAGTACATTGCATTAGTACATTGCATTGGTATATTGCATTAGTACATTGCATTAGTACGTTGCATTAGTACATTGCATTAGTACCTTACATTAGTGCATTGCATTAGTGCATTGCATTAGTATATTGAATTAGTACATCACATTAGTACACTGCATTAGTACATTACATTAGTATATTGCAGTAGTACATTGCATTAGCACATTGCATTAGTACACTGCATTGGTACACTGCATTAGTATATTGCATTAGTACATTGCATTAGTTCATTGCATTAGTACATTGTATTAGTACATCGCATTAGTACATCGCATTAGTACATGGAATTAGTACATTGCATTGTTACATTGCATCAGTACATTGCGTTAGTACACTGCATTATTACATTGCATTAGTACATTACATTAGTACATTGCATTAGTACATTGCATTAGTACATTGCATTAGTACATTGCATTAGTACATTACATTAGTACATTGCATTAGTACATTACATTAGTACATTGAATTAGTATATTGCATTAGTACATTGCATTAGTAAATTGTATTAGTACATTGCATTTGTACACTGCATTAGTACATTGCATTAGTACACTGCATTAGTACACTGCATTGGTACACTGTATTAGTATATTGCATTAGTACATTGCATTAGTACATTGCATTAGTACATTGCATTAGTACACTACATTAGTATATTGCTCATACCGATGCACTGTTCTACTTTGCTTACAGAAGTTCATTGGAAGGTGGGCTGTTGGCTACAGTATCAGTGTGGCTCTGCAAATACCCAAAGCCATTGGACTACTGCGCCGTGGACAGAACCCTTTACAGCAGCTTCTATTGGAGGGAGACAACTTCTCTTGTGGCACATTTATAGCCTCGCTATCGTCGCTACACCAGGTTAGACCTTGTGTTAGTCTGCTGCTTCTTAACCAGTTGTACCCAGTTAGTTTTTACCTGCATAGACTCAGTCCGTGGCACAGAGTTGGCCTGTGGTACTGGCTTAGCCTGCCGCACTTAAACCATCACAGCATTGAACACTTTTTTGTTGATTTTCTGAATATTCAAACTTTACGCATTAGATTGATGTATTGGATGACCCTGTAGGCCTACTCAGTGCCGATCTACAAGCCTGCAAAACATCCCTCTTCCAGAAATGATCTTCAATTTTTACACTGCATGAAATTATTGCTCTTTTATTTATATTATTATTATTATTTTGATTGTTCTACACAAACCAAGCAAAATCTTTTTTTCTCTTTTGATGGAAGCGTACTAGATTCTCCTTGTGATCACATTGGACCACCCAACTAATCCTGCAGCTATCTCTCAAGGCAGTTTAACAGTAGTAATATATGAGCAGATCTCCCTACCAAGTGTTTTTTTGTGGGGTTAATATCTGGGGTTATGCAATGGGTTATGGCGTTGGATGAATTCGCCGAGTTTATATCGTATTTTATTTGAAGGGCATTTGAGTGGCATTTGAGTGGCATTTAAGTGGCATTTGAGTTTTGATTATTTTTTTTACTTAACTTGAACTCATATGGTAGCTAGATTTTGAATGTATGGCATTTAAGTTTTGATAATTTTTTTACATAACTCGAACTCATATGATATTTTGAGAGAGAGAGGAGAGAAGAATGAGGAGATATAACTACATTGAATCAATATATGATTATATACATTTATTACAAAATAAGTAGGAAAATATTCTTGTATAATATAGCTAGAGTTAGTAAATACTAAGTAGTACAGAGCACTACAGCTTGTAATGACAATCAATACATAGTATTTTTCTTTACATTACAATGATTAGAGAAAAACTCTCACCGAGTTTTATCATGTATCTCATCATTTTTTTTCAGCAACATATCCTGTCTCAAAATCATCAAAATCTCCACGTAGAAAATCTTCAAGTTCATCATCATCATCATCAATTTCTAATATTGTTTTGTTCTGCTTTGCTTGATCACAATATTGTTTCCAATACATTCGACCGAGATTGTATGGAGAGCAAAATGAAAGATCGTATTCTGTCTTAAATTTTCTGTTGGTTGTTTTTCCTCTGTAGATCATCACACCTGGAGTATATTGGTTAGCTTCTGAAGCATACTTGTCTGGTATGACAAGCGTCTTCAACAGCGTTTCTCCACATTGTTCAATGGTATAACGGATACAAATTACATTCGATTGCCCTCCTTTAAATCGATGAGGAACGAATCTATCAACAACATCTTGGTAAGGAAAAATAGCGCCGGGTTGAAAACTATTGAGAGTCTTGATGTTCAAGAAGCGTTTGAGCTGACCTTTAGTCAATGTACTCATATATAGTGATTCCTCTTCAGTTTTCTTTTTGCTTAGAGGATGTCTGGTAACACGTCTGACATCATACCAAAGAACGCTTTTATTTTTTGGTTTTCCCTTTCTACCCAAATATACAACGTTAAATGGTGGGGGGTAATTATCACAGTTGAAGTTTTTAGCTATTTCAACTGGACAGAAAAGTATTTTGGGATCAATTTCATTTATATCTGAAGGATCATGGTAGCAAACTTGAGAATATCTACACTTCTCCTTACTTGATGGATGTAACACGCGAGTCACTCGCATAATGCTTGGGATAGGAAGATCTTCAAATGTTTTGCAAATCGGAACTTTTGGTGAGTCAATCACTTGAGAACCTTTAGACTTTTCTAATTCCCTAGATCTCCTTTCGTTGAGACATTCAACTGTTAAATGAGTTATAGCAGCGCTCTCCATTGTTTGCTTATCAACGGAAGTAGTTTGTTTTCTCACTATTTGTTTTCGTTTCCTTACTATTCGCTTTTTTGGAGCAGTTTTCCTTCTCTTAGGAGTTGTTTTGCCGTTTTTCATTTTATTTTCTGTTGGATATGGATCTGTGCTAAGGAGCTCTTCAGAAAGAGCATCCATAACATTCTAAAAATAAAAGGGTAATATTTGCATGAGTAGCCAAGAGTGTCTTATATATATATATATATACGTATTTATGTCAAAAGCAGTTAAGATCATAGAGTTATGGTAGATTGAGAATGTGCTTATTACACTATTGGGATGTGGATACAGACAACAAAGGATGTATTCAAATATATATGTATATGTATTTACTTAATATCATACTGCTTTTAACATCTCAATTGGTAAGAAATAAAATATAATAGTTTGAACAAAATATTGTAAAATAATAACAAACAACTAAAAAATTTTCATAAATATGTATGAAACGCTTCTAACATTAATTCTAAAATACCTACAGAAGAAGATAGAGCTTTATCTATTTGGACATAATTATAAATATGCTTTCTGAATTTATAAAAAGTTTTTTTGTTCCATGTCATGTTATATAATTTTTTGAAAACTATTTGATTCCAAGCACTTCTTTCAATTTCTTTTAAAAAATTATTAATATTAACGACTTCCACCATTGACAAAACGATTTCGAAACCGTTTTTTATAATGTCATCAAAATGCTCTGTAGATATATCATGTTTCTTACAACACATCCCCATACTCATCATGTGTTGAGTTATACAGAATATTATAACTTGAAATGTCAAACGTTCTACAGCTTTTTCTTCAACAACATCATTATTTATCACATAGTTATGATACATTTCTGGAAGGAAGTCCTTTAAGTAGATTGGATTTGTTGTTGTATTGTTCTAAAATACAAGCGATAATTAGATAACTAAAATAATTAAAGGTTTTCAACAGCTGTTAAATAGTATTTTTTATTAATTCTTACCTTTTCATCAGGCTGAGATTCCGACTTTAGATACAATGGTTGACTTCCTACGTCTTGAGTATTCATTCTGAAAAACAGAAAAAATTGGTTCAATTCTTTATAATCAATTTAAAGATAGATATGTCATAAAGCCTTCGGATAGTTGTGTTAGCTAGCGAAAATAATTGAATTTAAGTTTTACCTTTATGAAGAGAGAACTCTTAGTAGTTGCAATGGAAAATGTAGTAGATAGATGTTGCTCCTTTGCTCACTGTTGTTGAACTGGATGCTCTCTGTCTGAAATCGTTGTCTCTTATATAGGTAAATGTGTGAAAATAAATGTTTTATTCCCGCGAAAGCAACGGTTTCTATTCGCGTGAAAATAATGTTTTTATTCCCGCGAAAGCATTGGTTTGTAGTCGCGTGAAAATAAATTTTTTTATTCCCGCGAAAGCAACGGTTTCCATTCGCGTGAAAATAAATTATTTATTCCCGCGAAAGCATTGGTTTGTATTCGCGTGAAAATAAAATGTTTATTCCCGCGAAAGCAACGGTTTCCATTCGTGTGAAAATAAAATGTTCATTCCCGCGAAAACATTGGTTTGTATTCGCGTGAAATAAAATTTTTTATTCCCGCGAAAGCAACGGTTTCCATTCGTGTGAAAATAAATTATTTATTCCCGCGAAAGCATTGGTTTGTATTCGCGTGAAAATAAATTTTGTTATTCCCGCGAAAGCAACGGTTTCCATTCGCGTGAAAATAAATTATTTATTCCCGCGAAAGCATTGGTTTGTATTCGCGTGAAAATAAAATGTTTATTCCCGCGAAAGCAACGGTTTCCATTCGCGTGAAAATAAAATGTTTATTCCCGCGAAAACATTGGTTTGTATTCGCGTGAAAATAAATTTTTTATTCCCGCGAAAGCAACGGTTTCCATTCGTGTGAAAATAAATTATTTATTCCCGCGAAAACATTGGTTTGTATTCGCGTGAAAATAAATTTTGTTATTCCCGCGAAAGCAACGGTTTCCATTCGCGTGAAAATAAATTATTTATTCCCGCGAAAGCATTGGTTTGTATTCGCGTGAAAATAAAATGTTTATTCCCGCGAAAGCAACGGTTTCCATTCGCGTGAAAATAAAATGTTTATTCCCGCGAAAACATTGGTTTGTATTCGCGTGAAAATAAATTTTTTATTCCCGCGAAAGCAACGGTTTCCATTCGTGTGAAAATAAATTATTTATTCCCGCGAAAACATTGGTTTGTATTCGCGTGAAAATAAAATATTTATTCCCGCGAAAGCAACAGGTTCCATTCGCGTGAAAATAAACTATTTATTCCCGCGAAAACATTGGTCTGTATTCGCGTGAAAATAAAATATTTATTCCCGCGAAAGCAATGGCTTCCATTCGCGTGAAAATAAACTATTTATTCCCGCGAAAACATTGGTTTGTATTCACGCTAAAATAAAATATTTATTCCCGCGGAAACAACGGCTTCCATTCGCGTGAAAATAAACTATTTATTCCCGCGAAAGCAACGGTTTCCATTCGCGTGAAAATAAAATGTTTATTCCCGCGAAAACATTGGTTTGTATTCGCGTGAAAATAAATTTTTTATTCCCGCGAAAGCATTGGTTTGTATTCGCGTGAAAGTAAATTATTTATTCCCGCGAAAGCAGCGGTTTGTATACACGTGAAAATAAAATGTTTATTCCCGCGAAAGCATTGGTTTGTATTCGCGTGAAAATAAAATGTTTATTCCCGCGAAAGCAGCGGGTTCCATTCGCGTGAAAATAAATTATTTATTCCCGCGAAAGCATTGGTGTTCTTCCGTAAAAACAATGTTTCATTACTTTAACCTTATGATAAATGGTATGATTTCAGCTATATAAGAAGCACTGTTTTTACACAGAAAGCAGTCACTTCGACATTAGCAACTGAAGGAGCAAGATCTACTACAACATCATCTACTACAACTGCTAGAGGGACTTTCTGTTTGGAGGTAAGTCAACCTGATGTACTATTTAGAGTATAAATTTAATTTTTATCATGGTTTTTGAAAAAAAAATCAAAAAATCATAACGAGGATTTTTACTTTTATCTTTTAGAATGTCGACACAAGACAATACAAAACAACTGAAGAATAAAGAACCAAAACCTTCACAAGACAAGAAGGTGATTGATGACAATGTTCTTCTTCAACGCACTGTGATCCCCTTTCAAAGCGCCAGCCTGAATACTCTGGCTACTCTCATCATCAAAAGCGCCTCTCTGTTAAGCACCCTATCTCCAGCTTCCAGAAGAAACATTGAAAACATCGTCAAAGTTGAAGATTTACCAATTCCTACAGTTATGCAGGTGTTAACCGTCGAGCTCCATGATGAAACGAACTGCACGATCATCTACAACTATAAAAAGGATGGAAAGATAGTTAGAGTGAAGAGCACTATTCCATCAGCAGCAGGATTACTTGTTAATGAAGCCTCGCAAATAAGGCCACTGGTTTTGATCTACATGGGTGTTGAAAAGAGTGGAAAAGCAATTTTTCGTGCTGCTACAGAAACAGGAACTGCTTTGAAGTGTAAGAATGCGTTTGATGTACTACCAGAAAAAAGTATGAGACAAATCAATGCTTATTTCGAGGTAGCTCATCTTCAGGATTTCCCAACAGATAGTGTCATATGTTTCCAAAACCCTGAAGTGATAACAAAATCTGACAGACGATGGAATGGGAATGAAGAGAGTCTTCTAGTTCAATACAGAAGTGTTGTAGATGAAGAATTACTGATCGGAGATATGCGCATTCCTCATCAAATAGCTTCTGCTGTGACATCGGAAAGATGTGGAGTTATTCTGTTCAAAGGCCTGAGTCGAAACGCAGACAATTCAATTTTCTACAACATCAGTGTACTCGCAGCTCATCAAGCCTTCGTCCAAGCCTCAGAACTGACTGATAATCCAAAATCTGAGGATTTTCTCAATCTCTTCGATGATGCTGAAAAAGAAAACTGTGCAGAACAAACTCTTGAGAAGTTGATCTATAACTCAAGGGATTCATATCACTATAGGTAAGTTTTATTAATTTTTACCCATAATTTAAAAAGTTGTTTTGTGAAAATTTTGTGTATTCTTACAATGAAAAATCACTTAATTTCTCTTTTTCATGTAAATAACAACAGTAAAACGATTTATCACGTAAATGGTCAATTTGTGAACTTTTTTGTATATTTCAGATTAAAAAAGATTTTTTTGTGTCATTAGTGCAGTTTCTTTTTACATAAAAGTTGAAAAAAAACAAAAGGTTATAATTATTTCACGAAAATGTTTAATTTTTCACAAAAATGTTTAATTTTTCACAAAAATGTTTAATTTTTCACAAAAATGTTTAATTTTTCACATAAATGACCAACTCATAACACGAAAATGTTTAATTTTTCACAAAAATGTTTAATTTTTCACAAAAATGTTCAATTTTTCACAAAAATGCTAAATTTTTCACATAAATGACCAACTCATAACACGAAAATGTTTAATTTTTCACAAAAATGTTTATTTTTTCACAAAAATGTTTAATTTTTCACAAAAATGTTTAATTTTTCACTAAAAAGTTAGTTTTGTGAAAATTTTGTGTATTCTTACAATGAAAAATCACTTAATTTTTCTTTTTCATATAAATAACAACAGTAAAACGATTTATCACGTAAATGATCAATTTGTGAACGTTTTTGTATATTTCAGATTAAAAAAGATTTTTTTGTGTCATTAGTGCAGTTTCTTTTTACATAAAAGTTGAAAAAAACAAAAGGTTATAATTATTTCACGAAAATGTTTAACTTTTTTCAAAAAAATGTTTAATTTTTCACAAAAATGTTTAATTTTTCACAAAAATGTTTAATTTTTCACAAAAATGTTTAATTTTTTACATAAATAACCAACTCATAACACGAAAATGTTTAATTTTTCACAAAAATGTTTAATTTTTCACAAAAATGTTTAATTTTTCACAAAAATGTTTAATTTTTCACAAAAATGTTTAATTTTTCACAAAAATGTTTATTTTTTCACAAAAATGTTTAATTTTTCACATAAATGACCAAATCATGAACAATTTTTTTGTTAAACATTTCGTATGTAATCAGTGTATTTTTCACATAAAAGTTGAAAAAAAACAACAAAAGTTTATAATTATTTCACATTAATTTTTAATCATGCTATACTAATACATCACTTTTTATTTTAGTCCATTATATCGTAAAAAGAAAACAGAATAAAAGAACTTTCCCTGAAAAAATAATGAGCTGAATGATGTAACTCAGTGAGTTATTTTCCTGTTATATATAATGTAAACTATCTAATGTAGCTAAGAGTAAAATTCAAATTCGGTAAAATTTATTTATATAATGAATAACTTTTGTATTTTAGTCAATTATCAGATCTAAAAGAATACGGAATACAAGAATTACTCGCTGAGGCTAATAATATATCAGCAGAACAACAAGGAAGATATTGTTCAAGAAAAACGCTTTGTAACCATTGATATCGTAAGCTATAGTAGTTTTATGAATGTAAAAACTAGATATGATATTTTTTATTACAATTATTTCCCTGTAAATTTTATTCATCTAGAGGGGTAGTTTGGTGATTTTTGACATTTTTTTTTAAAAAAAATATCAAAAACTATATATTTTAAGGATTGTTTTTTTAAAAAAGTTAAAAGTACAAAAAAAGTTATGTAATAAAACCCTGTTTTGAAAACATTAAAAAATTTAAAAGGAAGGTGTAGGATAAAATCCTCACTCAAAAAATTAATAAAAATTGAATGGAATAAAAGAATATTTTTTCAAAAATACCAAAATTTTGTAAATATAAAGTGAAAATCTCTGTATATATTTTTTCAAAAAAATATCGAAAAACTATATATTTCAATGATTATTTTTAATAAAACCCTGTTTTGAAACATTAAAAATTTAAAAGGAAGGTGTAGGATAAAATCCTCACTCAAAAAATTAATAAAAATTGAATGGAATAAAAGAATATTTTCCCAAATAGCAAAATTTTGTAAATATAAAGTGAAAATCTATATATATATATAATAAAACCCTGTTTTAAAACATAAAAAATTTAAAATGAAGGTGTAGGATAAAATCCTCACTCAAAAAATTATTGAAAACTGAATGGAATAAAAGAATATAAAGTGAAAATCTCTATATATATATATATATATATTTTTAAAAAATATCGAAAACTATATATTTTAATGATTATTTTTTTAAAAAAGTTGAAGAAAATCAAAAAACTTTGTAATAAAACCCTGTTTTAAAACATAAAAAATTAAAAGGATGCTGTAGGATAAAATCCTTGCTCAAAAAAATAATGAAAATTGATTGGAATAAAAGAATATTTTACCAAATACCGCATTTTTCTTGTAAATAATAGTAGACATTTCTGAAATATTGATGGTGAAATTTACTGTAAAATTGTTTCAAGTGTGTCAAAAACTAAATA
Source organism: Cryptosula pallasiana (assembly GCA_945261195.1). NCBI lineage: Eukaryota > Metazoa > Bryozoa > Gymnolaemata > Cheilostomatida > Cryptosulidae > Cryptosula > Cryptosula pallasiana. The sequence continues at coordinate 28,119,648 of OX183140.1, read as the reverse complement.
TGATGTTTTCATTGAAATGTTTATTTTCAAAAGATTCATATAATAACATTGAATCAATTAGTCATGATTGGAATAAAAGAATATTTTACCAAATACCGCATTTTTCTTGTAAATAATAGTAGACATTTCTGAAATATTGATGGTGAAATTTACTGTAAAATGGTTTCAAGTGTGTCAAAAACTAAATATGATGTTTTCATTGAAATGTTTATTTTCAAAAGATTCATATAATAACATTGAATCAATTAGTCATGATTGGAATAAAAGAATATTTTACCAAATACCGCATTTTTCTTGTAAATAATAGTAGACATTTCTGAAATATTGACGGTGAAATTTACTGTAAAATGGTTTCAAGTGTGTCAAAAACTAAATATGATGTTTTCATTGAAATGTTTATTTTCAAAAGATTCATATAATAACATTGAATCAATTAGTCAAATTTAACACTCAAATTTGTTATTATCAAGTATGCTTAATGTTTCTAATGCAAATAATTCTCAAATATTGTAAATTTTAACTATCTAGAGGTGTAATTTGTTGATTTTGATGTGTTTTTTTCTTTAAAAAGATTATGTAATACCACATACTTCAGTTCTAATTCGTTTGAACAATTTCATGGGAGACAAAGAATAAAAAGTTACATTGATTTAGTTTTCCGAATTGAAGTTGCCATCGAAAATGGTTTTGTTCTTGAATGGGTAAATCCGTAACCTCCTTATCATCATGACAGAAGTTTTGCATTTTGAAAAAACAATTTTTTTTCTTTAAAAAAAAAATGATTACGTAATACTACATACTTCAGTTCTTGAAGTCGCCATCGAAAATGGTTTTTTGTTCTTGAATGGTAAATCCATAACCTCCTCATCATCATGACAAAAGCTTTCTGATGATTGCATTTTGAAAAAACAATTTACATTGATTTTAGTTTTCAGAATTGAAATTGCCATCGAAAATGGTTTGTTCTTGAATGGGTAAATCCATAGCCTTCTCATCATGTCTAAGTTTTCTACCCCAATACTCCAACTTCTCAGAGATAGAGATTGTTTTCATTTAAAAAAATATCAAAAGAAAATGTGGGATAAAACCCTCACTCAAGAAAACTAATTTTGTATGATAGGTTGATTACCTAACAATAAAAAAATACTGAATAATGCATATTTAAGCAAGTATTGAAAAAAATTAATGAAAATTGAATAGAATAAAAGAATATTTTACCAAATACCCTGTTTTTTTGTAAAGATATACAAAGAGATAAATTTTTCCTATTTAGAGGATAAGTTCTTTTTTTACGAAAAAAATAATGAAATGAAAGAATCTTTTACCAAATACCCTGTTTTTTTGTAACCATTTAGAGAAAAAATTTAATGAAATGAAAAAATCTTTTACCAAATAGTCTGGTTTTTTTGTAAATTTGTACAATTAGATGAAATTTAACCATTTAGAGAATGATTTCTTTTTGCAAAAAATTAATGAAAATTGAATGAAATGAAAGAATATTTCACCAAATACCTCTTTTTTGTCAAAGAAAGGTGTAGAATAAAGAGCTCACTCAAAAAATTGATTTCAATACAATGGACTACTGAATTATTATATCATTTTCAATCAGATATATGTAGATACATACAAGCGGATGAAAATCTCTCATCATCTGCTTTTTTCATTTGACATGATATTGGAACTATTTCAAGCTCACAATATTTAATATGTTCTCTTTATGTAACCCTACTTATTATACAATAAATGTATATATTCACATATTGTTTCATTTTTAATCATTGGATTTGTTCAGTGTAGAATTATCAAAACTTAAATGCCATACATTCAAAATCTATATGCCATATAAGTTCAAAATAAGTAAAAAAATAATCAAAAACTCAAATGCCACTTAAATGCCACTCAAATGCCGCTCGAATGCCCCTCAGATAAAATACAATAAAATACGATATAAACTCGGCGAATTCATCCAACGCTGTAACCCATTGCATTCACCTCAAGGTATAATCCTCAAAAAAACACTTGGTAGGGAGATCTGCTCATATATTACTACTTTTAACATATGAAACTTGCATACTAACCAAGTATTGACTTCATTATGATGTGTATACACTAATTGTGTTCATATTGAGCGAAACCACCAATTCCATTTTTGTGTGTGCAGCGTGCAGTTTTACGAATTCAAGTCAGATGAAAAATGGCGCGTAATAGTAAAGTTCACCAATAAATGGAGTGTCTTCATAGGGATTCTTTATTCTTGCTGCAATGACCTTCAGTAGAACCAACGCTAAATGAATTGCCCAATCAGATTTATATTTATACAAAGATGGAGTAACTTCATTTTTATAAATTTGCGTATAATTTACTATAATTGGCCAAGCCCACAATCCGAAGATGACGTAGTCGGCAATCAATAGAAGTTATAGTAAACCAAATTTCAGCTGATGAAACCAGCTTTAAAGGGCTTATGATGCCTAATTTGAAGAGGATTTGATTTAATTTAAAATTTCTGAGGTTGAAATGTGTTCAGAAAAATTATCTGGAGTTGCCCTCTCACCAGTAAGACGATTCCTATAGACGCAGTCAGCACTTGCCAAGACAGCTTTTTTTCTCGAAGTCGCACCAAGTTATATAGAGCTATAAAGCGAGTTTTCAAAAATTTGGCTTGTTTGCATAGAAATAGGGCGTCCTAGATATTAGTTTTGTGCAGAGACTCTTTTGATTGCAAAAAAAATGATATTGCAACAAATTTTAATTTTGTTTGGAGCTGTTTTTCTCAAGTCAGCAATTTGTTTTATCTTTGGTAAGCTTGCTATTATGTATACACTGGCGGTCACGTGATAGTGTTTGTCATCAAAATCAAAAGAAACAAGGAAATTTTTTTATCAAAGTAATTATTTTCATGTGAAAAATTAATCAAACAATAACATTAGTATACTTTCATGATAATACTAGGTAAAAAAAAAAACATTGCCGAAATTGTATTTCCGGCGTTGTTTTTTTTACAACAACGATAACAATTAAATCTGAAACACCGGCTATCTTTCCAAGAAAAAACTTCAAAAGCACTAATTAATAATAATTAAGATTTTTGAAAAGTGATTTTGAACTGAAAAAGTAACAAAAATGGAACAAACTACTTGCTGTAATATACTATATAATATCATAATGCGGATAATCCCTTCTGCCGAAAGCATTGTCATAGACCTCCATAGACCTCTACATGATACCTATTGCTGTTTTGTTGACGCGAGTGAGTTTTCTCAATAGTTTTACAATGCTTGATGAGAAAACAACTCTACACACAAAGTGCGTCTTGAAAAGCCCGTCCTAAGCCCTTTAAGGCCAATGACTTTTTGACAAGCCTATAATTCAGGACTGAGTGGATCCACAGCGTCATCCAATACAGCAGTCTGATGTTCCAGGCCATAATATTCAGGAAATCAATCAATAACTGTTCAATGCAGTCATGCTTTATCAATCGATGTCTGTAGTATACTGTAATGAACTTCTCATCCGCTGTGGATCTAACATTCATATAGTATATCCTTCACTGTGCATTCCTTGCAGGGGGTAAGCTGTTTGTTGAGGTGGATACGTGGGAGACAAACCCAAATGTTAACGGAGTGATTGCAGGAGCAGTGGCTGGCTTGTCTATGTGTTTCTATAGGAGTTCTGCAGTGTCTCTCTATGTGCTCATTAGGTTGTTTGATGTGAGTCACTCTCTAGTCTTGTATCTACTAGTTACTAATATCTACTTACTTGTACATAGTATATACACTACTTACTATATCTACTTATGTACTACATACATATGTAATCTGTAGAGCCATTGTTCTGGTCACGTCTATTGTTAACAGCCATACAGAATCTGTATGCTAAATTTGTGAATGGACACAATCATCAAAAGTTTCTCAAATAACGGCAATTTGTAGCCATTTTCAGACATTTGGAACTCTGGGAAAATTGGAAAAAGTTTGTGCATTGATTATTGTCATTTAATGCCAAGCTAGCTGTGGAGCTCTCTCTATGTAGTCATTGGCTCATAAAGTAGGCTAGAGATGCGTAACGGGGTTGACTGTAGCTGCAAACTTAGAATTTATTGAAGGAACATGGAAAGCAAATAACATGATTTATCTAGTAATTTTCCTTGTATCCTGTTGGAAAACAAAAATTGATGCAAGAACAACTTCATCTGCTTGCACTATCATTTCCCATAAAAAAACTCATTGCTTTCAGCAGTCTACACTAACAGTCAAGTGTAAGGAGAACTGTACACTTGCTTGGAAAGCTGCCAAGTGCTCTTGTACTTTTAGAGCTTACTCAAAGAGTTGTCTTTTCAATCAGCTCCCGAGAGGATAACTCCATAACTGTTGAACTCCAGTCAAAAATGGATGACTTTATTTATATATCAGACTGCGTATCTGTATATCATCATTTTCTCACAGTTGTTACTAATTATATCCAGACTTGTTTTATTTGACAGTTGATATGCCGGAGATGGTGTACACAAGGGAAGTTGCCCTCCTTGAAGAATGCTTACATCTACTTGTATGCAGTTAGTACTGCTCTTCTATTCCATGCGGTCAGCATCCCTGTGTAATACCTGTATTGTGCCTGTAATGTACCTGTGATGTACCTGTAATGTGCCTGTAATGTACCTGCAATGTACCTGTAATGTACCTGCCATGTACCTGTAATATACCTGTAATGTACCTGTAATGTACCTGTAATGTACGTGTAATGTACCTGTAATGTGCCTGTAATGTACCTGTAATGTACCTGTAATGTACCTGTAATGTACCTGTAATGTACCTGTAATGTACCTGTGATGTACCTGTGATGTACCTGTGATGTACCTCTGATGTACCTGTAATGTACCTGTAATATACCTGTAATGTACCTGTAATTTACCTGTAATTTACCTGTAATTTACCTGTAATGTACCTGTAATGTACCTGTAATGTACCTGTAATGTACCTGTAATTTACCTGTAATGTACCTGTAATGTACCTGTAATGTACCTGTAATGTGCCTGTAATGTACCTGTAATGTACCTGTAATGTACCTGTAATGTACTTGTAATGTACCTGTAATGTACCTGTGATGTACCTGTGATGTACCTGTGATGTACCTGTGATGTACCTGTAATGTACCTGTAATATACCTGTAATGTACCTGTAATTTACCTGTAATTTACCTGTAATGTACCTGTAATGTACCTGTAATGTACCTGTAATGTACCTGTAATTTACCTGTAATGTACCTGTAATGTACCTGTAATGTACCTGTAATGTACCTGTAATGTACCTGTAATGTGCCTGTAATGTGCCTGTAATGTGCCTGTAATGTACCTGTAATGTACCTGTAATATAAACTCGGCGAATTCATTCAACGCCGTAACCCATTGCCTCAACCCCGAGATCTAATCCACAAAAAAACACTTGGTAGGGAGATCTGCTCATATATTACTACTGCTAGTTGAACCTAGATATAAATTTATCTCTACTAGATAGTTTTATACTCACACAAACTGTTTCTTCGCTACTTTATGTAGATAAAGCCAATGAAAATAAATGAATCAATTGTGACAATCAATTTTTTGTATTTTGTAGACACGATGTCTACTTTGGACTCTTGTTTGAGACGAAACGCAGCAGTAGCAAAGACTATAAAACATCTGGTCAAGATCTACCAACACCAACGATAGATGTAACACAACATGACTTTCTCTCCTACTTAGATGATACCAAACCAATGAAGACTCAAACTACATGGATTTTGAAGGCAGCACACTTCTTTGACACACCAAGAACCCCTTTAAAAAAAAAACCAACAACCGGTATCAATTCATGATCTACCAATACCAACGATAGATGTTGCACAACATGACTTTCTCTCCTACTTAGATGATACCAAACCAATGAAGACACAAACGACATGGATTTGAAGACAGCATACTTCTCCAACACAGCAAGAATTCCTTTCAAAATCTACCACCTACTTAGATGATACCAAACCAATGAAATCTCAAACTACATGGATTTTGAAGACAGCACACTTCTCCGACACACCAAGAATACCTTTAAAAAAACCAAAAAAAACCGGCATCAATTCAAGATCTACCAATGATAGATGTTACACAACCTGACTTTCCTACTTAGATGATACCAAACCAATAAAAACTCAAACTACATGGATTTTGAAGACAGCACACTTCTTGATACTAAACCAATGAAGACTCAAACAACATGGATTTTGAAGACAGCACACTTCTTGATACTAAACCAATGAAGACTCAAACAACATGGATTTTGAAGACAGCACACTTCTCCGACACACCAAGAATACCTTTAAAAAAACGATACCAAACCAATGAAGACTCAAACTACATGGATTTTGAAGAGAGCATACTTCTCCAACACATCAAGAATCCTTTTCAAGATCTACCAACAGCTATGATGGTGTTCACCGATGAACTTTGTGATGAACCGATGTACACCATAACCTACCAACTTCCAAAAGACTCCACTCACACCTATTCCGACTTTCATTCAAACCTCTGATATGATAGATGTTACACACCACAACGTTCTCTCCTATTTAGATGATACCAAACCAATGAAGACTCAATCTACATGGATTTTGAAGACAGCACACTTCTCCGACACACCAAGAACCCCTTTCATCAGAGAGAGAGCATCCGCTTCAACAACAGTGACTGAAGGATCAACATCTACTACAACTACTAGGAGATTTTCTGTATTAAGGTAAGAAATAATAAATAATTATTTAACACTAGTTGAAGAACTCAACTAGTTGCACTATGGAGTTACCCTCCTATTACGATATGGAGCCGTTCCCCTGACCATAGAAGTCTCTCTCCTGAATAATAATTCGCTACTTTATGTAGATAAAGTCAATGAAAATGAATGAATCAATTGTAACAATCAATTTTTGTATTTTGTAGACACAATGCCTACTTTGGACTCTTGTTTGAGACAAAACGCAGCAGCAGTAAAGACTATAAAACATCTGGATCAGATCCAATTGAAGTAATTGCAGATAACTAAAGGAATAACTTGGACTACAGCATACAGAGTGAACAAGGTGTGTGTAGATTATTACTAAGTCTCATTACACTGCTATTAGTAAGAATTATTGTAGGTGTTGGATAAAGGATTAAGCAGTAATGTATTAGCAAGCATTAGCAATAAACATAGACTTTTCAACAATGACATTAACCAAAAAAATAGTATAACCAAGTCATGTTTGAGCTAACAAGTTGTTGCTAAGATGTTTGAGTTAACAACTAGGTAGCTAAAATAAGTTTTTCATGAGGATCTCCTGACAGTTGTGATTCCTTGAGTGGTGAGCAGACTTTTAAATCTGCTGCAGTTATCTTTTGTTGATCTTATTGAGTCTTTATCAGTTAGTGCATCTCGCAACAAATTTTTTGATAGCTTAGTGCTAAGCCATCTTCCCTTGAGTTTTATCCTGTCAGTAACCAGATCGTATTTCCCAGAGTCTCTCAATCGATACAATATTTTTACACCTAACGCTTGATTGTCTTTGCTAGCTGTCATGTTGGATACTTTCTTTTTAAACTCTTCTAATCGTTGAATCATTCTCTCCGAATCTCTATTGCTATCATCGTCAATTGTGTTTCTATCAAACGATGATGGTGAGAGCTTTGGTGTTAGCAGAGCTTAGCAGAGCTTCAGCTCTTTGGTTGCTTGTACTCTCCTCCCCTAATTTTTCCAACATCACTCCGATAGGTTTTTGTGCTTCGAACATTTTCATTTGTCTTTTTGCGCTCAAGCAACTCGTTTTTGATTCCCATTACTATTTCATTCGTTTCAACCAAAATATTCTGGATTTTCTCGATATCTCTCAGCATTTTGTCTTTTGTCGGTTTGTCATATAATGATGACACAAATTTGTCTTGGTCGCTTGATTTAGCACCACTGATCTTTTCCATCAAACTATGATACTCCTCTTCTGGTATAGCAAAAAAACGTTCATCATATTTTAAAGGCGGAAGATTCATTGATATTGATATTAAAACCTGTGCAATCAGGATGATTATAGGGTCTAAAAAAAGCTACCTCTCCCAATCTGCATTAAAATTCGTTGTTTGTCAGCAATCAGTGTTTTGTACCTCCTTGAAGCGCTACTACCTAATAAACTGAGTTGTGTACTGATTAGTTTTTTGTAGCTCTTTTTTGAAGCGCTACTACCCAATAAACTGTTTCGTATCTAAGAAACATTTTCTAATATACTGCTTTTGTGACACAAAATCGCTGGCATGATTCCTTTAATTAATCATTATCAAGATATTGCGTTGATGTTTATTATCATTTACTAGTTGCGTTGTTTTCTTTTGATTTTAGATTATGATGACAACAACAAAAAGCATGAATTGAATATAGTCATAAGCGAACATGTACATAGCTATAAAATGTTAATATGGACATGAATTTGGACATGGACATGTGCATAAATATGAACATAGGTATGTACATAAATGGACATGAATATGTACATGAATATGGACATGTACATAAATGGACATGAATATGGACATGTGTATAAATGGACATGAATACATACATGTACATGAGTATGGACATGTGCATGAATGGATATGGATATGTACATAAATTGAAATAAATATGGGCGTGGGTGATTTTCCAACATATTTTATAACATTCAATATACTTATTATGTAATAAATGTACATTATTCAATGTAGATATAAATATATCCATAAATATGTACATAATTATCCATATATACATGAATGTATAGAAAACTAAAAAATCTCTCTCCTCTCTCTTCTCTCTCTCTCCTCTCTCTCTCCTCTCTTTTCTCTCCTCTCTCATCTCTCCTCTCCCCTCTCTCCTCTCTCTCAAGATACCATATGAGTTCGAATTATGTAAGAAAATTATCAAAACTTAAATGCCATATGAGTCAGAATTATGTATAGAATTATCAAAAGTTAAATGCCATACATTCAAAATCTATATGCCATATAAGTTCAAATTAAGTAAAAAAATAATCAAAACTCAAATGCCACTCAAATGCCACTCAAATGCCCCTCAAATAAAATACAATATAAACTCGGCGAGTTCATTCAACGCCGTAACCCATTGCCTCAACCCCGAGGTGTAATCCACAAAAAAACACTTGGTAGGGAGATCTGCTCATATATTACTACTCGCGTGAAAACAAGTTGTTTATTCCCGCGAAAAAATGGTTTTTATTCGCGTGAAAATAATTTTTTTATTCCCGCGAAAAAACGGTTTTTATTCGCGTGAAAATTATTTTGTTATTCTCGCGAAAGCATTAGTTTTTTATTCATGTGAAAATAAACTCTTGATTCCCGCAAAAGCATTGGTTTCTATTCGCGTGAAAATTATTTTGTTATTCTCGCGAAAGCATTAGTTTTTTATTCATGTGAAAATAAACTCTTGATTCCCGCAAAAGCATTGGTTTCTATTCGCGTGAAAATAAATTTTTTATTCCCGCGAAAACATTGGTTTTTATTCGCGTGAAAATAATTTTTTTATTCCAGCCAAAAAACGGTTTTTATTCGCGTGAAAATAAGTTTTTTATTCCTGCGAAAAAACGGTTTCTATTCGCGTGAAAATAATCTTTTTATTCCCGCAAAAAAACCGGTTTTTATTCGCGTGAAAATAAATTTTTTATTCCCACCAAAACATTGATTTGTTTTTCATGTCTTATTCGCATGAAAATAATTATTTTATTCCCCCGAAAGCATTGGTTTTCGTTCGCGTGAAAAAATGCTTAGTCATGGTTATATTATAAAGAAGGTTGTCACGAGATAGTAGTAGTAATATATGAGCAGATCTCCCTACCAAGTGTTTTTTTGTGGATTAGGCCTTGGGGGTTATGCAATAGGTTACGACGTTGGATGGATTCGCCGAGTTTATATTGTATTTTATTTGAGGGGTATTTGAGTGGCATTTGAGTGGCATTTAAGTGGCATTTGAGTTTTGATTATTTTTTTACTTAATTTGAACTCATATGGCAGCTAGATTTTGAATGTATGGCATTTAAGTTTTGATAATTGTTTTGCATAACTCGAACTCATATGATATTTTGAGAGAGAGGAGAGAAGAACAAGGAGATATAACTACATTAAACCAATATATGATTATATACATTTATTACATAATAAGTAGGAAAATATCCTTGTATAATATACATAGAGTTAGTAAATACCAAGTAATACAAAGCACTAGAACTTGTAATGATAATCAATGCATAATCTTTTTTACAATGTCATCATTGATGTACTTGATGTACTGATGTTATATCTTAGGAAGGAAGACTTCTGTTCTATGTACTTTTGATTCCATAATGAACTAAAATAAAAAGTTATGTATTAGCATAGGATGATTAAACAAAAATGAAAGTTATGTATTAGTATAGAATGGTTAAACAGAAATTTAAAACAACTACAAACTTTTACTAAATAGCGTTTTTATTAATTATTACCTTATCATCAAAAATTGACTGTTAATCAGATGTTTTTGTAGCTTTTCGTGCCTTACGTTGTTGAGTCCTTACCCTTCTAGCTTGTCTTTGAGCGGACTGTCGCTGCATGTTTCTTTTTTTTAGAGCAAGATCTTTACGAGCACACTTGATAGAAATTGGTGTGCTTACCTGCTCTAGTTGATATTGTCGCTGTTGTAATACATAATGTAACCTCTGAATGTCTGATGTAACATCATTCCCTAAGAGCTTTAATGTTAGAAAAGATTTAGTTCGAAAACTATTTAGGCGTTCTATCAAATCTTTCTGTATGAATTTACAATTGTTTGAGATAATTCGCACTCTCTCTTCAATTTTTTTATTGCATAGGTTTTGTAGAAGTATCAAGTCCTCTTGAGTCAAAGGTTTAGGCTGAGTTTCTGATTCTGTGTTGTTAACTATTTCCATTTTTTGTGGTTGAATCTAAAAAAATACAGATGACTAATTTTTTTCAGTTGTTATAGTATAATAAATAATGTATGAGTAAAAACTGTAATTTATTAAGTTTTTACCTTGATGCTCTCCTAATAGCTGTAGTAGATGTTGCTTCTCTGTTAGCTGTTGTAGAACTGGATGCTTTCTGTGTGAAAACGATGGCTCTTATATAGCTAAAGTTGTACTGATTAAACCCCATGAATACCATCTCGTGTCAATCTCTATGAATCACCATTTTTTCACGCGAAAGAAAGTCAATGTTTTCGCGGGAATAAATGAATTATTTTCACGCGAATACAAACCAATGCTTTCGCGGGAATAAATACTTTATTTTCACGCGAATACAAACCGTTGCTTTCACAGGAATAAAACTGTTATTTTCACGCGAATACAAACCAATGCTTTTGCGGGAATAAATAATTTATTTTCACGCGAATGGAAACCATTGCTTTCGCGGGAGTAAATAATTTATTTTCACGCGAATAGAAACCATTGCTTTCGCGGGAGTAAATAATTTATTTTCACGCGAATAGAAACCAATGCTTTCGCGGGAATAAATGATTTGTTTTCACGCGAATGGAAACTGTTGCTTTCGCGGTAATAAATAATTTATTTTCACGTGAATGGAAACCGTTGCTTTCGCGGGAATAAATAATTTATTTTCACGCGAATGGAAACCGTTGCTTTCGCGGAAATATATAATTTATTTTCACGCGAATGGAAACTGTTGCTTTCGCGGGAATAAATAATTTATTTTCACGCGAATGGAAACCGTTGCTTTCGCGGGAGTTGATAATTTATTTTCACGCGAATAGAAGCCAATGCTTTCGCGGGAATAAATGATTTAATTTCCCGCGAAAGCATTGTTAATTTCACGCGAAAGCATTGGGTTCTATTCGCGTGAAAATAAATTATTTACTCCCGCGAAAGCAACGGTTTCCATTCGCGTGAAAATAAATTATTTATTCCCGCGAAAGCAACGGTTTCCATTCGCGTGAAAATAAATTATTTATTCCCGCGAAAGCAACAGTTTCCATTCGCGTGAAAATAAATTATATATTCCCGCGAAAGCAACGGTTTCCATTCGCGTGAAAATAAATTATTTATTCCCGCGAAAGCAACGGTTTCCATTCGCGTGAAAATAAATCATTTATTCCGGCGAAAGCATTGGTTTCTATTCGCGTGAAAATAAATTATTTACTCCCGCGAAAGCAACGGTTTCCATTCGCGTGAAAATAAATTATTTATTCCCGCGAAAGCATTGGTTTGTATTCGCGTGAAAATAACAGTTTTATTCCCGCAAAAGCAACGGTTTGTATTCGCGTGCAAATAAAGTATTTATTCCCGGGAAAGCATTGGTTTGTATTCGCGTGAAAATAATTTATTTATTCCCGCGAAAGCATTGAATTTCCTTCGCGTGAAAAAATGCTGATTTATAGAGATTGAAACGAGTGTTCATAGGGTTTAATCAGTGCAACTTTAGCTATAGAAGAGCCATCGTTTTCACACAGAAAGCATCCAGTTCTACAACGGCTAAAAGAGAAGCAACATCTACTACAGCTATTAGGAGAGCAACAAGGTAAGAAGCGCTAAAATAATTATTTGTTTTTAATTAATTGAAACATCTAGGTTTTTGAATCTTAGTTTTTAAAAACAATCTTTTAATAAAACAATAATTTTAGTATATTTACATCATTAAACTAAGTTCTTTTACTTTTTGCAGGTATGATGACATCACATTCCAAAGCACTTTCTAAGCTCCATATTGAACCAACCACAGCTACCAACAACACTAACGCTATTTCCACTACAACCACCAATTCCACCACCAACGGCATTCACATTGATGATAGAAGACCCAATCCTAACACCTTTAATGATACATCTTCTCGCTCAAACATCAATACTCCTGCTGATATAGCAATGAAACATCATGTAGTTTCAGCTGACTCTCCTTTGAGTCTCACACCGGACTACACATATCTGCATAAGAACAGTGAAGTCAACTGAACAGAGGATAACAAAAAACTAACAGTGACATTTTCTCGAGCTTCAATTTCCTTTTTATTCAGCAACACCAAGAATAATACCGTAAACAAACTTAGAGAGTTCGAATTGCTCGAGATGGCTGGAATAATGACAGGAGCTATGCAGAAAGGAACGTTGGAAATCGGAAATTTTGTGAGTTTGTTGGATTTACCAATTCCTACAATATTGGAGGTTTTCGATGTCAATTACGTTGAAGATTATGGTATATTGGATTACGAATATGTTTTAACAAACAATCATCGAATCCGAGTCAAGTCGCTGATTGACAAAGAACTTACGGTGAAGCTACAGGAACTCGATCCCAGCTCTTCACAAATCCTAGTGTACATGGGAAAGCTAGAAGAAAATCAACCCGATCTGCGTATTGTAGGAGATAATCATCATCAAGGGCTAGAACAACGAGTTATAGCCAAAATCTTGAGAAAAAAATCATTGAAACAGTTGCAAGCATACTTTGATATCATCACTTTCGATAATATTCCTGTCAACACTCTTCTGACATTCACTAGACTTTCAGTTTGGAAAAATTTGAAGTTGAAGCAGCGAAAACGAAAACAAGATACAACGCCTCTACGTATCACTCACACAGTCACTTACAGATACATGATGAATGATGGATCTTTGATGACTGGGAAGATTGTTATCCCTCCTGAGAACGTTTTGAAGATCAAAAATCATGAATGTGGTATGATCCACTATAAAAGTACGATGACAATTCAAAGTGGTACAAAGAAACACATTCTCTCGATTCTGGGTGTTGAAGAAACTTTAATGCTTCTATCTCCTTCAAGTGAAAAAGAAGGAAAAGCTTTCAGATTTTCCCTCTTTGACGATGCTGAGCTGATGAAAAGTCATGATGATGATGATGCTGATGCTGATGCTGATGATGATGATGATGATGATGATGATGATGATGATGATGATGATGATGATGATAACATTGATGCTTATACTGATGACGAAGAAGATGATAATATGACGGATGATGACTCTGAAAACAAAAACTTTGGAGAAAAAGATGAATTTGTCGACAATGATAGTGAGAAAAGCAATGAAGATAACAATCACATTTCAAGCGAAGCTAGCAGGATTTCGATATCGGAAATTTAATTAAGGTATGTTAATCTTCGCTAGTAATAAGTAACTACTAATAACCGTATTTTTCACCATAGTATAATGTAGTTGTTATAACGGCGTCTATGTATGCTTTTAGATAGAATACGTGTACAAGTGAATGACTGATGGCTCGCCAAATCTATCAGCAACAACTCATGAACATTAAATTATATATTATTTGTATTGTGCAATAATTTGTATATATTTAGCGTAATAAAGTATTTTATTCATATATAACATTAGTAATTTAGTCAATTTGTAAAACTTTCGGGGTTACAACTCTAAAATGTTACAAAATTTCAATGTTCCGACACAAAAATAAATATTTCAAGTTATCGTCACATTTTCAAAAATGTTAAGACAACTCCCATTTATAATTTCTAAACTTCGTTTTTTTTTTGAAAAATATGTAAAAGTTGTCGGCACATTTTGTCAAAATGGTAAGACAACTCCGCTTTTAAACAAAAAATTGTGAAAATGTTTTATAATTTGTTTGAGAAACCAAGACAGTAGAAGGCTTTTTTACAACCACAAGCATTATACTTTGGGTTTTACAGTTTTGTGAATTGAGTGTTAGTAGTAATATATGAGCAGATCTCCCTACCAAGTGTTTTTTTGTGGATTAGGTCTTGGGGGTTATGCAATAGGTTACGACGTTGGATGGATTCGCCGAGTTTATATTGTATTTTATTTGAGGGATATTTGAGCGGCATTTGAGTGGCATTTAAGTGGCATTTGAGTTTTGATTATTTTTGTTACTTAACTTGAACTTATATGACATATAGATTTTGAATGTATGGCATTTAAGTTTTGATAATTTCTTTACATAACTCGAACTCATATAGCATCTTGAGAGAGAGGAAAGAGGAGATGTATCTACCTTGAATAAATACATTGATTAAAAGTGAATCAATGTATGATTATATACATTTATTACATAATAAGTAGGGGCAAAATCTCCTCATATAATATAGCTAGATACATAATTCGAACTCATATATACATTGAATGCTATAAAATATATTGGATGATGAAGTTAAATATTCATCTATTCGTTATCGATATTTATAAGGATGATGAATGATTTCTTGTATTTTATATATATAGTTATAGTAACTGTGGTAAAAGAAGTCTATTAGGAAGGTTTTTATTTAAACTAAAGTAGGTTTGGTAGATACTCCATCAGAACACACTCGTCTTTTAGCATAAAAATATGTGAGTCCTCGCTTTATTTGGCTGTATGTCAACATTTTTTGATCCTTTACTACAAATCCTCGATTTTTACCCATAAACGACTTTTTTGTGTTCAATACATTTAGATAACTGTCTTTGTTCAATTGATTAATTCGTTTGTTCAAACCTTTTGAGCTAAACTTGTTTCCTTTTTCTCCCCAGCAGTAATAGGATTTAGAGTTAAGTGCAACAATTCCTTCTCCGGTAAATTCCTCTTTAAACAGCCCGGGTGTTCTTTTTCCATGTTTTAGTACTTTTTCACAACAGTCTTGCATGCTCCATTCTAAACCCGATGTTTTGGTTCTTAAAAACTCATCCCTATGTTTGTCACAGTATGGGTGTGGAAACCAATCACCATATTCATTGTAAAACTCTTTTTTCATCCTTGGTTTTACCAGTGTTTCTAATGTTCCGCTCAACGCCATGTATGCGCTATCTGTATCCATTTCAACATATTGGAAATCACTTCTGTCAATATATCTATAAATAAAAAGATTGTTTCGATTTCAATTATTTGGAAGTTTTACTTACTTATACATAATAATGGTAGGGAATTAGGTTTTACTTACTTATCCATAAAGTCATAGTAAAACTGTAGCATTCTCAGTTTAGCATACTGTAGCACGGAAAAACCCAAGTGTACTGGAACGTTCATAGTTAGCTGAAATGATGGTGATACTGATTAGCAAAGTAAACTTGGAGAATATAAATTTGGAATTGCAAAATAATTGTTTTTAAAACTTGCTAGTCGTTTACAGGTTACGATTTCATAAAAATCATCTGCTATCTCTTCCATGGAGATGAATTTGTTCCCTCTGATACGAAATGAAGCTTTTCTCGCTCCTTCAATGAACTTGATGGTGGTGTGTTTTTCTTTATCAGTGATTGTTTTTCCATAAGCAGCATTTCCTACCAACTTGCTAGTAGTAGCGAGTAATTCTTGACTAGGATCAACATCTCCCATTCGCCTAGCGTCTGAAACTGATGTTCCAAAAGCTTCAAAAGCTTTTCTAGGAATATATTCTATTAGCTGATAAACTTTGGTGACTTTCAATCCTTGTTTCAAGTACCATTTTAACAAAGGACTCATTAGCAATATCTTATCTCCGTACATACTTCCAACTAATGAGCGTTGAGGAGTCTTTAGAAAACCTTCGGCTTCAGCAAAGACTTTCATTTCATCGCTCAAGTGTTCTCTGGTTAACATCGTATTTTTAAAAATTGGGGGCATTTCGGAGAACTTTTCTTCCTCTTCCTCAGGAACTTCGATGTCACATTCAACAAATCCGAAGAATTCTTCTGATTGAACTCTCGACAACACTTCTTCTTGATTTAGTTTTTTTTCAAGTATTTTAGGGTAGAAAGAATTGTAAAACGTGTTGACAAATTTTTGTAAATTTGTATGAGTTTTTACTTGTTTCATCCACTCACACTCCCAAATCGAGATTACAGTGTAACCTAGCGCTCGAAGATATTCTTCATTTTCCATCGTAGTTTTAAACAGATTTGCTTTTGATTTTCTTCCACTAGCTTGAAGCTCTTGTTCTTTAGCATTGTTATAAGAGCAGTTGTGTCCATGCCAAAAACACCCGTGGAATTGAAAGACATGACGATTTTCAACACAGAATCCGTCAACTGGTAATCCTCGCTGTCCAAGAGCAACTTCTCCTCCATTGAGCTGATGCTTGATATTGATTTTTTTTGAAAACATTTGGAACTGTAACCAACTATGAGCTACCTTGCTAAATTTTACTGGTTCAGCAACAAAGGAGTTTTCGATTTTTCTTCTCCGATGATAACCAGTAGGCATTGATTGCATCATACACCATAAATCGAGCGCATTTGCATCAACTCCATAGATTCTATCACAAACTTTTGCTTCTTTTCCCAACCAATGTTCTCTAATTTTAGTTATACCTTTTTCGTGATATCTATGCATCACTAGACTTGGTCGACCAAATATGTTTTTCTTTATTACAGGATAAAGTTCTGCATTGCAGTTGTCAATCAGACAAATTGGGAGAGTCTGTCGAAACGAGTTACCAAGTTCATGGAAATCCAAGTGTGTAGAGAGGTATGGAGGAGGTGGTTGAGGAGCTTTGTTGAACATCCATCGAATCGCTAATCCTGGTAAAGATATACCGTCTTTTAACATATCAATCCCATGCTCTCTGTAGATCGATCTTTGTCTTTCCAACGCTTGAACAAATGGTTTTACATCCAAGTTGTTGTACCATTTTAAAAAATCCCTCATTGTCCTCATGTCGTTATCTTTCCACCCTTCTTGACAAATCATGTACTCTTCTTCACTGATGTTTTTTTGTTTTAAAGAACTGTAAAAAGCTTCTCTTGGAGGTAAATGTTCTTGATTAAGTTGTTCCAAGTCTTTCATCCATTCATAAGGAAAAAATCCTTTTCCGGCTTCACATTTGTATGCTTTGAGATACATTTTATAGCTATATCCAGGAGCGATAAAGTTTGTACAATCTAAAAACAAAAAAGATCCTATTCCGATAACAGGCATCTTGTTTCCTTTTTTTATAACAAAATCATAATCTTTGCCGGAGACATCTTTCAATTTTTGAAGCAGTTTTCCTTTCATCACATTGACATCATAAGTCTGTGAATTGAATCCTAGAATAGGAAGTTTTTTCATATAGCTGTACAAATCATCCAGAACTTTTTCAGCTCCTGTTCTCCGTCTGAAACGATTTTGTTCATAATCAGTACGAAACTTTTCTTCAGCTTTTTCCAGTCGTTGTAATTCACCTTCTATCTGTTTTATGATTTGTGAAAATTTTTCTTCCAATCGGCTATATGATTCTTCACTAATATTTTCCAAGTATTCAATGAACTTTTCAACACATTCATCATCATCCCCGTTATTGACAATACAACGTGGTTTGTTGAAGCCCGGTACATTTGAACAAGTTGAAATACTTAAAAGTTGATGCTCGTTAGTGTAAATAGTTGTGTCTGTACCTCGATCTTTTTTGCAATTAAGTAACAAACACTCTATATCGAATGTTGCAAAAAACGGAAAGTATCTCAAGGAATCATCTGACCCGATATCTATCCCGAATTGAATCTTCAGTTTGTCGAATATTGTAGCGGTAGGTCTGTATTGCCCTGCAGAAAACTCCAGATTTGTTGCGTCTGAGATTGAACATCTGTGTCTTTTCAGATTCCCAATCTGTCATAACAAGTAGAACACGTTGGACATCTGTAGGTTCTGACATATCCTTCCAAGTTTGTAATAAGACTGAAGTGATTGATATAATAATCCAAATATAGATTTTCCTTGTAACTAGAGTTTGAATTCCAAATAACTGTTGAAGTCATATCATCATTTAAAGAAAAAACTGTTATCTTCAGTTGAAATGCTTGCTCCAAATGCAATAAATCAGCTTCTGTTACCCCTTTCCCATCATAGTTTTCAGCGCTATCACCATAGATGAAACTATGATATTGTTGTTGGTACTCCTTTACCTCCTTCATTATCGGATCTTTTGCAAATCCACCGTCTTTTGTAGTTTTTTGTGTAATGCTAGACATCTAAAAAAACAAAGATTGTCAGTAATTCGTATTCCTTTTGTGTTTTTTAACATGGTTCGTATGTGTCTGTTGTTGATGAGGTGAGAGGGTAAATGCTCTGGTGGTGATCCAACTTTTCCCATTCCGAGTAGTTTGTAGAAATAAAACGAAATGTTTGTGATTAACATCAATCTCCAAATCGTATTTGGTCTCCGTCTCAAACTATTTGTACGATGATCAGTCTCCATAACATCAACAAAAAAGTCATCAAGATCTCCTTCAGTTTCAATCAGTTTAGCTTTTGGATATACGGTAGCATTGTTTGATGATGAGTGGAAGTATCGGAGTTCACCATCATTTTTGTTTTCTAGTATACAACCTACGCTACAGTTGACTTTCGCTCTTGAGCTCAATTGTCTCCAAACTTTTTTTAGCAATTCTAACACCCTTGAATCATGATAGTCATTTTGGTAGGTATCAGCTTGGTCTCTTGGAATCCCATCCCAAAGTCTTACATTTAAAAGTTCTATGACTTTTCCAGCTCTATGTTTGGTTTTCATAGCTCCCCAATATCTAGCTATCAAATCATCCCATTCTTCATCTTGAAAAGTTGGAGCTATGCTATCATCAACAATACCTAGGGTTGATACTCGGGTAGGTCTTTCAAAATTTAAATCTTCCATTTCTTGTTCTTCTTGTTCTTCTTGTTCTTCCTCTTGTGCTTCTTCCTCTTCTTCTTCTTCATTTTCTATCATTGGATCATTCTCATTTTCTTCAACTATCTCCTCCACAACTGGCTCTATATCTTGAGCTATTATGTTAGTCTTTGATAATGAAGGTTCAGCACCAAACCCTGTTTGATTGATTGTTTCATCAGGTAAACGAAAACAAATGAGATTTTCTTCTAACCATTTCCAATGAGGGGAAATTTCAGGGGTTTTTTCTTCTACATTCTCCTCCCGATAATTTAAACTTTGTCTACAATAGAAATGTTAACACATAATAGTTGTTCTATAAAACATTCACATACATTTTGTATGAAATGTAACACAAGAAAAAATGACTTAAACACTATTATCAATTAATTTTTAAAATGGAATGGGGAAAAAATGTCTCAAACATTATTATTAGTTAGGTTTTAAAAACTTACTGTGTACTATGAGATGAATTCTCAACTCCCTCTTTTACGTTCATTCTCTGATATTCTGAGTCCTGTCTACAATAAAGAGATAACGCATTATTTTTGCTGATTCATGAGATAACTCTAAAAAAACCAGCAAAAAGAATTATTCTACTAACATTATTAATTTATGATTTTAAAAACTTACTGCATATCAAAGACTATCGTATTTTCAGTAGTTGCTGAACCTTGAGAAGTTGAAGGTGTATCTTGAAAAGCATTTTCAAGTTCCATCTCCATTTTATTTTCATATTCAGCATTACATTCATCATTCATGTATTCATTATCAGCATTTAAAAAACTGATATCATTATGATTTTTCATGAGCCATTCCCATTCCTTATGTATGTCTACATCAGTATCCTCCTCTTCTGTTTCCATAGTACTATAATAACAAAAAAATCATTACTTTTAATAGAAGTAACAATCGCTCATAAAAAGGTAAGTTAAATGTCTCAGCTATAAAATTTTACCTTGTGAATAAAACTCCTAGTAGTCAGTTGGTATATTATATAGTAGATGTCGAGTCTTCAGTTACTGTTGTTAGAACGAGTGATTTATTGTGTGAAAGCATTACTTTTTAAGTAAACAAATAATTAAGTGAGATAATTAAGTCAGATAATGAAGTCTTAAATTCAATGAAAACTTTCAAATTCACTCAGAAAAACTTTTAATGATTAGTGGATGTAGTAGTAGATGTTGCTCCTGCGATCGCTGTTGTAGAACTGGATGCTTTCTGTGTGAAAACAGTTGCTCTTAAATAGGTAAAGTTGCACTGATTAAATCCTATGAATCAGTATTTTTTCACGCGAATACAACCCAATGCTTTCGCGGGAATAAATAATTTATTTTCACGCGAATGGAAACCATTGCTTTCGCGGGAATAGAAATTTTATTTTCACGCATATACAGACCAATGCTTTTGCGGGAATTAATACTCTCTCTCTCGTCTCTCGTCTCTCGTCTCTCGTCTCTCGTCTCTCGTCTCTCGTCTCTCGTCTCTCGTCTCTCGTCTCTCGTCTCTCGTCTCTCGTCTCTCGTCTCTCGTCTCTCGTCTCTCGTCTCTCGTCTCTCGTCTCTCGTCTCTCGTCTCTCGTCTCTCGTCTCTCGTCTCTCGTCTCTCGTCTCTCGTCTCTCGTCTCTCGTCTCTCGTCTCTCGTCTCTCGTCTCTCGTCTCTCGTCTCTCCTCTCTCGTCTCTCGTCTCTCCTCTCTCGTCTCTCGTCTCTCGTCTCTCGTCTCTCCTCTCTCGTCTCTCGTCTCTCGTCTCTCCTCTCTCGTCTCTCCTCTCTCGTCTCTCCTCTCTCGTCTCTCCTCTCTCGTCTCTCCTCTCTCGTCTCTCCTCTCTCGTCTCTCCTCTCTCGTCTCTCGTCTCTCCTCTCTCGTCTCTCCTCTCTCGTCTCTCGTCTCTCGTCTCTCGTCTCTCGTCTCTCGTCTCTCCTCTCTCGTCTCTCCTCTCTCGTCTCTCCTCTCTCGTCTCTCCTCTCTCGTCTCTCCTCTCTCGTCTCTCCTCTCTCGTCTCTCCTCTCTCGTCTCTCCTCTCTCGTCTCTCCTCTCTCCTCTCTCCTCTCTCGTCTCTCCTCTCTCGTCTCTCCTCTCTCGTCTCTCCTCTCTCGTCTCTCCTCTCTCGTCTCTCCCCTCTCATCTCTCCTCTCTCGTCTCTCCTCTCTCGTCTCTCCTCTCTCGTCTCTCCTCTCTCGTCTCTCCTCTCTCGTCTCTCCTCTCTCGTCTCTCCTCTCTCGTCTCTCCTCTCTCGTCTCTCCTCTCTCGTCTCTCCTCTCTCGTCTCTCCTCTCTCGTCTCTCCTCTCTCGTCTCTCCTCTCTCGTCTCTCCTCTCTCGTCTCTCCTCTCTCGTCTCTCCTCTCTCGTCTCTCCTCTCTCGTCTCTCCTCTCTCGTCTCTCCTCTCTCGTCTCTCCTCTCTCGTCTCTCCTCTCTCGTCTCTCCTCTCTCGTCTCTCCTCTCTCGTCTCTCCCCTCTCGTCTTTCCTCTAACCTCTCTCCTCTCTCGTCTCTCCCCTCTCGTCTCTCCTCTAACCTCTCTCCTCTCTCGTCTCTCCCCTCTCGTCTCTCCTCTAACCTCTCTCCTCTCTCGTCTCTCCCCTCTCGTCTCTCCTCTAACCTCTCTCCTCTCTCGTCTCTCCTCTCTCGTCTCTCCTCTAACCTCTCTCCTCTCTCGTCTCTCCTCTCTCGTCTCTCCTCTAACCTCTCTCCTCTCTCGTCTCTCCTCTCTCGTCTCTCCTCTAACCTCTCTCCTCTCTCGTCTCTCCTCTCTCGTCTCTCCTCTAACCTCTCTCCTCTCTCGTCTCTCCTCTCTCGTCTCTCCTCTAACCTCTCTCGTCTCTCCTCTCTCGTCTCTCCTCTAACCTCTCTCCTCTCTCGTCTCTCCTCTCTCGTTTCTCTTCTAACCTCTCTCCTCTCTCGTCTCTCCTCTCTCGTCTCTCCTCTAACTTCTCTCCTCTCTCGTCTCTCCTCTCTCGTCTCTCCTCTAACCTCTCTCCTCTCTCGTCTCTCCTCTAACCTCTCTCCTCTCTCGTCTCTCCTCTAACCTCTCTCCTCTCTCGTCTCTCCTCTCTCGTCTCTCCTCTAACCTCTCTCCTCTAACCTCTCTCCTCTCTCGTCTCTCCTCTCTCGTCTCTCCTCTCTCGTCTCTCCTCTCTCGTCTCTCCTCTCTCGTCTCTCCTCTCTCGTCTCTCCTCTCTCGTCTCTCCTCTCTCGTCTCTCCTCTCTCGTCTCTCCTCTCTCGTCTCACCTCTCTCGTCTCTCCTCTCTCGTCTCTCCTCTCTCGTCTCTCCTCTCTCGTCTCTCCTCTCTCGTCTCTCCTCTCTCGTCTCTCCTCTCTCGTCTCTCCCCTCTCGTCTTTCCTCTAACCTCTCTCCTCTCTCGTCTCTCCCCTCTCGTCTCTCCTCTAACCTCTCTCCTCTCTCGTCTCTCCCCTCTCGTCTCTCCTCTAACCTCTCTCCTCTCTCGTCTCTCCCCTCTCGTCTCTCCTCTAACCTCTCTCCTCTCTCATCTCTCCTCTCTCGTCTCTCCTCTAACCTCTCTCCTCTCTCGTCTCTCCTCTCTCGTCTCTCCTCTAACGTCTCTCCTCTCTCGTCTCTCCTCTCTCGTCTCTCCTCTAACCTCTCTCCTCTCTCGTCTCTCCTCTCTCGTCTCTCCTCTAACCTCTCTCCTCTCTCGTCTCTCCTCTCTCGTCTCTCCTCTAACCTCTCTCGTCTCTCCTCTCTCGTCTCTCCTCTAACCTCTCTCATCTCTCGTCTCTCCTCTCTCGTTTCTCTTCTAACCTCTCTCCTCTCTCGTCTCTCCTCTCTCGTCTCTCCTCTAACTTCTCTCCTCTCTCGTCTCTCCTCTCTCGTCTCTCCTCTAACCTCTCTCCTCTCTCGTCTCTCCTCTAACCTCTCTCCTCTCTCGTCTCTCCTCTAACCTCTCTCCTCTCTCGTCTCTCCTCTCTCGTCTCTCCTCTAACCTCTCTCCTCTAACCTCTCTCCTCTCTCGTCTCTCCTCTCTCGTCTCTCCTCTCTCGTCTCTCCCCTCCCTCTCTAGATGTATACAAATTCAATTATTCTTATATGTAAACTCGATCTCGAATGCTGATGATATGTAGTCTCAAGTGAATAAATGAAGTTAAAGTACTTTGTATTACACAAGATTTACTGAAAATTTTAATCATCCAGAGGGCTAATGCTCACCTTTCTCCTCTCTCCTCTTTCCCTCTCTCCTCTCTCTCAAGATATCATATGAGTCAAAATTACAAATGTATTACACAAAATTTACTGTAAATTTTAATCATCTAATGGACTAATGGTATCTTCTCTCCTCTCTCTCAAGATATTTCCTCTCTCTCCTCTAACTACTCTCCTTTCTCTTCTCTCCTCTCTCTAGATGTATACAAATACAATTATTCTTATATGTAAACTCAATCTCAAATGCTGATGATATGTAGTCTCAAGTGAATAAATGAAGTTAAAGTACTTTGTATTACACAAAATTTACTGTAAATTTTAATCATCTAGAGGGCTAATGCTTCCCTTTCTCCTCTATCCTCTTCCCCTCTCTCCTCTCTCTCAAGATATCATATGAGTAGAAATTACAAAAATTTATCAAAACTTAAATGTCATACATTCAAAATCTATATACCCTATGAGTTAGAACTATGTATATAATTATGTAAAAAAATTATCAAAACTTGAATGCCATACATTCAAAATCTAGCTGCCATATGAGTTCAAATTAAGTAAAAAAATAATCAAAACTCAAATGCCACTTAAATGCCACTCAAATGCCACTCAAATACCCCTCAAATAAAATACAATATAAACTCGGCGAATCCATCCAACGTCGTAACCTATTGCATAACCCCCAAGGTCTAATCCACAAAAAAACACTTGGTAGGGAGATCTGCTCATATATTACTACTGATAGTATTCATAGGGTTAATCAATGCAATTTTAGCTATTTAAGAGCCTGTGTTTTCACACAGAAAGCATCCAGTTCTACAACATCTACATAGCAACTAGTTCATCTACTTGAAACGATAAAAAGACTTCCAGTCAATAAGGTGAGAATCACTAAATAATTATTTAACATGTATCGACAAAAATATCAACTAGTTTTGCTATAGTGCTTCAAAAAGTTAATTTTATGTTTTAATCACTTGTTGTTATTAATAAAAGATCAACCAGTTTT